>CM052901.1:389921-647249 GCA_028534135.1 Potos flavus | reverse complement strand
GTTAAGTGCCTCAAAATGGGTGGGACTTTGAGGGTAATCTTTACTATCTCTACTTCAACAATGTGGAAGCACTAGGTAAGGGAATACGAGAGAGGCCCATCTGAGACCGAATCAGCCACCATTCCCGTGCTCTCCCGTGGCTGCCTGGAAAGGAACCCTAAAAGCCTAGTCTAACTTACTGCAAAAGTGGGTAGGGTGTCAGACACATGAAAAGATGCTCAACATCGTTCATCATGAAGGAAATGCAAGTCAAAACCACAGTGAGATATCCCCTCTCATCTGTCAGGCTAGAATCAGAAATACAGGAAACAAGTGTTGGCAAGGATGTGGAGAAAAAGGAACCCCCGTGCACTGCTGGTGGAAATGCCAGCTGGTATACCTGCTCTGGAAAGCAGGATGGAGGTTCCTCAAAAAATTAAAAATAGAATTACCATTTGGTCAATTCCACTACTGGGTATTTACCCAAAGAAAATGAAAACACTAATTCAAAGAGATATACGCACCCCTATGTTTATTGCAGCATTATTTATAATAGCCAAATTATGGAAGCCGCCCAAGTGTCCATTCACAGATGAGTGGATAAAGAAAACACACACACATATTGGAATATTTCTGAACCATAAGAAAGAAAGAAATCTTGCCATTTGCAACATGGATGGGTCTAGATGTTATAATGCTATGTGAAATAAATCAGAGAAAGACAGTGTATGATTTCACTCATGTAGAGTTTAAGAAACAAAGGATAAAAGAAAAAAAGAGACAAACAAAAAACCGTATCTTAAACATAGAAAACAAACTGATGGTTACCAGAGGGGAGGTAGGCGTGGGGGTGGGGGAACTAGGTGATGAGGATGAAGAGTGTACTTATCATAATGAGCCCTGAGTAGTGTATAGAGTTGTTGAGTCACCCGAAAGTAATATGACACTGTACATTAATTATACTGGAATTAAAAAAGAAAGTGGTTACAAGATAAAGAAAGTGGTTAGGGTGCATGGTCTTTTGTGGTTTTGCGTTTCTTAGTACACCCCTCTCGACCTCGGCTACCGGCCTGGCCAGCTGCCTTCCTGTCCTACTGATGCGGGAACAAAAGGCATGCTGAGGACAAAGCACAAGCTACTACCCTGCAACCGGGCACCCCTAGAGGAGGGGAAGGCGGGACAGTCCTCAGGCAGCCCTGGCTGCCCAGGAGCAAAGGAAGAGGAAAATTAAATGATCACCTGATAGAGATCACAGTCATGCAGGGCATGAATCTCCCGTCAGTTCTGCAACTGTCTGAATGACTCGTAAGAAAAAAAGCAATGGTGGGGGCGTCTGCGTGGCTCAGTGGGTGGAGCGTCTGCCTTTGGCTCAGGTCATGATCCCCGGGTCCTGGGATCGAGCCCCGAATTGGGCTCCCTGCTCAGTGGGGGGCCTGCTTCTCCCTCTGCCTGCCACTGCCCCTGCTTGCACGCTCTCTCTTTCCCTCTCAAATAAATAAATAAAATACTTAAAATAAAAAATGAAAAAAAGCAATCTTATCAATAGCCAGACCTCCAGAAACCTACAGACTCAATTTCCTGGGACCCTAACGTCACCCTCCGCTCCATAGGATAGAAAATCTTGTATAATCAGTCATTCCTCACAACCCCAGTACAGCTCTTTCTGCCCACAGGTCCTGTCCCTGTGCTATAGTAAAAATACCTTTTTTGCACTGAAAAAGTCTCAAGAATTCTTTCTTGGCCATTGGCTACCGAACTGTGCTTCAAACCACATCATTACAACAAGAATGTTTAGGAATTATGATATGTGACTGTGATAGTATTTGGATTTGGGCTTAAGGAAAAGCCTCCTTAGGCCTCGGGTCTAAACTCCTTGTATTGAGGAAGTAGGGGGGCGGGATTACCAGAGAGCTTGGTGTTGGGTATACCAGTATAATTCTAGAAAACATGAAGGTTGTTTTTCATTTGCCATTGGCTCATTTATAGATCTCCCTCAGGAACTTCATAGCATAGATAGCTGAGACAAGGCTAGATTTCAGCAATTTTCAAAAACTGACAAAAATCACTTGCTAATTATCAACTTAATGTCAAAACAACACTGATTTCTAACATGACCAAAAATAAGTATTTTTAAAGGATATTAAAAATAGTTTTCTTTTTAATCTGAAAACCAGAGAGAATGAGCCACATGACTGAAATATTCACGATAAATCAAAATTAACATTTACATTATTATAGACTATTGAGAATGGGGGCAGTGAAGCAGTGGTCCTTAAAGGTGCCCCTCTCCCTCTTTCCGTGGGACATCTGTGATGAGAAATATCGCTGATGAAAAATATTTTGTATGTGAACGAAACAAAGATATAAGAACATTTGAGAATCACTACACTGGAGGACGATGACTAAGATTGGCAAACTCTGGGATGGAAGCATTCTGGTTAATGGTAACTGCCTAGGCATCTCTGTCATCAGACTAGACCAGCAGTCTGCAAACTTTTTCTGTAAGGGACCAGATGGAAATATTTTAGTCTTTTCAGGCCACAAGCGATCTCTATTGCATAACCTTTGTTTTGCAATCTTAACTCACAGTCCATACAAAAGCCGGTGGTAGTCAAAATTCATGGATTGTCTCTAGCTTACCCATCCCTCTACTAGAACCTAGAACATAGTTACTTAGTAGTTGTTTGTTAAATGAATGACCTTCATGAGAGTAGTTAATAACGCTTTTATCATATTGAATGAGAAAGACTGAAAATAAATGAACTAGTCATTCAAGTCCAGGCTCTAGGAAACAAAATAAAACCAAAAGAAAGTAAAAGAATTTTTAAAGTTTTGAACAGAAATTAATGAATTAGACAACAACGTCAGGGGCACCTGGGTGGCTCAGTCGGTTAAGCACCTGACTCTCGGTTTTGGCTCAGGTCATGACCTCAGGGTTGTAGGGTCGAGACCCGATCAGCGCTCTGAGCTCAGCACTCAGCACAGAGTGTGCTTTAGATTCTCTCTCCCTCTCCTTCCTGCTCAGGCTCTCTCTCAAAAAAATAAAAATAAAATCTTTAAAAAACCAACAACTTCAAATCTATGTTTGATTTTAAGACCAAGAGTTGATTCTTTGAAAATCCAATAGAATAGACAAACACTCACCCACTCTGGTGAAGGGAGAAAAAGAGAGAAATATGTGTGTGTATAGATATGGCTCTATGGCATATGCAGGGAGACAGAACTCGAATGTATACATTCACAGGAATTAGCTACAGCTAATAGAAAATGAGAATATCAATGTTCAGATAAGGAATGGAAAAGATAGCTAAGCATCTAGCACTAAGTAAGACAAAGCTCGGTGGCATTTCCAGCTAACTTTGATTAAACACATGATTACTACATTAATGAAGCTATTCTAGATAGTAAGTTAACGGGAAAAGATGTAAGCTTTCCTACTTTCTTTTCAAGTTTAATATCATTCTCATGCCCAGACCTCGTAAATAGAGCTCCTGGAAAAGGTAAACCAATTTTACTGATGAGTATAGATAGAAAAATTCTAAATATGATGTAAGCAAATTTAATCCAGCTAAGTTGTCAATGATCAGTACACTCTGATTGAGAGTGGCTTTCCCAGAGAAATTCTGCAGCCATTCTAAATAAAACAGAAGTAGAAAGAAACTTTGTAAATGTGATAAAATGTGTTTGTTTGAAACAAACAGTGAACGTTAAAGAGTGAAATATGGGATCCATTCACAGTAAAGTCAAGAAAAGATAGGCTTTTTTGTTTTATATATAGGTGTGTGTGTGTGTGTATGTGTGTGTGTGTGTGTGTGTGTGTGTGTGTATTTACGCACATTAACCACAAAAGCATTTTTTTTTTTTCCACAAAAGCATTTAGAGTGACTGCTATTTCCTGTTTGCCAGGTCCTGCCAGCAAGGACCCCTAAGGTTTTCTGGGGGATGTCAAGATGTTTGGAGTCCCTGGGGTCTACATTACAACAAAGAACAAGGGAGCTGGCATTGTCCCGAGACGTGGATAGTAAAGTGAGTACTCTTGTTCCCACCTTGTAAATGCAAATCTATTCTGATTTTGCTTAGCAATGGGAGTGAAGGAAAAAGCATCTTCTAGGTCAGTTGTTCCATCCGTATCGGGTGCCTTAGGGTTGTGTTAATTTGTTCCCGAGAAGATGCCACATCTGGAATTGCAAAGTTTTTGTTATTACCACCTGACTACATTTGTGGTATCTGTCATTTGCCCGTGACTCATCTGTCTCTGACAGTGGCCAAACAGGGGCTCTAAGGAGATTAGACACTGGCTCGTGAAGCAACTTTTACAGGTGTAGTCACTGAAAGACTTTATGCAGAAAGAAGACGACTGCCTCAGAGACTGGGGAAGGGCTGCCTCCTCAGGCGAGGAGCTTCGGGGGGCCTTGGAGCGCGGCGGTTCTCGGCCTCCTCCCTGTCTGTGTAAATGTACCCGCCCCGGGTCTCAGATTTCCACTTCCTCCCACCAGCAGCCTTCCTTACCTTAGCATAATAGGCCTGATGGGACGGACCATTTAATTGTCACTGCAAGTCTGCAATTCATATGCTCAGCCCTTAGAGCTGGTCTTAAGTGTAAGTATCTGTCTGCAAGCACAGGATACGGAAGACCCCTCTAGAACTCCATGGATGTGTCCTGACTCTCCACGTATGCTCATGGGTGTTCGTGTGTCTGTTCATAACATGTCATTCATTTTCCTCTCTGCACGCCATAAAAAGAAGGGCTGTAAAAGGGCGACAGATCACTCTACAATCAGCTGATGCTATAGTTCTCACCACAGTGACTGCCACGTAGCGTGGATTATCCAGCATGCCATCTTCTCCCCAAGCAATGAAGTCGCACCTATACTCCTTGAATATATTGGCAACATAATCCTAGAATTCCATTTCGAGGGTATATTTCTTAGGGCTGATTCTGGCATTAATTACTGTATAAGACAGTTTGAACAAGAAATAAGGAACACTCAAATTATAATAATGTGAGAAAAGTTTAATAAAGGTACTCAGTACCTTTTGAGGACTTTGAGCTTTTGAGGTAGGAGGTGGGGGCAGCATATTGGCATCCCTAGCTAGGCCTGCTGGGGGGAGGAGTGGGAGCAGAATCGGAGGAAGAGGGGGA
Source organism: Potos flavus (assembly GCA_028534135.1). Taxonomy (NCBI): domain Eukaryota; kingdom Metazoa; phylum Chordata; class Mammalia; order Carnivora; family Procyonidae; genus Potos; species Potos flavus. The sequence continues at coordinate 642,127 of CM052901.1, read as the reverse complement.
GCGGAATCTTAAAGCAGATTCTTATAGTGGTTTATAAAAATGACCACAAATTCCTTACATTCCTCCCACTGAGGAGTGGGGTCTATGTCCCCTTCCCTTGCATCTGGGTGGATGTGTGAAACTGTCATGCTTCCAGATGATTCCAGCCCCCAGCTGTCAAATATTCCATCTCTACTGCGCTGAAAGTCCTGACCCATAGAATCCGTGAACCAGAGAGAATAGTTGTTTGTAGCACATTAAGTTTTGGGGTGGTTTGGTACTCAGTGATAGTGACTGGACCAGGGAGAGAAAGCCACTCTGAAGGGAGCAGTGACCTTCCGTGGAGAGAAACAGCCAAATCCTCTACAAGGAAGGTACCAGGAGAATAAACATCTATTTTTAAACTAAACTCAATGCCCAATGTGTGGCTTGAACGCACAGCCCCGAGATCAAGAGTTACATGCTCTACCAACTGAGCCGGCCAGGCTCCCCAAGAATAAATGTTCTGATCGTACTCTCCTTCCTTCCTCTGCTCTCTTGCCAGTGCTCCCAAAAGCTGGAGGATAGGGTAGCCTGTTAAATGTATTCCACCCAGGTCAGGCTCACAGAAGAAGAAGCAGGGTAGAGAAGCAGGACCGTGGATCTAAAGGGCAAAACAGGGCCATTCGAGGACTTTGAACTTGATTCTGGAGAGAAGAGGGAGACACTGAAAGGTTTTAGGCAGGGGGCTGATAAAATGATTATCCCAAAAATGATGTGCAGCTTTTATCAGAGGAGAGACTAGAAGCCAGAGACAACTAGTTAGGAAGGCGGCGGAACGGATGAAGAGGGAAGCGGCGGGGCCTCAGGCAACAGTCGCGGCGTATCAACGAAGCCGACGCGGACCAATTCATCAGGCGGCATGAAAATAAGGGAAGAGTAGACAACGATACTAAGATTTCAAGCCTGTTTAACTTAGGGTCTTGTGATCATTTCCCAAGGTTTTACCCATCCTTTTATGTGAAAGACACAAATCTTCACGTCCATTCAGGGTTTTGCCCCCCCTAAAGTCAAGTCTGTAATCTCCTGCCTGCTGGACGTTCAACCTAATTGCCCTGCTATCATCGCAAACTCAAAATACCATAAGCGAACTCAGAACGTTCTTGATCCACTCAGTCCTAATCACATATCTGTCAACAGAACATCTCTTCATTTCTGTTATCTATGAGATCTTTGATGCTACTATTCTTTTAAACAATTTTTTTAAGGATTTTACTTATTTATTTGAGGCAGAGAGATAGAGAGAGAGAGAGCATGAGCAGGGGGAGAGGCAGAAGCAGGCTCCCCGCCGAGCCCGGAGTCCGATGTGGGGCTCGATCCCATGACCCTGGGATCATGACCTGAGCCGAAGGCAGAGGCTCAGCCCACTGAGCCCCCCAGGCGCCCCTGGGGGCTACTACTTTTTCTCCGTGCGTCCATAATCACTCCTCTGCCCATAAGTTGAAAAATCTTTTTTTGAATTAAGTTTCTAGAAGCTAGGAGTGTTTGTCCCATACCTGAAATCTTTGTCAAAAGCTCTTTAAAAGATTCATGCATTCTCTTGAAAGAACTAATTACATACCATTAAGGTCCCGGTGGAATTCCCTCGATAACTCTGCCACTTCTTTCCATCAAGACTATACATGATGATAAACTGAGAGATGTAGAGGCTGGAGAACTTCTGACGGGCACCCTGGGTCATGATGCTGTGAATAATCATTGGTGCCAACAGATCCACCTACCAATTAAAACAACACTTTATTTTAAATGTATGTACCACCTTCTGAAATTCATTATTGGCTTAAGAAGGATCTACATCAATACAGATACGCTCAGTAGTACCTTGGATCTGTGTGAGGCGGTGAGATAAACGATGGGAACAAGAATGAAAGGTGCTCAGTGGGTTCCCAGGCTACTGCCCAACAAAGCAGACCACTTTCAAATCAATGTGCTGCACACACGGACCTCAGCGTCAGCTGTCCCCAGGCCAGTCCCCTTCCCAGCATCACTATCAGCCCTATAAACGGCCGTCCCTCCTTCAAGTGTGAGTTCACCCAAATTAAGTGCTGCTTTCTCTATGCTTCTGCTTCACTTTGTATACACGCTCATTAGACCATATTATAAAGCTTTCTTTCCTTATCTGCCTTCCTTGTTACACTGAGATCCTTAAGGCAGTGAAACTGCTCGAGTCACTGAACCACTCTGCGTCTCAGTTGCTTTATCTGTAAAGTGGAAATAACTATGGTGTTTACAGCAAAGGTTTACCAGAAGGATTAAAGGGTTAATACATGTAATGTGCTGAGTTCAGTGCCTGACACATAGTAAACACTTGATAAATGTTAGCTTTTATATTTTCTCTAGCCCCAGTATTTAACATGGCATCTGGTAGAGTACTGATGCACAGCAAATGTTTTGGAATGAATGTGTGAATAATGGTAGGTTGGTAAGGGATTTTTTTCCTTTTCCCCATCCCCCCAGGATGATCGGTTCTTAAAGAGAGCATGGACTACACAAGCATTACAAGGCGCTATCTACTACAGGAATTTTGGCATCAGTTACTGACCTAACGAGCAAGTCAAACTTAACTTGTCACTGATGCCTGGTACACTGAGACCGCACTGGCAATAACACTTGAGCTTAAAAAAATAAAAAACAAACAAAAATCACTTGAGCTTAATGACTGTCTCCTTCACCCATCCAGCCATCCATTCATTCAAAGAATGTATTTTTAGTACTTGTTATGTGCTAGACACTGCTCTAGGTACTGGGAATAAAACAGCGAGGAAGGAAAAAAAAACCCTGCCCTACTGGGACTTACATCTGACTTGGAGAAACAGACCCCGCCTCAGATACATGTTTTTATGTCTAGACGGCATCAAGCAGTGGGAAGTAGAGGAGAAGCGGCAGCAGGGGGCAGGAGAGAGCGCCGCAAGGTCTTCGGAAGCTGCAGCGCCACCTCGGCCCGGGTTACATGACCCTCCCAGACGAAGACACTTTATGTTTCCTCTTGGGGCTGTGGCATAAACAACTGAAAGTACCAGCTGCAAAAACTGTGACTTTTGTTGAACTGACTTGTACTATTTCTTCATGTAGTGTACGAGAGCTCTTTTTTGGACCACTGACCATTGCACTTTCTAGCAGTTTTAATTAAGTCTGGCCAGCCACCTTTTCCACCTACATTCTATAACTGATGAATTCTCGGCAAAGTGCCCATCTTATGTACTTCATCTTCTTGTTGTGCCTTGACTATATTATAATTGGAATCTTGGAGGAATTTGGCAATTAGAAAGTGTACCCACCATGTGCTTGACTGTGACGAGACATCTCTCTCTACAGGGAAGTGAGCGAAGCCGCTGTGAGCCACTCAGTGTGCAGATACGAGCACGGCAGCTAGACATCTCTGATTGCCTCCCTGGCTCCCTAGAACCATTTCTTTCTTTTCTTTCTTTCTTTCTTTCTTTCTTTCTTTCTTTCTTTCTTTCTTTCTTTCTTTCTTTCTTTCTTTCTTTCTTTCTTTTCTTTCTTTCTTTCTTTCTTTCTTTCTTTCTTTCTTTTTCTTTCTTTCTTTCCTTCTTTCTTTTTTTTTTGTAAGTCAACGTAATTCTTTATTTCTCTGGGGTATTTATTTTATAAAGTTACCAGAAAATAAAATGTATACCTGGGCTTTAGCAGGACAGATGGTCAAAAGCACCTTGAGCATGAGGTGATTCAATACAGATCGGGTGATAATACAATTACGTGGATTTGTAACTGGTTCAATTACCATAAGCAAACTGTGGCAGTTAGTAGATGATTATCAACCTAAAGGGAGCGTTCTAGAAACAGTATAGTAGAATGATTACAACCATCATGGTTTGAATTCTGGCTCAACCACTTCTTGGCTGTATGACTGGGGCAAGTGACTTTTCTTTGCTTCAGCTTTCTCATCTGAAATGAGGACGACAGTAACAGTGTGGTAAGGATTTGAGAGCTTGGACGTGTTTAAAGCACACAGTGAGGAAGCCCTGTCTACTTCAATATATTGATCATGAATTTGCTAAAGTATAAAAACGTTTACTGATCAAGCAGTAAATTATGTGAAACTGGGAAGACTAAGAAGTCCTTTGGGAGACAGAAGCTTGACGAGCTGGAAAAGGCGCTCTATTTACTAGTCTCATCGGGTTGTATCCAGTGAAGGAGATATAATTCCCCAGATGGGAATGACAATACTATCACAATAAATAAATAAATGGAACGAGAGATGCAGGACACCCAAATAGATGACAGTATCCACTAGCCAGGGATACGAGTTCAGGTTGAAAGAAATACAAGGTCAGAAAATGCGGTTTGGCAGCTTCGCAAAGAAACAAAAATACTCAGGAATTTGTGAACAGTCAGTTCAAACTGAGTCATAACTGGGAGTGCCTACAAAACAAACCAAAGATGCTCTCTGCATCTACCTCCCCGTATGCTGGTTTATCTTTCCCTGATCCCTGGTTAGTATTTTAACCTCGAGAAGAAATAGAGGAGCAGATGTAATCTTGCAAAGGACGAAAACATGTAGGGGAATGTCTTCGGTCAACTCAGAAGAAGAAAGCAAGCTGGTGCACAGTGAGAAGTGGATGGAGGTGGGGAAAGTAGGTGGAAAACGTGTCTGCAGCACCCCTCTCCGGGCCGTAAGTAGCAGAGGCGGGGGGCATGTTTGGGCTCCACGGGGAACCGACTCTCGCAGTCAGGCCAAGAGGCTGAGCTGGCATTTCCACGCTGCCCTCAGCACTACCGCAGCACGGAAGGGACCCACAAGGCCCCGTATGTAGGCCCTCGAAGGGGTCAGAGCCGTGACTGAACCCATGTTCACGTGATAAAATCTTCAGATATGTTGGATGAAATATAACATATTATTAAAATGAATTTCACATGTTTCTTTTTAAGTGTGGCTGTTAGGAAATATAAAATTACACATGTGGTTTGCATTTGTGGTTTGACTTATAATTATTATATTGGACAGTGCTGCTCTAGAGGAAATGAGAAAATGAGAAAATCTGAAAGATTTAGTCACTTAAAAAGAAACTGAGTAACCCTAAAGACACTGTTTCAGTCACTGGCTCCAAGTTAGTTTACCAGATTGGACTAGCAAACAAATTAGCATACTCGATTCTATTCCCGAGTCTTCACTCTTGACTATTTTTGTACGAATCAGAGGCCACTCTGTTCTTTCCCTGTTGGTTACCTGGAGTTTGATAAAAATGACAAAAGTCATGATGCGATTGAATGTGATGCACTTTCTAACCTTGATCCAGGAAAAGGGATCCTTGGTGCTCCAGGCATTGATTGATCCGGAATAATGAAGTCTGGCCAGCTTTGGGGCCCACTGTCCTTTGCCCGAGAAAGGGGAGAGAGATTAGATTCAGCTGTGTTGGTCCTAGATACTTAGGAATAAAATTGCTCTCTGTCTTAAGATTTTCTTTATTTCTTTGGGGTGTGCATGAGTATAGGGGTAGGAGTGGGAGAGGGGTGAAGGGAGAGGGACAAGCAGACTCACAGGCACTCGATCCCAGGACCCTGGGGTCATGACCTGAGCTGAAATCGACAGTCAGTTAACAGACTGGGCCACCTGGGTGCCCCTAAAATTGTTCTCTTGAGAAAGGCTGAGCCTAGCTGTGGAGAAGATAAAGGCAAAAACCACAGTAGTATTTTATTTTCTAAACTTAATAATTTTGTTTATTGTTAGCACCTCTAATTAGGTGGCACTGGAATGTGTTATAAGTACTATAAAATGCTATCATTACTTCTTCATTACACAATGTATATTCTTTGTAGAAAAGTTAGAAAATGAAAAATAAAACATAAGTAAAAATGAAAGTTAAAAAAGTCATCCTTTTGCCTACAGACAAATAATACTATTTTGGTATATAACTCTCAAGCTTTGTTTTCTTTTCTTTAAAGATTTTACTTATCAATAGCCAAACCATGGAAAGAGCCTAGATGTCCATCGACAGATGAATGGATCAAGAAGATGCGGTACATGTATACAATGGAATACTATGCAGCCATCAGAAAGAAGAAATCTTGCCATTTGCAACAACGTGGATGGAAGTAGAGGGTATTATGGTAAGCGAAATAAGTCAATCAGAGAAAGACAATTATCATATGGTCTCTCTGATATGAGGAATTTGAGAAATAAGAGAGAGGCTCATAGGGGAAGGGAGGGAAAAATGAAACAAGACAAAACTAGAGAGGGAGACAAACCATAAGAGACTCTTAATCTCAGGAAACGAACTGAGGGTGGCTGGGGGGTGGAGGGGAGGGATGGGGTGGCTGGGTTGTGGACACTGGGGAGGGCATGTGCTGTGGTGAGCGCTGTGAATTGTGTAAGACTGATGAATCACAGACCTGTACCCCTGATACAAATAATACATTATATGTTAATAATAAATAAATAAATAAATAAGAAGAGTGACTACTACAGGTCTGGGCTTTATTTGCGAGAGAGAGAGAGAGCGCGAGCGAGCGAGCGAGCACAAGCAGGGGGAGCGGGAGAAGCAGGCTCCCTGCTGAGCACGGAGTCCCACATGGGCCTGGATCCCAGGACCCCGGGATCATGACCCGAGCCGAAGGCAGAGGCCCCGACCCAATGGGCCACCCAGGCGCCCCCAGGCCTTGTTTTCAAACGGCATTTTATTCCCTCTAAAACGGGTTGTCAAACCTTTTTTCTGTAAATGGCCAGATAATGAATAATTCAGGCTCTGCCGATCACTTTGTTTCAGCTACTTACCAGTGGCGGCGGCGCAAAAGCAGCCACAGACAACTGTAAGTAAATGGGGCTGGCTGTGTGTGTCCTTAATAAGATTCTACGTACAGACACTGACATTTGAATTTCACATAATTTTCACATGTCACGAGACATTCTTCTTCTTTTTCCCCCCGATCATTTAAAACTAGAAAAATAATTCTTAGTTTGAAGGCTATATAAAAATAGGCAGGGGGCTGGATTTTGCTTGTAGGCCAGTTTGCTTCCCGTTGCTCTAGAACAGTATTTGAGATCCTGTTCGAGCTTTACTATCACTGCTCCTAGCAAAGTGTAGCTTCCTGCCACACAAAGGCAATGGCCTCAAGGGGAGCCCTGGGGAATGCAGGCAGGACACGTAAGGAGGTGGTAATGAGAAGTGATAGTAGCTTGAACAGTACGAATCAGAGAAGAGAAAATGGATTTAAGAGGCACTTGTGGAGCAGAAGTAATAGAAGCATGGAGATGGATGGGTTATCTAAATCTCTCCAACAGAAATAAAAAAGATACAATCAGCCCAGTTCTTGGGAGACAAAATAATGGTACTTACCGTATTGTCCTGAAGCTGTAATCTGAAAATCTTGAATGTGTCCAGAAGCCATTCCCAGCGGAGTCTGACACTCTGAAATCAGAGGAGAGGAGCATGACAGCTGGCAGGAGCTAAATTCAGCTTCACAAATGCCAGCCAGTGAAAACGGGAGAACACCAACACATTGGTCGATATTTTTTATTGTTTACTATGTGCCGAGAACTACACTCAATATTCACTCTAATAGGTAGGTGCTAGAACCATCCATTTCTGCAGCTGAGGAACTAAGCAGACCAGTGGCTCTCTTACTTGTTTAGGGTTAAATCTCAAACTCTTCCAAGCCATATTTGTAAGTTATCTTTGGTAACTGAACCAAAATTCAGTTTCAAATTTTGCTCTTGGAGATCCTGGAACCTCACAAAGTTGTGAGAATGAAGCTATTTTTTTAGCACCAGTTTGTTAAGTATTTAGAGCTTCAGGTTCAAAGTGCTCAAAGCTTCAAACACACCTGCCCCTCTCTGAGGACTCTGGTGACTTCTACCAGCAACATTCACTGCAGATTTGCTAATGACCGTGAGCTTGTGTTTACTTCTCGACCAAAGCAACCGCCCTAGGAAGGAGGAAAGCCGTAGGGAAACCGGCCGAGTAGGCAGGGAGCTACTTACTCTCGCTGTACACCAGGAAGAGAGTGCTCATGCCGGCTTGTAGGTGCTCGCCAATGAGGCATTCTATCCGCCAAATCCCAACTTTGGATGGTAGCATTTCCACAGTCTCAAAAACACCTTTTCAAAAACAGAAAGAACAAAATTTATTTTTTTTACTAAAAAGTGAGCACGAGATACATTGGTTTATGTAGAACATCAAAGGAGAGCCACCTAAGTTAGTTATACCACTCTTGGACCCCTCAAAGCCAAAGTGCTTTGCTATGTGACCCCTCCAATGTGGAGGTACTGGGGATTGAGTTGACAGCCCCCGCCCCTGGAAAATGGGAGAGACAGGCTGGCGGCATGCTTTGGTGGAGGAGACAGGAGAGAGCCACTGCACTCTCAGGGTTTTTCAAAGCCAAAGGTTTCCCCCCACCCCATCAACCAGATGTGAGCTCCCTGGGCCAGGGAAGTCAGGGTAAGGTCCTCATGGCCCTAGGGCAAGGGCTGCCTTGAGGGCTAAAGTAAGCCCAGCAGCAAGAAGCTAGAGGGGATTACTGAGGGGCTGAGGAATGAGTCACAAGTGACTACCTAGAGTAAAGGTGCCAGTTGTAAGTAGATAAGAACCGTCCTGTCATTTAACCTTTACCATTTCCATGCTGGAGTTCAAAGCAGCAGCCAGGAAGGGGTTGGACATACAATAAACATAAAGCAGAGGAAGGGACGACTCAACCATGTAGACATCTACTAACCCAATGTAGACATCTTGGGAGTGGACATTGCAATTCTGGATTCGAACTATATTTGTGATGTAAAGTGACTGCAGGAGTGCTTATTACTTAAGAGTGAGCAGAGAAGTCAGTGAACTTATTGGAATTTTTACACAGAAACAGGGAAAGTTTGCTCCCACTATTAAACCTGTTTTAAAGGGACAGGGGAGAGCTAAAATAAAGCTGTGTTTTGATCAACATTGTGAGTAGTGCTTAATCAATATATTGGTTATAGACATAAACAAATCACTCTATGGAGAACTACGAGTGCCCTGTGGGATTTGAGATGGAAGAAAATCTCCTTTTCCCAGGAAAGTGCTGCAACATTAATTACCCATTTATTCTGTTTTCTTTTATAGCACATTCTCTGTATCTGAAATTATCATGCTTATGGGCTAATTTATTATGTCTCTGTAGGGTGAAGTTACTTGAAAAAGTAAGTTATCAGGGAGCTTGTCTGCTTTGTTCATGGGTTGCTTCCCCAGTGCCTGGACCACTGAAAGTAAGCACTAAGTACCGATTAGCTCATACCTGGATAGAGGTTGTAGACTGCCATTTTATATTCCTCTTTCTTCCGCACAGTGAACACATGTCCACTGAAATGAATGGAATGGATGTTTTCATTGCTGCCCATGCTGAGCAGATACCATCGAATCTTTTGATCCTGAGCCATTACTAAGCCAGGTAGCGTATCCATCACGTAGCCATTGATTGCTGGAGGAGAACACAGAAAAGGCTGTTGAAATCTATTACAGTAAAAAATATTGATTCCTACGAGGATTCCACTCCCATACACATACTCTCAATTCATACACTGCCCAAGCCTCAGCCTCCAGGCTCCTTTGCTGTCGCGCACGCTGCATTCCACACCGAGTAATAACTGGCTGTGGGATGCATTACCGTGGAAGCGGTAACTTTCTTTCAGGGTGGGATCCTCCTCCTGGATATTGCAGGGAGCTCTGCAGTTCCTTTCCAGGTTTTCAGTGAAGTACCAGCTCTTAGTCTCGTCAAAAATAGTGAAAAACAGAGCAAATTCCTGCACCGTCACTTGTCTCCCGTGAGCAGGGCTCAGTGTGTCGCTGCGGCAGATCAGAAGGGGTCCGATCAAGCCTGAGTGCACATCTTTCTCCTGAGAGAGAAGACATCGATCCTATGAATAGAAGCGCCCTCACCTACGGACCAGCGTAGATCTCTTATCGACTTTTATGCCGCCCCAACCCACTCCTGATCTTCCCGTAGTACAACTCATCCACTAGTAGCTTCCAGAGTGGTCGTTCTCGAGCACAGCTATGATGGCACCTCCCCTACTGACAGCTTCCCATTAAGCTTACAATAAATAGCAAGATTCTCAGCAGATAACACAAAGTCCGTTTCTTCCAAGCCACCTGCTCACCAGATCAACATCAGAAAAGTAAGCCCAGGCTTTGCAGTCAAACTCGTCTTTAGTGGGTGCCATATGATGCTGCACTGTCCAAAAGTAAATTCTAGTTTCATTAGGGTTGACAAACTTTCTTCTAGGTTCTGCTCCTTGCCTCTGATCTTCCTCGTAAGAAATAAGGCTAGAATAGAAGGAGTAGGGACGAGAGGCTTGGTTTTTGAAAGTTACCTGCAGAGAAGAAGTAAATACAAAATTTTTTTAAAATAAAGATTTTATTTATTTGTCAGTGTGTGTGTGCGTGCACACGCACAAGCAGGGGAAGCAGCATGCAGAGGGAGAAGCAGGCTCCCCGCCGAGCAAGGAGCCCCATGTGGGATTCAATCCCAGGACCCTGGGATCATGACCTGAGCCGAAGGCAGAGGCTTCAACCCACTGAGCCACCCAGGCGTCCCAGTAAATACAAAATTTAAAAAAGAATTCAAGTATCATGTTTTAGGATCATATAAAGTCCTTAGCTTAAGGTTTACATCCCTAATAGTAATACCTATTTTTGGGTTTATCCAAGTTCTTAATGCCCAGAGGAAGTGGTACAGAGGATGGGTGTTGTCAGGACCCAAACCTCAGACTCTCTCTATGGAGGAAATAGGAATTTTTGAACTCTAAAATCTTTAAAGCATGAACTCAAAGTTGCAAAAGAGAAAATTTCTAAATACTTAAAAGCTATTCAAAAGTAAAATGGAAAATATCACCCCAGGGGTTTTAAGAGACCATAAGCCCAAGAATTAACACATATGGTTCTTACAACAAATTCCAGGATGAATGCATATGGCCTTTACAAAAGATTTCAGATTTCAAATAATTATACATGTTTCATAGGACATATGTAAACTAAAGTAAGAATCAAAACAGAAAAAGAATTGCTGACAATCCCGTAATTTTAGATCCTTCTATATCCTTAATATAAATAATCAATTGGGCCAGTGGATGACTATTTTTGGAAAAGAATAAAACTACTTTCATTTTTGACTCAATCGATGCACCAAAATAACTTCTAGTCTACAGGAATTACTTATGGATTAAAAGATTAAATGTTAAACAATTAAACTGTAAAAAAAAAAGTTGAAGAAAGTGTGATTTTAAGAAAAAAATCTTTGTATAGGGAAGGATTTTTATAAACATAAAAACTATGCGTCAGGGGCACCTGGGTGGCTCCGTGGGTTAAAGGCTCTGCCTTCGGCTCAGGTCATGATCTCAGGATCCTGGGATCGAGCCCCGCCTCGAGCTCTCTGCTCAGCGGGGAGCCTGCTTCCCCCTCTCTCTCTGCCTGCCTCTCTGCCTACTTGTGATCTCTCTCCTCTCTGTCAAATAAATAAATAAAATCTTAAAAAAAAAAAAAAGCTATGCGTCATAAAGGAAAGATTTATGGGTTACTACCAGTAATTCAAACCTGTTTTATTTCAAAAATCACTATAAATAAAATTAAAAGATGACAAACTTGGAAAAATATATAGCATAAAAATATATAGCATATCAATATAAATTGATAAGAAAAGTACTCATTCAAAAGGTCAAATGTGCAAAGGACATTAACAGATAATTCATTAGAGAAAGTCTTCAAATGTTCATGTACACTGCACTTCTGGAATTTTACCCTAGGAAAAGGGTTGTGATCGCAGCATTAGTGAACTAGTGAAAACACAGCAAACTATTTAAAAGGTTGTTCAACAATGGCTAAGTAAACCATAAATTCACATAATAGACTATTACGTCGTCATTAAAAAAAGATACTTAGAAAGTCTTTCTACTGACATAAGAAATATTTACAATATGATATTTAGTCAAAAAAGAAGAGGTAGGGGGTGCTGGGGCGGCTGACAATTGGTTTCGGCTCGGGTTGTGATCCCGGGGTTGTGGGATTCAGCCTCGCATTGGGATTCTCTCTCCCTCTGCCCCTCCCACTCCTGTTTTCTCTCTCTTTTTTCTAATATAAGTAAATAAATCTTTAAAAAAAAAGAAGAGGTAAAATTACACGTTGTATAATTTTGCATACATAAAGAGAAGAATACATAGGACAAAGAGAACATACACCAAAATGGTCGTTATGGGATTATTTTTCAACTTCTTTATTTTCTATACTTTAAAATTCTTGGAAAGTGAGAATACATTATTTTTATAAGCAGAAAAAAGTATACATATAGGATTAATTTTCTTATAACTTCATTGCCCTCAACTCACCACGATATTGTCTTCAACTTCTGCTCTTATATACGGCCCCAAGAGTCCCAAGTGTTCGTTTAGTTCTCCACGGTATAAGGGCTGAGTAAAGGATCCATCAGTAAATTCCTGGAAAACCACCTTCTTGAACTGAGGGACATCCCCACCTCGAGCCCTGGGGAAAAAAAAAAGCAGAGGAAAAGCATTATCTTCATGGATCGGGTAGGTAGAAACACCTCACATTCTTGCCCTCCCTGTATTTGAGACACTTGTCATAGGCCTGATGAAGAAGGAAGAAAGAGGATTAAAGATAACTTCCAGGTTTCTGATTTGGGCAAGTGGATGGATGGTGATGCAACTCACTGCGATGGGCAAGCCTGGAGGAGAAATCGGTGGGGGTATACAGTTTTAAACACATGGCACGTCTATGTAAGTCAAACTGGCAAATACAGAGGTTGAGAGCTCACAAAGAGATCTAGATGAAGATCATGCAAATTGAGACTATCCAAATCACGTGAGTGGCTTATTAAAGCTGATAATCAATTTTGTTATGTCCTCATCTTATCGGACAACTAAGCAACATTTTGCAGAGTTAACCACTTCGTCTTCCTGACATACTCTCTCTCCAGGCTTCGCTGGTGTGGAATTTCCATGAAAGCAGGGGTTTTGTCTGTTTTGTCCACTGCTGTATTCCCAGCGGCTGGAACAAGTGCCTGGCACATAGTAGGTGGTCAAAAAATATTTGTTGAATGTTAAACGTATGTAGGACTTATAAACATATTCTAAATATAAAACAGCCCCCAGGGTTCAATCCTTGGACTTCTTTCCTTTACTTAAAAAAAAATCTGAGGGTGCCTGACTGGCTCAGTCAGTAGAGCCGGTGACTCTTGACCTCAGGGTTGTAAATTGAAGCCCCATGTTGGCTGTAGAGATTACATAAAGAAAAAAAAAAACTTAAAAAAAGTTAAAAAATCTGTTAAGGGGTGCCTGGGTGGTTCAGTCAATTAAGCGTCTGCCTTTGGCTCCAGTCATGATCCTGGGGTCCTGGGATCGAGCCCTGCATCGGGCTCCCTGCTCATAGGGAGCCTGCTTCTCCCTCTCCCTCTGTCCCTGCTTGTGCTCTCTCTTGCTATTTCTCTCTCTGTCAAATAAAATCTTTAAAAAAATCTGTTAGAATTGTGAACTAAAATTATATAACAAAGTACATAAAACAAAATGCTTTTGGTATAAAAATGTAACCACCATCCAGATCAAGAACATTACCAACCGCACAGAAGGCTCCCTGTCTGTACCCCCACTGTGATATTTATAATTATCTCTTTGCTTTTCTTCATAATTTTACCAGTATGTATGCTTCCCTAAAGAACAAAGTTAAGTTTTGCCTGTTTTGGCAGTATGTAAATAGAACCATACCATATACGTTCTTCTGTTTCTGGCTTCTTTCACTCAGCATCATGGTTGTGAGATTCACCTACATAGTCGCATGCAGCTCTAGTTTGTATTCCGTTGTGCGAATATACCAAAATTATGAACATTCGAGTCATTTCTAATTTTTGGCGCTTACACATAGTCCTGCTCCTACTACGAATTTTCTTTTTTTCCCCCGGCTATGAACCTTCTTATACACATCTTTTGGTGAACGTATACATACATTTCTGCGGGGTACATATCTGGGAGTGGAGCTGCTGAGCATACGTATGAGCCCGATGCAGGGCTCCATCCCAGGACCCTGGGATCGTGACCTGAGCCCAAGGCAGACGCCCTACCGACTGAGCCACCCAGGCGCCCCACCAGTCTTTTACCATTAAACTTAAATGGCCAATCGAGACAGTTCTGAGATTGCTCTTCCACCACTGATTAAGACTGAGGGGGCAGTTATTAGGGATTACATTCATTTAACTTTTTGAGCAGACTTGGTGACCCTGTTAGCCCCAAAGTCTCTGAGCCACCCACAGCACACGTGCATAGCCAGCACTGATTAGGCCCGGATGGTTCAGGGTAAAATCACCAGCTACTTCCACTGGTAGGTCATTTTTTGCTGTCACCAGCCACCCTGCCACAACAAACATCTTTAACAGATACATTCTTCTATTTTAAGATCTTATTTTTAAGTAATCTCTATACTCAATGTGGGGCTCGAACCCACAACCTCCAGATCAAGAGTGGCCTGTTCCACTGACCGAGCCAGCCAGGCGCCCCTCACAGATACCTTCTTGGTATCAAAGCCCACACTGTTCCCAGGACGAGCTTAACTCAAAGCTTCACGGTGCACTTCAACAGACTTGACACCTCCACTCAGCTCACGGGGACAGCACCCATACCACCGAGTTTGTAGACGTACTAGCGGGCAGACAAAAGGGCTTGTCAGCGGGATGATCTGCTGACAGGAGGCAGTCTCGAGTTCCAAGCAGTATGGTTCCACTGGCTTAGCTAGCTAGCGACTCATCATATGATGTATTACTTGTCTCAGGGCTACAGGTCTGTGATGCGTCGGGTCTCATATAGCTATCTTTGTGGGTGATGTTTCATTTCTTGAATCAAGGCATGTTAGCACTTGGCCCCAGCATTTTGTCATCACTCCAGTCACAAATTGGCACAAATGCTACTGTGTTGGGGTTGTAGCCAAATTTCCTAAGACAGGTGCTGACTTCCTTACCATTTTCCTTGCGTCTCTTCTGGCAGCAGGGTGGCTCAGTGGAATCCATTCTGTAAACACCGATTAGTTGTTTCACACCCAGTATGTAAGCCAGAAGGGCGTGCCCTGGGACACGCCTGCTTCCAGTCCGCCTACGCGAGCAGCAACAGTCGGGAAGCACGGTCAGCCTGCGATGTGCCCGTACTCATGTTATTGATGAAGTCTCTGTGTTTTGGGACATCAATGATAGTCACATAATACTTGCTGGTCTCCAATTTCCAAGGGGAGACAGCAAAAATGACCACACTCAGTTTTGACCTTCTGTTTGAGACCCTGGCATGCTTTTTTTTTTTTTTTTAAAGATTTTATTTATTTATTTGACTGAGAGAGACAAAGTGAGAAAGGGAACACAAGCAGGGGGAATGGGAGAGGGAGAAGCAGGCTTCCCGCTGAGCGGGGAGCCCGATGCGGGGCTCAATCCCAGGACCCTGGGATCATGATCTGAGCCAAAGGCAGACACTTAACCACTGAGCCACCCAGGTGCCCCGAGACCCTGGCATACTTGAAGGAGCTCTTTTCCATCGCAGCAGCCTCCTTCTCAAATTTTCAATGGTTCTTCTGTCGATCCCACCACATCTGTAGATCAGATGGCCAGGAGTGGTGGATTTGCCCAAATTTATGTGTCCAATGATGACACTGTTGATATTTCCAATTTAGGGGTGGTTTTCCTTTCTAAAATAGGGGTGGTTTTCATGACACCTGTGTTTTGGTGGCAAACTCATTGTGAAAAAAAAGCAATTATATCTTAGAGCTCATAAAACATTTTACCACAGTTTGTACAAACAATATTTATATTTATCTTTACCCATATATTTACTCTTTACTTTTTTAGTCCTTCTTGCCTTTCACCTCTTTCATTCACTATCATTTTCCTACTGTCTCAAGTACATCATTAGAATATTTTTAGTGGGTTTTGGCTAGGGTGAAATTTCTGTTTGTTGGAAAATGTTCTATTTTGCCTTGATTTTTGAATCATATTTTTGATGGGCAGTTACTGTATTTCAATGCCTTCTAGATATCATTCCCCCATTTTCTAGGTTTAATTAGCACTATTGAAAAGTCACCTTTCCATATCTCATTTGAATGTATGCTGTCTTTTTTCTTTGGCTGCTTTTAAGACTTTTGGGTTTTCTGAAGTTTCACTCTGATGGAACATGCCTAGGTATTATTTTTTTTAAAATTCATCCTGTTTGGGATTTGTTGAGCTTCCTCGATCTGTTCATTGATGACTTTTTTTAATTTTGGAAACTATTCAGCCATTACCTCTTCAAATATAGTTTCTCCTTTAATCACTCTTTCCTTTCCTTCTGAGATTTCAATTAAAAAGAAGTAAATCCTTCACACTCTATCCTTTAAGTCTCCTCTGGTTATCTGTTGCTGTATCACAAACTACTTCGAAACTTTAGTGGCTTAAAACAGCAACCGTTTTATACGTGTCAATTCTGCTAAGTCAGAATTGCACAGTGCTTGGCTAGGTCAGCTGGCATCCGGGCTGATCTGGAGGGTCCAAAATGGCTTCACTTGCGCCTGATGCTGTGGAGCATAATGGAAAGCTGGACTCGCTGAGACTCGTGACCAGAAGGCCTACGTGTGACATTTCCAGCACGACAGCAAAAGGACAATCACATTTCTTACACGGAGGCTGGCTTCTTCCCGAGAGGGCATCCCAGGAGAACTAGATGTAAGCTACGTGGTATTTTCTGAACCAGCCTCACTTTCACCACATCTATAGGTCACAAATTTCTGTTATATTCTATTGGTCACAAATGAGTCCTAATGCCAGACCAGACCAAGAGGAGGGGGATTACATTTTACTTCTTGAATGGGAGAATGGCAAGGTCATATTGTACAAGAGCATATAGGATAGAATATATTGGCACATCCATTTTTGGAAAATACAGTTGTTGGCCACAGTCTATTTTATTATCTCTTTTACATTTTCCATTAAAAAAAAAATCTCTGCATGCTGCATTCCATACTACTTCATTTTACTTACCTACTACTTTACCAACTCTTTCTACATGATGCGTAAGTGTTTTAATAACTGTATATGATTCCTAGATCGTGAGTCTCTGAGTTTGTTTCTGTGGCTTCTTATTTATTTATTTAATTTTGTTCTATACCCTGTATCTTTGTGTTCTGGACGTTGTATCTGAAATATCTGTGAAAATAAGTTGAGGCCTAGGATGTTGAGAGGTTTTATGTTTTCTTCTGCCAGATGTCTGCAGGCACTGCCAACCCAAGACTTGCATAAATTATGATTAAGAATAGAAATCTGTGGGGCGCCTGTGTGGCTCAGTCGTTAAGCATCTGCCTTTGGCTCAGGTCATGATCTCAGGGTCCTGGGATCAAGCCCCGCATCAGGCTCCCTGCTCAGTGGGAAGCCTGCTTCTCCCTCTCCCACTTCCCCTGCTTGTGTTTCCTCTCTCGCTGTGTCTCTCTGTCAAATAAATAAATAAAATCTAAAAAAAAAAAAGAATAGAAATTTGCACATCAGTGAAGTGCGTTAACTGGTTTAGTTACCTTGAGGATATAGCCCTTTGGGGACCCAGCTTAAAGTGGGCATGGTTTACATCTACTTTTACTCTCTTGACAATACCAACAAGTCTTATTTAAATATGCTTATCACTCCCATGATCTCAGGGTCCTGGGATCGAGCCCCACATCGGGCTCTCTGCTCAGCGGGGAGCCTGCCTCCTCCCCCGCCCCCCCTCGCCCCCCCCCCCGCCTACTTGTGATCTTTCTCTCTATCAAATAAATAAATAAAATCTTTAAAAAAAACAGACCTTTGAGTGTTTCTTCAAATAAGTCTGTTCTACCTCAAGCCTTCCACATCTCATTAAATGTCTCCATCATCCACCTAGTTGCTTAGGAAAAAACTAAAAATCTTGAGTCCTTTCTCCCCATTCCCCCATATTCGACCTAACGGCAAATCCTGTCTGCTTATCCTCAAATTATACTCAACATCTTTCTATTTCTTTTGATTTTTACCACGACTATTTTGGTCTAAATAACCTGTCTTCTCTTATCTGGATGATTACAATCGCCTCTTAACTGGTCTCCCTGCCTCCATTCTTGCCCATGGAAGCGGGGTACCGTTTAGCCGGTACTCTCTGGAGTTCAGACATCCGTAAACGACCTGCTCTCGCCTCCCTACAACAGCACGGTGTCACAGGATGAGCCGCAGAGTGCGCGGGCCTACAGAAAGGTATACGCTTGTCGCATCTGACGAAGAGCAATGAAGGCAGTGTGGCTGGAACACGGCGAGCAGGAAACAATGGTAGGAGATGAGATCGGAGAGGTTTCAGAGGGTCAAATCTCAGAAACTTGAAGGCCGTGGTGAGGGCTTTGGAATTTACTAAGGGTGAGAAGGAAATCCACCAGGAGGTTTGGAGCAGAGAATAAGAATCGGAATCAGAATTACAATTTGAAAATGTGCTTTAGCTGCTGTGCGGGAGGCTGCAAGTCTAGTTCAGAAGCTATTACAACAATTTGGATGAGAGTTGAGGATGGTTTAGACCAGAAAATATTTCCATTTCAGTGGCTACCATTCTGGTGTAAACCATCTTCAACTCTCATCCAAATTGTTGTAATAGCTCGGGGGTCCAGGACAGTGGGAAAGTCAGTAGACTAGGGCGATATTCTATAGTCGCCATGCAGCAATAAGGGCCCATTTGAGGTAGAAAGCGAGGTCAGGAAGTGACAATGAGAAATGAAGAGGGCACCTAAACTTCCTCTAGGAGCTCTATTATCTGACCAGTACTCATCTTTACTCGGCTCCCACAAACCCCTCCCCCCAGTTGTCACTGTACTCCAGGTCATACTGGTCCTTTTTCGTTCCTCAGATTGGTGCCACTCACAGGGCCTGTGTATTTCTTATTCCCTCTGCCTGGAAGCATCTCTCAGAGCTCCATCAGCCGCCCTCTTATCATCATTCAGGTCTCAATTCCACAAAGAGGATTTCTCTGACCACCACAGCTGAAGTAACACCTCCAGCCACTCTCTAGCATATTATTTGATTCTGTCTTTTGAATAGCACCATAAAGATCTACCTTTTTTCTACTAATTATCTCTTGCTCTCCCCAAATGAATGTAAGCTTCTTTACTGTACCCTAGTGTCTACACACGTGCCTGGCATATAGCAGGTGCTCAATAAAAATTATTTGTTGACTGACTGACTCTCCTTAGGTTTATTTTATTTTTTGAAAGATTTTATTTATTTATTTGTCAGAGAGAAAGAGCACAAGCAGGGGGGACTGGCAGGCAGAGGGAGAAGCAGGCTCCCTGCTGAGCAAGGAGCCTGACACGGGGCTCGATCCCAGGCCCCTGGGATCATGACCTGAGCTGAAGGCGACGCCTCCCCGACTGAGCCACTCAGGCGCCCCTCTCCTTACGTTTATCTTCCAAAGTCCTCTGTGCTTTCTCTTCCTTGCCCAACCTCCTTCTGCTCCCCTAACAACCACATCCTCCCACTTTGCTCCCGAGATCCCCAGTACCATGGAAAACAACTTTCCCTGCGTCCTCAGCCTCTTCACCACACACTTCATTTCTTCTTCCTGCCTCTCTCAGAACCTTTTCACAAGACGAAGACTACTCCTCCAGCTCATAAGGTTGACTTTCTTCCTGCTCCCCATTGATGCTTCTTGACCGTGATTCCTGTACCCTTTTGTAAGCCTCTTTTCCATCTCACTAGAGTAAGAGTTTCATGCCTTCTGAATTTATTCTCCTCTAACTCCCACTGTGGGTCTCATCATCTAACCTCCTATTTGCTCCTTGGCTGCATCTACGCTTTGCTACCGGCATCTCAGGGTTCTCCCTTCCTTTCTAAGCAATCTTTGGAGTCTCATTGCTGCGGATAAGCTGTGCCTTTTCTCTTATTTCAGCACCTGGTAAAGCCAAATGTTGCAATAGCAGGACAGAGGAATAATCAATGCACCCATACCTGTTTCTTAGTACACGGGGAGATCTACTCACCCATAATCCCAGAGACGCTCTACCGCAGCAATGAAATAGTGTCGTGTTCTCTTCTGAAAGCTGCGGAGGCCCCGATTTTCATCTTCGCCATAGATGTCAAAATCTTCTCTCTTCATTTCAATTGAGAAGGTGTCATCATACTCAAATTTGTCTTCCTCTGACTGAAGAGTACTAAGGGTTATTTCCCTTTGATGGCGTTTTGAGACTGGTGGGGTTTGAGAGCACAACCTTCCAGTCCCTCCTTGCTTTGCCCAGGTGGCTTCTCTTTGGGGCTTATCTTGTCCTTCATTTATCGCTGCTATTGAATGATTATTTTCACAAGGGCCCAGGGACAAAATGGTGTCCTTTCTCTTAAAAGCTGTGTTTTTCTGTGACTTCTTTTGGGATTTCCACTCTTCTCTTGGTGTCTGGGTAGCAGAGTGGTTCTCCCAAGCAACAGGACCCAGAAGCTTGGAGGGAATCTTCTCAGAGCTTTCTGTGGATGATTTCAGAAAGGGTACTTTTCCAGGTCTGTTTGTTTTACTCCGTTTAATAGGTCCCTGTGTTTTCTGAAGAAAGATCTTTTCCATAAGATCCAGGTGGCCAGGAGAACCATTGTTAGTTTTTGTAGGCAAAGAGTCTTGATGAACATGAACTTTAGGAAGTAATTCAACTTCGCCAGATGTTTTATACAAGTCCGGTTTTAAGAGAACAGTGTTTTCAAGTTTCTTGTACGTGGGTTGGTTTGTGGCACTCTTCCCCATAGAACTGAACTTTCCTTGACCTCTAATCATTTCTAAGGTTAGGAAGGCTAAAGAAAGGTTATTTCTTTTCGCTTCTTGTAAGAAATGACTGCTTTCTTGGACCCCAGAACTCCTGTCTCTGAAGGTATAGTTACAGGCTGATGCTGGAAGATGAGAGTTGTCTTGGGATGAGATCTTGGTCAGATCTGTATGTCTAATTGATGGAAATGCTGATACTTTTGCAATAGGTAACGCAGAATCACTCATTTGCATGAGGCCATGATTTCTCATAGAACAATCTGATAGGAGGGACTGAGTGATGGCTCTTTTTTCTTTCTCATTGTACTCTATCTGTGTGAGGGTGGCCTGGGTCAAATAGCTCATGTTTTCGGACCACTGGGTTGAGGTGTCATTCGAAGTTACCCGCTTTTCAAACTTCACTTCTTCTAGTGAGAGTCTGGGTTGTTTCAAAGCCCGCTTACCGCGTTGAGTGACAAGATGCTGACTTGGATTAGGGGACATCCTTGTAGTGCTCGGAAACCTCTCTACCATTTGCTTTGTTTGATTTCCCAGACCTTCCAAGTTTGCTTCTTCCCTTATTTTTGAGATATTGGCCATGTGAATCCCTTCTCTACGTGCGGAGTCATTTACTGACCTGGCGTCTTGAAGGACTGGAGTATGTGGCTGCTCATCTAAACTTTCTACATTGTGCTGAGTGCTTGGTGCGAAAAGGTTCCTCAGGAAATTCTTAGTGCCAATCACTGTGTATATCTGAGGCAAAACCGCATTCTCTTGGGTAAATTTTTCCTTTCTTGCTATCTCTTCCTGAGATTTTTTTTCTTGATTGTATGTATCATTTTCTTGGATGTTAGCCAAGTTAGTAAAAAATATGCTCTTGCTCTTTGGAAAAATCATCTCTTTGAGTCCAGTGTCCTTTGTAAATTCATCCTCTCCTATTACCACCTTCTCTTCTGACAAAAAATTTTGATCTTTCACAGATTTTTCTGATCTTAAAGATGTTAACTGCTTTGGACTGGGCCTTTGCTCAGAGTTTAGGGAGTTCTTGCCATGGGTCCTTTTTATCCAATTTGCTGAATCTGGCAAGAATGGTATCTTGAAGAATGATAGATGTGGCTTTTCTATACTTAGTGGCATAGGGTCCTCTTTTTTTTGGTGGATCGTTTCCACATTTTTTGATGAAGCAGTTTTGTTTGACACATGATTTAGCCCCAAAGCTGTAATATTTCTGTCCATAAATGTTTCATTATGAATCAAAGGAATCACTTCTTGAAACTCAGTATTACTTTCTAATATAGTATCTTGCCAGACTGATGTACTGTTCTCAATAAATAATGTTGAGACATCAACATGAGTCTTTCTATTAGTTGTTGAGTTAATTGATGTCTTGTTCATCTTTACCAAAGAGATATTAACTTTGGATAAAGCATTATCTTTGATTACTGAAACAGGTCCAAGAACTCTTTCTTCTTTAAGTGACCTATTACTCTCCATGGATAATACATTTTCTCCCCGTGAACTTTCTTGACTATTCATTAAAGCTGCTTCTAACAACCTGGAATCATTATCGCCTTCACTCAAGCCCAAAGGTACACTGGACTTAATAAGGTGAGATGAGTTTTTGCCAAATACGACGGTGCCTAAATGACTATTAAAGTGAACTGACGTATTTGGGGGTTCTAAGGAGCTTGTCTTTTCAGCAGCTGCTACCAACTTGTCTGATGGAATTGCTGGTGAGGTCATTAGACCGTCTGGTGAACTGGACATCTTTAAATCAAGTTTACTCAGCTCTACTGTCACAGGTGTCCCCAAATTCTCATCTAAGCTTAACTGCAGTTCTGGCTCAGGAGTAACTACTCTGTCCCCACTGTGATGGAGCTCTGGCCTCAGACCTGCCACTTCACATGGGCCCTTGTTTCCTTCTGTTGCTCCACATAAATGATTATCAGCTTCGTGTGCGGCTTCTTGGAGATCAGATAAGAATAATCCATGTGGAGTAGGATTCTGTCCCAACAGCATCAACAAATCACTAGAGGAGACACTTTGTGCTTTAAGCAGCTGTGTTCTTTCTGCAGACTGAGGGTCAATCTTCTCTATGTCATCTTCTGGAGTTGTGGTGGCTTCGAATGGCTTTTGCTTAGTGTCAAGGTGCCTTGAATTCTGGGAGAAGCTTCTGGGTGCAATGACGTTGTTTTCATTCATCAGGGAAGTTGGAATATCTTCATATGTGTCCTCGTAATAATCACCAATGTTCCTGTTACAACTAGAAACCTTCAGTAAGGCTGTCATGCCTCTGTTCCGAAAGTCTGAGTTGTGGCACCCCAGAACCCACACACCTGGAGATGAGGAAGAATAAGACTCCGGTTACTTACAACCCAGGTCCCAAGCAAGTTGTGTATTAGTGGTTCTCTTCTATTCCCAGATAATGAAAAAATACTAGCCAGTACTATTGTATTACAGGTCATCAGGTTAAATCCCTGGCACATAAACAGTCCAACGATGGTAGTGAAAGTGGTTTTTGCATTGCCACTATTGTGGTGTATCTGTCTGTAATCACAAGAAAGGCCTGTGATTAAAAATGAATAGATATTGGGGGGTGCCTGGGTGGCTCAGTCGTTAAGCGTCTGCCTTTGGCTCAGGTCATGATCTCAGGGTCCTGGGATCGAGCCCCACATCGGGCTCTCTGCTCAGCAGGAAGCCTGCTTCTCCCTCTCCCACTCCCCCTACTTGTGTACCCTCTCTTGCTGTGTTTCTCTCTGTCAAATAAATAAAATCTTAAAAAAAAAAAAAAGAATAGATATTGGGATAAAAATGGAGAAATCTAATTAACACACACAATAGTGGAGTGTCTTTTAAGATTTTGTTCATTTATTTGACAGAGAGAGAGAGAGAGAGAGAGATCACAAGTAGGCAGAGAGGCAGGCAGAGAGAGAGGGGGAAGCAGGCTCCCTGCTGAGCAGAGAGCCTGACGCGGGGCTCGATCCCAAGACCCTGAGATCATGACCTGAGCTGAAAGCAGAGGCTTTAACCCACTGAGCCACCCAGGCGCCCCATTATGGAGAGTCTTTTAAAGATTTTATTTATTTATTTGAGAGAGAAGGCGCAAGTGGGCAAGAGCTGGGGGGGGGAGGGGCAGAGAGAGAGGAGGAAGCAGGCTTCCTGATGAGCAGGGAGCCCGATGCGGGGCTTGATCCCAGGACCCTGAGACCATGACCTGAGCCGAAGGCAGACGTTTAACTGACTGAGCCACCCACGGCCCCCAACAGTGGAGAGTCTTAACAGTCACATAGAAATCTTTTTTTAAAAGACTTAACTTTTTTTTTTTTATTTTAGAGAGAGAGAGAGAACGAGCGCATGTGAACTGGGGGGAGGAGAAGAGGAGGAGGGAGAGGGAAGGGGAAAGAATCTCAAGGAGACGTGGTGCTGAATGCAGGGCCCGACATGGGGCTCGACCTTACCATCCTGAGATCATGACCTGAGCTGAAACCAAGAGTAGGATGCTTAACTGACTGAGCCACCAGGTGCCCTCACGCAGAACTTTGATGATGACAGTGACTTGATTCATGAATCTTCACGCAGGTTAGCTATTATTGCTCTATAACATAATGGCACAGGTTCTCAGAGTTGGATTGCCTGGGTTCAAATTCTAGCTCTACCATTTACCAGCTGTGTGACTTTGAGCAAGTCAACTAAGCTCTCTGAGCTCCAGTTTTCCAATTTATAAATGAGGCTAATAGTATCTATGCTATCATATAAAGTACAAATCATATTACACATGACTAGCTTCCACCGTCATCAATTTCAGGATAAGTAAGCACAAGGGAGTAGGACTTAGGTTTACAAAATACATGATATAAAATTCCACTACAGGGCTAGCAATATTAATTTCTACTATGAACAGGATTATTCAAGTGAAGGAATTTCATAGTGGTACAGTAGATGCATAAACATTAGTAAAAAAAAAAAAAACAAAAAAAAACCACCGTTACCAAGCTACCCATCAGGTACCTTAACAGCTTCATCATCTTGCATGACATTTGCAAGCAAAATCTTAACTGAATCCAGCTTTCCCTCAAAGGGAAAACTTTCCCCCAAGTATATTTCCACAGAGACCTATAAGATAATGGGATGCCCATGGAAAAGATTTTTCTGGTCAAATGCATTTTGGAATATTGCACTCTACGTGCAGCCAGATAACCAATCAAATGGGAAATGAGAATATATTTTCTATCATACAAAGATTTAGAAAATCTATCTCTAAAGCAGCCACTGTCAGGAAGTGATGAGAGTGTGTTTTCTACCAAAACAAAGGAGTATACTGTATATTAAAAAAACAGGATGACATGGGATCCAGGAAAGAGGCACCTATCCTGAAGAAGGATGAAGAAAAGTCCCAAGTTAATAATGATACTCGGTCAATTCTAGAAAGAACCAGTCCAGACTGGAGAAGGATGCATGGGTCCAGGAGATCAGTCTCTAAGTTAAATGAATACATTGTATGATAAAACCCTTGGGAAAAAAGAGAATAACTGAAGGGAAAACATTATAATAAGAACAGTAAAACAATTAGAAGTTTCTGTTAAATAAATTATAAAAACAAGAAATGAAATCTTATTTGATTCCATAGTGAATGTAAGTTTGTGGACTGGGAGCCTAATTTCATGACATTTAGAGGATATTTTTGATGGTGTAAAACTATGTTAGGTCAAAGGACACAAAAATACAAATTCAAAGGGCTACATGTACCCCGATGTTCACAGCAGTATTACCAACAATAGCGAAACGATGGACAGAGCCCACATGTCCACTGACTGATGAAGGGATAAAGAAGATGGGGTATATATATATATATATATATATATATATATATATATATATATACATATATATATATATAATGGAATATCACTCAGCCATCAAAAGGAATGAAATCTTGCCATTCACAACGACGTGGATGGTGCTACAGTGCATTATGGATAATTTCAAAAGACTTGTTATTGAGTTCATTTCCTCTTGCTATATACTCAGACGTGGGATTGCTGGATCATTCTATTTTTAATTTTGAGGAACCTCATATTGTTTTCCAGAGTGGCTGCACCAGTTTACATTCCATCAATAATGCATCAGGGTTCCCTTTTCTCCACATCTTCACCAGCCTTTGTTATCTCTTGTCTTTTTTATAATAGGCATCCTAACAGATGTGAGGCAGTATCTCATTTTGGTTTTGATTTAGATTTACATTTTCTTGATGATTAGTGATGTTGAACACGTTTTCATATACCTACTGGCCATCTGTATGTCTTCTTGGGAAAAATTTAATGGTATTTCTTAAGTTCACAGTTCTTTCTTCTGACTTATTTCACTTCTGTTTGATTAAGTCAGAGAAAGACAAATACCATATGCAATCGTTGTATTTTTTAGCTCCAGAATTTCTTAAATGATTTCTCTTTTTTGAACTTATTTTGTTAATGTACTATTTTCCTAATTTTATTGAATTGCCTGTTTGTGTTCTCTTTTATCTTGCTGAGTTTCCTTAAAGTAATACGTTTGAGTTCCTTCACAGGCAATTTGTAGATTTCCATTTCTTTGGGGTCAGTCATCGGAAAGTTGCTGTGTTCCTCCGGTCATATCAGGTTTTCTTGTGCGTGTTTCTTGTGGCCCTGCATTGACGTCTGCGCGTGTCAGGGAGCGGTCACCTCCTCCAGTCCGTATGGGCTGACTGGGTTGGGAATGACTTTCACCCATGGGCGCCTCGGAGCGTGCTGTCTGGGGTTCAGCAGCTCCAGGTCCGGGGAGGGCACAGCAACATCACTTCTACGCAGCTCTGTCAGCTGAGGTCGATGTCGGTGAAAAATGGGACGGGGGTCCTTGGTGGCCAAAGCTGTGTCTGGTAGCAGCGGTGGTGAGAGTGGTTGGACTCCCAGGTGATGGAGGCTGCTGGGGTCCTCTTGTTCTCCTGTTCACCCGCGGGGGCGTGTCCTGGAGCTGGGGGTGGCACGGGCTCTGGGGCAGAGGGGTGCAGGCACAGATCATCCATGGGGCTGGGGTCCAGGTCTCCGGGGCACGCCACCCTGCCTAGGCCCTGGTGGGTGCTTGGGCCCCGGGGATGATGAGGAGCAGGGCAACCGTAGCCACTCAAGCCCTGAGGCCGGCAGGTGCTACGGAGGCCTAGGCCCCCGGGAGCAGGGCCAGCAGCACGTCCTTGCGGAGAAGATGCAGCTTAAACTCTGAGCGGCTCTGGGAGCCGGCTCTGGGAGCCGGGAAGACTGTGGAGGTCTTCAGGTGGTCGTTAGAGTTGCTAGAGTCCTCCTGTGTCCTTTCCCCATGACAAGAAATCCTTCAGAGGGGACTGAGACGTTAATATGTTAAAACATGATGCCCACCATAGCACCTCTATCACATCATATAATTACCATTTCTTTTTTGTGGTGACGAGTGGTTAGAGCAGGGAGTGTGAAGTGAAGCGTATAGTCATAAAAAGAATGATGTACTGAAAACCACACACAAAAGGACAAATACGGTATTACTCTCTTTATATGAAATATTCAGAAGAGGCAAATTCTTAGAAAGTAGATTCGTGGTTGTCAGGAAAGGAGGGGATGGGGAGTGACTGCTTAATGGTAAAAGGTGTCTCTGGGGTGATGATAATATTCTGGAATTAGTTAATAGTAATAGTTGTAAAACATGCTGAATGTACTGGAAGCCACTGAATCGTACACTTTTAAATGGTTAAAATGGTGAATTTTACCCCAATAAAATAAACAAAAGGGATCAGACTTGAACCATGTTGAACACAGGAAATTTTTTCTAGGGGCTTTAGCTTAAGCTTTGTAATTGGTGATATTCTATTAAAATTTTTTCCTCAAGACACATAAAGTGGAGTTTTAATTTGTCTTTAGAATTTAAGTGATCACCCAAATAATTTAGAAGCTTCTCAAAATATTGATATTTAAAATATTTTTTTCTCTGCTTATACACGCACACATACACATACAGACGTTTTCTCTTTTTGGTCTAGACAATTACAACCATATTATACATACTGTTTCATAATCTTTTTGTACATACTTGATTCATTCATTAATGGGAAAAATATTTATTAAGCACCTACTATAGGCCAGTTACTATAACCTTAACAGATACAATGATGAATAAGATGAGTAAGGTCTCTGTTCTCAAAGAGTTTGCAAATTAGATATAAAACAGATAACAAAGACATAAACATCAATATAGAAGATACTTTCAGAGATGTTTTCAGAGTTCTGTCAGGTTCTTCTTTACTCACTTCCCACAAAAGTATACTACTTGAAGTAAGGTAAGTTTCTGGGTATAAATGCGAACATATGTTTAAATATGATGAGAACGGCTCTTATTGCCCAGAAATTTTCCCATGACAGTTTGGCTCCAGAAAAGCCTTCCGTGTAAGAGAGCAACGATACTGTGCAGGTGGTTTTACGTGCTCCCCTCCGCACGTGACAGAGGCGGGAGCGAGCGGAGCACGGAGCGGCCTAGCGCCTGTCGCTAAACGGTACTAAGAAAGCAACAGTCTGTGTTGGATTTCGGCCCGGTCAGTGTCCCTCCTGATCACAGGGCTGGCACTTTCGCAAGCCTTGCCTGCTTACGGAGGGAGAGGGAAGACGAGAAACTGCCAGCCACATCCGTCCGGGAGGCTTCCCGGTGGTTCGAGGCTATGTGTACAGACATTACACTGCACTCCCAAAGGCTTCTAGGTATTTATTCAACAGCACCAACGTTCACGAAGCACACAGAATCATATTTAGCTCTACGTCTTAATTGTGTGTAAATGTATATGCACCACTACAGTTTAATAAACACACTTCTAATTTAGGCCAATGGTAAGTAAAGGCACTTTCTTTTTTTAATTTTTTTAAAGATTTTATATATTTATTTAACAGAGAGAGATCCCAAGTAGGCAGAGAGGCAGGCAGAGGGAGAGGGGGAAGCAGCCTCCCCGCCGAGCAGAGAGCCCGATGCGGGGCTCGATCCCAGGACCCCGAGATCATGACCCGAGCCGAAGGCAGAGGCTTTAACCCACTGAGCCACCCAGGCGCCCCGTAAAGGCACTTTCTAGAGGACTTTAAAGTTAACTACTTGATGCAGTGTTGTCATTATGATGCCTTGCAATTACTCAGATCACTTGAACTATTCAGTAGTAGCCCACATACGAGCCTATGCCCGGCTAGTGAAGTGGTCACAGCCGTTAGTAAAAGAATATAAATAAGTGGGGATCCAGGGGGCTCACTTGGCTGGGTGTCCGACTCTTGGTTTCAGCTCAGGCCCTGATCTCAGGGTCGTGAGACGGAGCCCCGTGTTGGGCTCGGAGCTCAGTGCAGAATCTGCTTAGGACTCCCTCTCCCTCTCTGTCTGCCCCTCCCCACTGCCAACTCTCTCTAGTAAACACATAAAATCTTAAAAAAGAATAGCATAAATAACTAACCTGGGTTTTCCATTGACATGAAGACAGTTTCTCCTGAGAATGGGAAGAGGGTGAGCGTGTCTTCATAGACCATTTTGTGTTTGAAGGTGTACCCAGAGAAGAACACAGACAGGAGGTCGGTCTGCGCCCCGACGCTCAGAATGTACCAGTACGCCACCTCATGCAAACAAACCGACAGCTGCAAGTGGTCAAAAACATAGCCATTGATGCCTGCAAAAGAAACGGAGGACAAGAGGTTTCAGCAGTTTGAGGCTGTCATGAGATGATCAGAAATAATTACATGTTATGCCCATTACCTGATTCCCAAGAAGAGATAGCGTGATGCTTTCCAAAGAAAATAGATTATTAATACTTGATCAGCTAGGTCCCAAACCCAAGTGAGAGGAATCCTAGACCTTGACCCTTCATGAACTGAAGGGAGGAAATGTTATAAAAGATGGCATTGATTTATACATTTGGAATATTGGCTGCCAATTAGATAAATGTATTATATCAATGTTAAATTTTCTGAATTTCATAACTCCACTTTGGTTATGTAAGAGAATATCTGTATTCATAGGAAATACACAACGAAGTACTAAGAGATAAAAGGGCAACCTGTTCTCAGTTAGAAAATAAGTAATAAAAGTAAGTATATAGAGAAAAAAAGAATGATAAAACAAATACAGAAAAATACTAAAAATTAGTGAAGCTGGGTAAAGGGTAAAAGGAGTTCTCTATCCTATTCTTGCAGAACTTCTGTAAGTTTGAAGTTATTTCTAAATAAAAAGCTAAACAAAAGTAACTTTGACTTTACTCTATAAAGGCAGTTGTTTCTGAAAGCCTCTTCCCTACATCTATCCATTCATCTATTCAATAAATATTTGCCTATTTTGTATGGTGGTGGTCCACAAATCAAGTAAGCAATACTCGAACTCTAGCTTAGTGAAACTAATTGAGAAGCAAAATTTCTTGCCTTACAAAGCACTACGAGATATTATAAATCTATTGTAATTAAATGTGTGGTAATACGCAGGTATAGATGAATATATTGACCAGAATACAGAATCCAGAAAGAGATGCAGATATAAATGGGAATTTAATATATGATGATAAAAGCAGCATTTCAAACAGGTAGCAAAAGAGAATGAGCTATTGGTAAATGCTGATGGAAAATATGATTATTCATATGGAACCACAAAAGACCCTGAATAGTCAAACCAATCCTGAGAAAGAACAAAGCTGTAGTAATTATAGCAATATGGTACTGGAATAAAAATAGACACATAGACTAATGAAACAGAATCCAGAGCCCAGAAATAAATCCTTAAATATATGGTCAACCAATATTTGACAATGTAGTCAAGAATAGTCAATGAGGGGGGTCTGGGTAGCTCAGTGGGTTAAGCATCTGTCTTTGGCCCAGGTCATGATCCCAGGCTTCCTGCTCAGTGGGGAGTCTGTTTCTCCCTCTCATGCCCCACGCCTTGTGCTCTCTGTCTCTCAAATAAATAAATAAAATATTAAAATAAATGTTAAGAATACTCAATGAGGAAAGGGTAGTGTCTTCAAGAAATGGGAGTTGGGAAAACTAGATAACCACATGGAGAAGAATGAAATTGAACCCTTACATTACACCACAAACAAAAATTAACAAAATGGATTAAAGACTTAAACATAAGACCTGAAACTGTAAAACTCCTAGAAAACATAGGGGAAAAGCTCCTTCACATTGGTTCTGTCAATGATTTTTTTGAATATGACACGAAAAGCACAAGCAACAAAGGAAAAATTAATAAGTGGGGTTATAGCAAACTAAAAAGCTTCTGCACAGCAAAAGAAACAACAGAATGAAAAGGAATCTGAGGAATAGGAGAAAATATTTGCACATCATTTATCTGATAAGGGGTTAATATCCAAAATATATAAAGAACTCTTACAACTCAACAACAACAACAACAAATCTGATTTTTAAAAAGGGCAGAGGAACGGAATAGAATTTTTTCCAAAGAAAACATATAATTGGTCAACAGGTACGTGAAAAGGTGCTCAACATTAATCATCAGGGAAATGTGATCATTAGCGAAATAAATCAGATAAAGAAAGCCAAATACTGTATGATTCCACTTATATGTGGAATCTAAAAAAGCAAACTCATAGAACCAGAGAGTAGAATGGGTGGGGGATGGGGGAAATGGGGAGATGTTGGCCAAAGGATACAAACTTCTAGTGAGATGACAAATTCTTGGGATCTAATGCACAGCATGGTGATTATAGTTAATAATACTGTATTACATACTTGAAAGTTGCTAAGAGAGTACGTCTGAAATGTTCTCACTAGAAAAAAGAGATGGTAATGATGTGACATGGTGAAAGTGTCCGTTAACACTATGGTGGTAATCATTTTGCAAAATACTTGTATCAGATCAACAACTTAAACCTACACAGTGTTATGTGTCAACTATATTTCCGAAATTATG
Source organism: Potos flavus (assembly GCA_028534135.1). NCBI lineage: Eukaryota > Metazoa > Chordata > Mammalia > Carnivora > Procyonidae > Potos > Potos flavus. The sequence goes on along the minus strand of CM052901.1, from coordinate 610,503 downwards.
GACACAAAACAAAACAAATTAACAACAGCAGACTTTGTGTGAATGGCAATATTTCAAGAATAATCCTCCTCAAAAGGAAATAGAAAAGTTCAGAAAAAATAGGAAACACAAAATGAGATAGTACTATAAATCCCATGCAGATGGGCCAAATGCCCCTCTTAAGAGAGAGATGGTCAAATTGGATTTGAAAACACAGAAAATCAAATACCTCTTCTCTAGACTCATATTGCCATACTCTTTCTTGATATAACTTAATTTTGTTCTTTTTCTTAAAAGATTTTATTTATTTATTCATGAGAGACGGAGACAAAGAGAGAGAGAGAGAGAGAGAGAGAGAGGCAGAGGGAGAAGCAGGCTACCTGCTAAGCAGGGAGCCCGATGTGGGGTTTGATCCCAGGACCCTGAGATCATGACCTGAGGTGAAGGCAGATGTTTCACCAACTGAGCCACCCAGGCGCCCTTCTAATTCATTCTTTTAATGGCTTCGTAATATTTCATATTCTGGGTGTGCGACAATATATTCAAACATTCCCCTAACAATAGGCATCATCTTTGATTTTAGTTTATGTTTTAGGCACTACAAACACTGCTACAATACATCCTTGTACATCTGTCCTTATGTACTGGTGTTTATCCTCATGAGATATATCCCAGCAGTAGGAATGTTGGATCAAAAAGTATATATATTTAATTCTAAAAATCTACATAGCAGGGGCACCTGGCTGGCTCAGTTGGAGAAGCATGTGATTCGATCTCAGGGTTGTGAGTTTGAGCCCCATATTGGGTGTAGAGATCACTTTAAAAAATAAAAATAGAAGTTTATGTAGTAAAATTGATTTTTTAAAAAAGATTTTATTTATTTGACAGAGAGAGAGAGATCACAAGTAGGCAGAGAGGCAGGCAGAGAGAGAGGGGGAAGCAGGCTCCCTGCTGAGCAGAGAGCCCGATGCGGGGGCTCGATCCCAGGACCCTGAGATCATGACCCGAGCCGAAGGCAGAGGCTTTAACCCGCTGAGCCACCCAGGCGCCCCAGTATGTCACCTTTTGAGACTGGATCTTATCACTCAGCTTAATGCTGCTGAGGTTCATTCATGTTGCGTATATCAATGGTTCATTTTGTTTTACCGCTGTAAAATATTCAAGTGTATGGATGTACAACAGTTTGTTTAATGATTTGTGTATTGTAGGACGTTTTGATTGTTTCCAAGTTTTTTATTTTGTTTTTTAATAAAAACTGGCACATTTGTTCCACAGATGCCCATTTTCAAGAAGCTAAAGGTAAAGGTGGGAAAGGACAGGTTTCCTCCTTTTTTCCCTTTCTCCTTCATCGTGTTTTCCCCAGGGGATAAAAATGGCATGGACCCCAAAACCTACCCAAATAAAACCCCCCAAAACTGAGTTTCCAAAAAGTTATAGCATCTTACTTTCTCATAGAAAAGAAGAGGGTGGGGCACCTGGGTGGTTCAGGCAGTTAAGCATCTGCCTTCAGTTCAGGTCATGGTCTCTGGGTCCTGGGATCAGCCAAGCATCAGGCTTCCTGCTCAGCAGGGAGTCTGCCTCTCTCTCTCTCTCTCCCCCTCTGCCCTTCGCCATTGCTCGTTCTCTCTCTCTCTCAAATAAATAAATAAAATATTTAAAAAGAAAAGAAAGGGGGAAGGAACTAGTGGGAAGGAGGTCCCTGGTTTGGGGGGGAGACTCCCCCAGCACCAGATGTGGGCATGGTGCCAGTGAGGCCACATCACTTGGAAGTTTCCAGTTGGGATGGGAAGTATAAGAGGCATTCTTGTATAGTCTTCAGCCAATTTCAGGTCAAGTCAGGGCAAGGCAAACAAGGTGACAAGTGCGGTGTGCGGAAAGGAGAGACGGGATCTTCTGGGGCCCTGTGCTCAGAAGGAACGGTGCTCACTCAGCTCCTGGACAAAGAGTTCAATGATTTCCCCGTCATTGGAGCTGGCTGTAGAGGGGTGAACCTCAGAAGCGGACTTGACCCTTGGCAACATGCACGCGCTGCTCTCACATGGTCCCCAGACAGTTTCGCTCTGGGCTGAGACTCCGGCCTCCGGCTCCTCCCGCTTGCTAGCTTCCTCCTGGAGATAGTTCTCGCCTCCTGCTGCTCCAAGAGTGGGCTGCGGGAGCCCAGGGTGAGTGCTTCTGGGGTACCCCCGGCTCAAGGCTCAAGTTGTCTGTTTCCAAGTTTTAACCATTATGGATAGAGCTTCCGTAAACATAAAACGGCAGGGTTTTGTGTGAACAGAAGTTTTCATTTTTCTAGGGAAAATATCCAGGAGTGGTATTGCTGGACCATATGCTAAGTATATGTTTAACTTTATGAGAAACTGCCAAACTGTCTCCCAGCAGCAGTGTGAAGGCCCCTACAGCTCTGCACTCTTGCCAGCATATTGTAGACGTTTTATCTCAGCCATTAAAATAGGCATGTAGAGACATCTCACTGAGGGTTTTTAAGTAGTCTCCATGCCAGGCATGGAATCCAACGTGGGGCTTGAGCTCACCACCTTAAGAACCGAGTGGAGATCAAGAGTCAGCGGCTTAACCGACTGAGCCACCCAGGCGACCCCTCAAGCAAATTTTAATATGCAATTCCTTATGTTGAGTATTCTTTTAGGTACTTCTTTGCCTTCTATATATCTTCTTTGGTGATGTGTCTGTTCAAATCTTTTGCCCATTTTTAGTTTTCTTTGTTTGTTTGTTTTTACTGCTGATCTTGAGCATTCAGATATGAGATTTGCAAATATTTTCTACTGATCTGGGGCTTTTCATTCTCTTTAACTTTTCATTCTCTTTATCTTTTGTACATTAAGTTTTAAATTTTGATGAAATTCAATTTATCATTATTTCCCTTCTATGGATTTTGATTTTGATGTCATTTATCAGAAGTCTTCTTCTAACTCTAGGTCATGGTCAAACCTAGGTCTAACTCTAGGTTTTACGTTGTACATTTAGATCTATGATCCATTTTCAGTTAATCTTTAAGTGTGAGATTTAGGTCAAGTTCCTTTTTTTTTTTGTTTTGTTTTTAGAAGCAGGCTTCCTGCCAAGCAGGGAGCCCGATGTGGGGCTCGATCCCAGGACTCTGGGATCATGACCTGAGCCGAAGGCAGACCCTTCACGACTGAGCCACTCAGGCGCCCCAAGGTTCATATTTTTTTTATATGGATGACCAATTGTTCTAAAACTCTTTGTTGAAAAGGCTATCCTTTCTCCATTGAATTGTGTTTCTGTCTTTGCCAAAAATGAATTAGCCATGTACACGTGGGTCTATTGCTACCCTATTCTGTGTCATTGATCTTTGTCAGTATAATGCTATCTTGATTGCTGTAGCTTTATAGTAAGTCTTAAAACCAGGTAATATGAGTCCTCCAACTTAATTTTTCTTCTTCAAAGTTGCTTTGGCTTATTCTAGTTTCTTTGCCTTTCTATATAAATCTTATAATATGCTTTTCTCTATCAAATAAAAAATCTTGCTGAGATTTTACTAAGAATTGCATTACATTTATAGTTGACATCTTCACTCTACTGAGTCCTCAATCTGTGAACACTGTATCTCTCCACATTGTAAGTCTTTTATATTTTCTTATAACAATATTTTGCAATTTTCCGTGTAAGGACGTTGTACATTTTGTTAGATTTATGCCTATTTTAGCTATTGTAAATGGTATTTTCATAATTTGTGTTTCTAATAGTTCGTTGTTGGTATACAGAAATATGACTGACTTTTGTATGTTGACCTTATATTCTGCAATGAAGCTAAACTCACTTATTAGTTCCAGGAGTTTTCTTATAGAGTTCTTGAGATTTTCTATGCAGATAATCATGTCATACTTGGTTTCATTTCTTTACTTTAATATGAATGCTTTTAAAACTTTCTAGCTTCCTTCCCCAGTTTACCTGCTGCCAACTACTTTTCAAGGTTCTCAGCTGCTTCATGTTAAGGATTTGTAGGCATTCAGTGGGACAGATAGGGTAACATGCGCTTATTCCATCTTAACCAGAACCAGAACTTCAAAGGACATGTTATTTTTAATTTTAATCGTTTCAATCAGACTGGTTTCAAAATACTGTACTAGTTATCCAGTAGCATGGTATGAAAATACCCTCATATTTATAAGCCCACTAGTAATAACTGTCTTATAATTTTGCCAGTCTGATAGGTATAAAGTGCTATAGCATTGGTATTCTATTTTGCATTTACTTGTAGTGAGATTGAAAAGTTTTGGAAAGATCTATGTAATTATTTTAGGGGTGGGAAGAAGGGGCAGAGAGAGACTGAGAGAGAGAATCTCAAGCAGACTGTGGAGCTTCGACTCACGACCCTGAGATCACGACCTGAGTCCAAATGAAGAGTTGGATGCTTAATTGATTGTGCCACCCTGAATTACCTAATTCATTAAAATGAGGTCTTCGGGTGGGCCCAAACCCTATATGACTGCTGCTTTTTTTTTTTTTTAAAGATTTCTTTTATTTATTTGAGAGAGAGGGGCACGCAGAGGGAGACGGAGAGAGAGAGACTCAAGCAGACTCCCTGCTGAGCGTGGAGTCCAATGCACGGCTCTATCTCCTGACCCTGAGATCATGACCTGAGCTGAAACCAAGAACTGGATGCTCAACTGAGACTGAGACGCCGAGGTGCCCCTACGACTGGTGTTTTCATAAGAATAGGAAATTTGTAGAGGGGAGGCAAGATGCAGAAGAGTAGGGGACCTCGTTTCATCTGGTCCCTTGAGTTTAGCTAGATAACTATCAAATCATTCTGAACACCTACGAATTCAACCTGAGATACAAGAAAAGAATGTCTGGAATTCTACCAATAGAAAAGCGACCAGTTTTTGCAAGGTAGGAGGTGTGGAGAAGTGAATCTGAGCCAACATATCAGAAGATAAACCGTGGGCGGAGGGAGCCTCAATCAGCCAGCTACCGGAAAGTGATACAGCAGCGGACTACGAAATTAGAACTTTTAGAAGTCTGCTCCAGTGAGGGACTTCCCTGCCTGAAAGGCACTCAGGTGGCGAAGTGGGGCAGAATCCTAGGTGGGACAGTGTGGTCTCAGGATCCCAGGGGGTCACAGAAATAACAGGGATGCCTGAGCCGGCAGAGTTCCCAAGCATTGGAGCAGGGAAACCAGTTATGGTCAATGAGCCTGGGAGGGGGCTCTCAGCTTGGTTCGCCATAAACCACGAACCACTGCACGACTGGATGACTGTGCAGGCCTTGCAAAGGGCAGAAACGCTGCTACCCTCGACCTTCCCCTGGGAGGATCCGCGCAGGTGCACACTGCAGGAGTCTGCAGAGTTTGGCACACACAGAAGTGAAGACCGCTTATCCCTGAGGATTTACTGAAGAGAGGGACCACGATCTTTCATTTCCAGCGCTGAAGATCAGGAAGCGGCCATTTTTATATTCATCCTGTAAAGAGGCAGCCACATAGAGCAGCCCGAAGCAGCTTACACTGAGCCTGGCCCCCTGGCAAACGGGGGTGCAACTCCGCCCAGGAAAGACACCTGAGAATCAACGCACAGACCCCTCCCCCAGAAGACCAGCTGGAACAACAGGCGAACACCACGTTTATGGAGCACACAGGACTGCAAAACTCCAGCACTACGGAAAAACGGTATATATAATATGAGGCTTTTTTCTCATGATTCATTTATCTTTCAGTTTAAAATTTTCCATTTCTTTCTTTTTTTCTTACACTATTGGTGGGAGTGCAAACTAGGGCAGTCACTCTGGAAAACAGTACAGAGGTTTCTCAGAAGTTGAAAATAGAGCTACCCTACTACCCAGCAATTGCACTACTAGGTATTTACCCAAAGGACTCAAACATAGTGATACAAAAGGGCACCTGCACCCCGATGTTCATAGCAGCAATGGCCACAATCTCCAAACTGTGGAAAGAACCAAGATGCCCTTCAACAGAGGAATGGATAGAGAAGATGTGGTCCATATATACAATGGAAGATTACTCAGCCATCAGAAAATGAAATCTTGCCATTTGCACTGACACAGATGGAAGTAGAGGGTATTATGCTAAGTGAAATAAGTCGAGCAGAGAAAGATAATTATCATGATCTCACTGATATGTAGAATATAAGAAGAAGAAGTGCAGAAGATCATAGGGGAAGGGAGGGAAAACTGAATGGGAAATCATTAGAGAGGGAGACAAACCATAAGAGACTCTTAACTCTAGGAAACAAACTGAGGGTTGGTGGAGGGGAGGGGAGTGGGAGGGTTGGGGTGGCTGGGTGATGGGCATTAAGGAGGGCACGTGATGTAATGGGCACTGGGTGTTATATGCAACTCATGAATTACTGAACACTACGTCTGAAACTAATGATGTACTATGTGTTGGGTAATCGAATTTAAATTTAAAAAAGCATATGAAATTTGTACCCAGACATGTACATGCACAGAGGAAAGACCATGTGAGGATACAGAAAATGGCCTCAGAAGAGACAAATCCTGCTGAATCTTGATCTTAGACTTTTAGCCTCCAGAATTGTGAGGAAGTAAATCTCTCCTGTTGAAGCTGCCCATTCTTTGGTACTTTGTTATGGCAGGCCTCGCAGACTAAGACTACGTGTGTGTGTGTGTGTGTGTGTGTGTGTGTTTATATATGTTTATATATGTGTATGTGTGTGTGTGTGTATATACACACACACACACATACACATATATACACACACACATACATATACATATATATGATTATATAATCATGGAGAAAATTTTGACATGGGCTACCTAGACATGAAAAGGTTAGTGGGAAAGTGTAACATGGAAGGAAACAGAGAGATATAAGGGAGGAGGCAGCCAAGTAGACACAAAAAAATCATGTTGTACACCTTAAATATATACAATTTTTATATGGCAATAAAGCTGGGAAAAAGATGTTTTTTTAATGTACAGTGTCTTGATTAATTTGACTTAAATTGCTATAGTTGGCAATTGGTTTACATGTGTAAAATTGCATTCCCTTTGTATTTCATGTGTAACTTACCAATTGAGTGCATTTAAAAACATTTTTTAAAAGATTTTAAGTAATCTCTACACCCAACGAGGGGCTCAAACTTACAACCGTGAGTTCAAGAGTTGCACACTCTACCAACTGAGCCAGCTAGGAACCCTGAGTGCATTTTATATTAGAGATGGATTATGCATATTTGGGTAAATGAAAGTTGTGTCTTATTTGGTTTATCCTTTGAAATGCCTTCTAAAAGGAAAAAAATATATGCAGTATATGATCATATTTAAGCCTTTATATAAAACTGTATACGTTCATATATATCAATTTTTTAAAAGATTTATTTATTTTAGAAAGAGTGAGAGAGAGCGAGCTTGTCTGGGGGGGAGGGGCAGAGGGAGAGGGAGAAAGAATCTCAAGCGGACTCCCCGCTGAGCACGGAGCCTGACACGGGGCTCAGTCTCAGGACCCTGAGATCATGACCTAACTGGAAACCAAGAGTTGGACACTTAGCTGACTTCGCCACCCAGGTGCCCCTATGTAACAATTTTAAAGGAACTATGACTCTTACATGGCGTGTAAGTTGATCCATTACCTGGACTTGAGTGCTGCTTTACTTACTGTGCATGACGTTAGAGACCTGGAACTCTGGATCATGGCGCTGCACTGCATCTGCGCTGGGGAGGAAGCGCTGCATATTCTCCAGGAGGTACCAGCTTCGATTCTCATCAAATACGGAAAACAGGATGACATTTCTCTTGTCTGACATCATCTGTTAATTACACAGATTGAAAGAAAGAAATGCTATTAGTATTGTCCCATAAGAACGAGTAGTCTACACGGAAGTGACGGCATGCATGTGAGAGATCTATATTGAATCCTTCGGTTCAATTCCAATTTCCCCCTATTATGCACACAGCAGGGCCTGAGTGTAGGAGCGGGTGCTACAAGCAGTGACTATACCTTTAGAGCAAATGTGTCCTCAGGGCAGGAGGCTGACTGGACCCACTTAACTTAGTTTCTTCTGGACCCAAGGCCATATGCTCGCTGATTTTTTTGGTACCGTCTGTAGCCTCATTCCCTCCATGTTCAGATTAGAGGATTTTCATTCTTTAAAGACCCAAGTGATTATTCAGTGTTTTTCTTAAACAAGTCAGTCAAGTCAAGTAAGGTTAATGCCTTTCCTAAACTTCGATCTAGCAAGTGCCCTTCCATAAAGCTACCAATCTATAAAAAATTAAAAACAGAAAACAGAAATCAAATAACAAAGTTAAGATGGGCCATAAAATGTTAACTAACACTAATATCTAAAGTTTTCTGTTAAAAAAGTTTAAAGTTCTTTTTAGAAGAGCAGTTTATATATGAACCCAAGTTATGAGTTAGTCACTTGCTAATTGATTCTGTTAAGACTTAATGTATAAACTTCACTAATATGTATACATTTCATTTTGCATAACCTAGCACTACAGAAACCAAAATGCTGAGGAGAGGACACTGGAAAATATAGAGGTACATTGCAGTCTTCTTCCAAAAAACTGTTGGAAAAACTATAATTAGGAAAAATTTGTCAGGACAGGTACTTGCCTGAGTTCATGCTTTTTGGGTTTACATGCCACATGTTTTAAAATTTACGTGCTTTATTCTCTAAACCAAGGAAATGTTTTCAGACTAGTAAAAATTCTATGTAATAAATAACCAAACTGACATGTAGCCAAGCCTCAGCAATATGGCAATGAGTTATTCTGATCTAAGCAATGAGCTTTTGTGAAGCGCTAGGGTTTTCTTCTTTTTTTAAAAAAAGATTTTATTTATTTTGAGGGGAGAATGGCACAGAGAGAGGGAGAGAGAGTCCTAAGCAGACTCTGCACTAAGCACAGAGCCTGGTCTGAGGCTTGACCTCACAACCCTGAGATCATGACCCGAACCAAACTCAAGAGTTGGATGCTTAACCGACTGCGCCACCCAGGCTTTCCTTATACAGAGAATTTAGCTTTATTTTCTTAAAGCAGCATAAGTGGTCTAAATTCTAAGCATTTCTGAAATATTTTAATCTTTCCCTGTATTTTGCTCAACAAATATTTACTGAATTCCTACTACATGCCATGCACTGTGCTAGATGCTGCAGATATGTTCATTTGGAAGTGTCTTTGAGTCACCCATCAGGAGACATCCAGGGGAGAAGTCTAGACTCTGACACAGATTCATGGGTCATCTAAAAATGAGTAGTAGTTCAGCATGTAAAAGTGAGCAAGATCAGTTACAGAAAGTGGAATTTTAAATTTTTTAAAGTTCTATTTGTATAAGTAATTGCTACACCCAATGAGGGTCTTGAACTCATGACCCCAAGATCAAGAGTCACATGCTCTTCCAACTGAGCCGGCCAAGCACCCCCAGAAAGTGAAATTTTAGACTGGGAATGAGTATTATAGAGATATAATAGGATAGGCTCCCCTTCTATCCAGCAGGCAAGTTTATTAAACCAAACTAAATTCAAAAACAGCTGTGAGAAATCCAGTTTATTTCTTTTACTGGCCAATACTGCAGACTACTATATTTTCTGCAGACTATAGGGGGACGTAATCTGAGAGAGTATAGGAAATATCTGGAAGTTCATATGCATCATCAGTCCATCAAACCCAGAACTTTGAAAGACAAGAACTCACCTGGTTTCCTCTTTGATCTACAGATTCTTTGTAGCAGATGAGGAGAGGGCCAATGAGTCCTGAAGCTAGATCTCTCTCCAGATTAATGAAGCTTGAGTAATATCGGGTCAGGCACCGAGGATCTGACTTAGTTGGCCCATCTTCTACAGTCACTGTCCATTTATACTTGAAAGTATCTCCTGGCAGAATTGGCATATCTTTCAAATGTTTCACACCTACCCACACCCAAACCGCAAAATACTGTGATTAGAGTATAACAAGCCACACATGGGTAAATCATGTTGTTATTTCAAGGGCTCTACAAATTTATATGTACATGTGAGGCTTCTCAATAAATTGAAACTAAATTTGCGCCTATTATAAGTTTAAGATTCACACATTGTTTTACAGTAGAAGTGGGTCGAGGACTTCAAGTTGTATTACAAAGCTGTAATCATCAAGACAGTGTGGTACCGGCACAAAAACAGACACATAGATCAATGGAACAGAATACAAGAGCCCAGAAATGGACCCTCGACTCTATGGTCAACTAATCTTTGACAAAGCAGGAAAGAATATGGAATGGAAAAAAGTCTCTTCAACAAGTGGTGTTGGGAATATTGGACAGCCACATGCAGAAGAATGAAACTGGACCATTTCCTTACACCACACACAAAAATAGACTCCAAATGGATGAAAGACCTCAATGTGAGACAGGAATCCATCAAAATCCTTCAGGAGAACACAGGCTGCAACCTCTTCAACCTCAGCTGCAGCAACTTCTGGCTAGACACATCTCCAAAGGCAAGGGAAATAAAGGCAAAAATCAACTATTAGGACTTCATCAAGATAAAAAGCTTTTGCAGGAGAGAAGAGTCCAAGATGGCATAGGTGTAGGAGACCTTCATTTTGTCTGGTCCCAGGAATTCAGTTGGATAGCTATCAAACCATTCTGAACACTGTGAAATCAACCAGAGAGTGAAGAAAAGAATAGCTGCAACTCTACAAACAGAAAAGCAACCACTTTCTGCAAGGTAGGAGGTGCAGAGAAGTGAATCCGAGGCGATATATGGGAAGATAGACCGGAAGGAGAGGGGCCGGCTCCTGGTAAGTGGTAGAGCAGAGCAGTGGGGGACAAGATCAGAACTTTTAGAAGTCTGCTCCACTGACAGATGTTGCTCCAGTGGCTAAGCAGGGGGTGGAACCCTCGCTGGAACAGTGTGGTCTCAGGACCCGTGCGGTCACAGAAAGACTAGGGGTGCCTGCGTGTGGCAGAGCCCCCAGGTATCGGAGCGGGGAAGCCGGCTGCAAAGAGTGAGCCCAGGAGTGGGCTCTAAGCTGGAGGTTGCCATAAACTGTGATCCATGGCACAGCCTGGCCACTGCTCTTTGAGAAAGGGCCCAAGAAGCAGCAGAACCAGGGAGAGCCCCTTCCTCCCCCAGGAGGAGCTGTACAGGAGCACGTTGCAGGAGTCAGGTGGGTTTGGAGACTCCATATGGGGTCATGTGCCACCGGCAGAAATGCTCGGTCATAGGCCCAGTGAGCACGGAGTATGGACAGAGACCAGGGAGACATGAATGACTGACTGCTTTTCTGTGAGGGCGCACTGAGGAGTGGGGCCCCGAGCTCTCAGCTCCGGGGCCAGAGATTGGGAGGCCGCCATGTTCATTCTCCTCCTCTAAAGCTGTGCAGAAGGCCTTCAGGGAACAAGAGCTACTGAGAGCAAACCTGAGCAGGCTATGTAGCCCAGCCCCTGGCAAGGGCAGTGCAATTCCGTCTCGGGCAAAGGCATATGAGAATCAATGCAATAGGCCCCTCCCCCAGAAGATCAGCAAGAACATCTAGCCAACACCAAGTTCACTGATCAGTGAGAACTGCAAAACGCCAGCACTAAGGGAATACAGCACATAGAATTCATAGCTTTTTTCCCATTGATTCTTCAATCATTCAACTTTAATTTTCTTTCTTTCCTTTTTGAACCAATTTCTTATTTTATCAACTCCTTTTTAAAATCTTTTTTAATTTTCATTTTTACAGTTACATTTTATCCCTTCATTGTATTTAATCTTATTTTTGTGTATATATACATATAGGTTTTTCTTTCTTTACAATTTTGGGATGCAGTTTCTTCTAACAGACCAAAATATACCCGAAATTTAGTATATGGCTCTGTTCTATTCATCTGTCTGATCATATTCCGGTTTTTGTTTTTTTTTTTCTTTTTTCTTTTTCTTCATCATTTTTTTGTTTTGTTAAAGTCTTTTTTAATTTTCATCTTTACAGTTACAGTCTATCTTTTCAATGTATTTAATTTTATTTTTGTATATGTAAGTTTTTCTTTCTTTACAATTTTGGGATGTAGTTTCTTCTAACAAACTGACCAAAATACCAGATAGTGTATTCCTCTGCTCTTATATTGCTTCCTTTTTTGTTGTTGGTTTTTTTCCCTCTTTTGTTTTCTTGTCTTTTAATTTCCATTTTTACAGTTACATTCTATCCTTTCATTGTATTTAACTCTGTTTTTATACATATATAAGATTTTCCTTCTTTATAATTTTGGGATCTAGTTTTCTAACAAGTAGAACAAAATACACACAGGGTCTGGTATATTGTTCTATTCTGTTCACCTGTCTGATTATATTCTCTCTCTCTTTTTAATTTCAGTTTCGGGTCTCTTCTGATTTGTTTAGTGTAAATTTCTCAGGGGTTGTTTTTGCCATTTTAGTACTTTGTTCTCTCGTTCATCTATTGTCTTCTGGACAGAATGACAAGATGGAAAAACTCACCTCAAAAAAGAGAACAAGAGGCAGTACTGACTGCCAGGGACCTAATCAGTATGTACATAAGTAAGATGTCGAAACTAGAGTTCAGAATAACGATTATAAAGATACTAGCTGGGCTTGAAAAAAAGCATAAAAGACACTAGAGAGTCCCTCCCTGGAGAAATAAAAGAATGAAAATCTAATCAAATCAAAATAAAAAAGGCTATTAATGAGATGCAATAAAAATGGAAGCTCTAACTGCTAGGATAAATGAGGCAGAAGAGAGAATTAGTGATATAGAAGACCAAATGATGGAGAAAAAAGGAGCTGAGAAAAAGAGAGATAAACAACTACTGGATCGCGAGGGGAGAATTCAAGAGATAAGTGATACCATAAAGTGAAACAGTATTAGAATAATTGGGATCCCAGAAGAAGAGGAAAGAGAGGCATGTGCTGAAGGTATATTGGAACACATTATAGCAGAGAACTTCCCTAATCTGGGAAAGGAAACAGGCATCAAAATCCAGAAGCACAGAGAACCCCATTCAAAATCAATAAAAATAGGTCAAAGCTCCAACAGATAATAGTGAAACTTACAAATCTCAGAGACAAAGAGAAAATCCTGAAAGCAGCTTGGGATAAGAGGTCCTTTTTTTTTTTTTTTTTACGATTTTATTTGATAGAGAGAGAGACAGCAAGAGAGGGAATACAAGTAGGTGGAGTGGGAGAGGGAGAAGCAGACTCCCTGCTGAGCAGGAAGCCCGATGCGGAGCTTGATCCCAGGACCCTGGGATCATGACCCGAGCCAAAGGCAGACACCTAACGACTGAGCCACCCAGGTGCCCCAGGACAAGAGGTCCTTAACCCACAAAGGTAGAAACATTATAGTGGCAGCAGACCTATCCATAGAGACCTGGCAGGCCAGAAAGGACTGGCATGATATATTCAGGGTGCCAAATGAGAAAAATATGCAGACAAGAATACTTTATCCGGCAAGGCTGTCATTCAGAATAGAAGGAAAGATAAAGAGCTTCCAGGACAAAAAGAAACTAAAATAATTTGTGATCATTAAATCAGCCCTGCAAAAAATAAAAAAAGGGATCCTATAAGCAAAGAGAGAGCCCAAAAACAACATAGACCAGAAAAGAACAGAGACAATATACAGAAACAGTGACTTTACAGGTAATACAATGGCACTAAATTCATATCTTTCAATAGTTACTCTAAATGTAATGAGCCAATCAAAATGCCCCAATCAAAAGACAAAGGGTATCAAATTGGATAAAAAAGCAAGACTCATCCATATGCTGTTGGCAAGAGACTCATTTTAGATCCAAAGACACTTCCGGATTGAAAGTGAGGGGGTGGAGAACCATTTATCATGCTAATGGACATCAAAAGAAAGCTGGGAGGCAATCCTTCTAACACAGAAATTAGATCTTAAACCAAAGACTGTAATAACAGATGTGGAAGGATATTATATCATAATTAAAGGGTCTATCCAACAGGAAGATCTAACAATTGGAAATATTTATGCCCTTAACATGGGAGCAGCCAATTATATAAATCAATTAATAACAAAATTAAAGAAACATAATGATAATAATACAATAATAGTAGGGGACTTTAACAACCCACTCACTGCAATGGACAGATAATCTAACCAGAAAATCAATAAGGAAATAAGGGCTTTGAATGACACACTGGACCAGGTGGACTTCACAGATACATTCAGAGCATTCCATCCTAAAGCAACAGAATACACATTCTTCTCAAGTGTAGATGGAACATTCTCCAGAACAGATCACACACTGGGTCACAAATAGGTATCAATAGGTACCAAAAGTCTGGGATCATTCCCTGCATATTTTCAGACCACAATGCTTTGAAACTTGAGCTCAATCACAAGAGGAACTTTGGAAAGAACTCAAATACATGGAGGCTAAAGAGCATCCCACTAAAGAATGAATGGGTCAACCAGGAAATCAAGGAGGAATTTAAAAAATTCACGGAAAACAAATGAAAATGAAAACACAACTGTTCAAAACCTTTAGGATATAGCAAAGTTGGTCCTAGGAGGGAATGACATAGCAATAGAAGCCTTTCTCAAAAAATGAGAAAGGTCTCAAATATACAAGCTAAACATACACCTAAAAGAGCTGGAGAAAGGACAGCAAATAAAGCCTAAACCCAGCAGGAGAAGAGAAATAATAAAGATTAGAACAGAAATCAATGAAATAGAAACCAAAGAACAGTAGACAAATCAAACAAAACTAGGAGCTGGTTCTGTGAAAGAATTAATAAGATTGATAAACCCCTGGCCAGACTTATCAAAAAGAAAAGAGAAAGGACCCAAATTAATAAAATCATGAATGAAAAAGAAGAGATCATAACCAACACTGAAGAAATACAAATAATTTTAAGAACATATTATGAGCAACTATATGCCAACAAGTTAGGCAATCTGGAAGAAATGGATGCATTCCCAGAAACATATAAATGACCAAAACTGAAACAGGAATACAAAGAAAATCTGAACAGACCCATAACCAGAAAGGAAATTGAAGCAGTCATCAAAAATCTCCCAACAAACAAGAGCCCAGGGCCAGATGGCTTCCCAGGCAATTCTACCAAACATTTAAAGATGAACTAATACTTATTCTTCTGAAGCTGTTTCAAAAAATAGAAACAGAAGGAAAACTTTTGGACCCTTTCTACGAGGCCAGCATTACCTTGATCCCAAAACCAGACAAAGACCCCACCAAAAAGGAGAATTACAGACCAATATCCCTGATGAACATGGATACAAAAATTCTCACTAAAATACTAGCCAATAGGATCCAACAGTACATTAAAAGGATTATACACCACGACCAAGTGGGATTTATTCCTGGGCTGCAAGGTTGGTTCAACATCTGGAATCAATCAATGTGATACACTACATAAATAAAAGAAAGGACAAGAATCATGTGATCCTCTCAATAGATGCAGAAAAAGCATTTGACAAAGTACAGCATCCTTTCTTGATTAAAACTCTCCACAGTATAGGGATAGGGGGAACATGCCTCAATATCATAAAAGCCATATATGAAAAGCAAAAAAAAAAAAAAAACAGACACATGAACTACTGGGACTTCATCAAGATAAAAAGATTTTGCACAGCAAAGGAAATAGTCGACAAAACCAAAAGACAGCCAACATAACGGGAGAAGATATTTGCAAACGACATATCAGATAATGGACTAGTATCCAAAATCCATAAAGAACTTATTAAACTCAACACCCAAAGAACAAATAATCCAATCAAGAAATGGGCAGAAGACATGAAGAGACATTTCTCCAACAAAGACATACAAAGGGCCGAAAGACACATGAAAAAATGCTCCACATCCCTTGGCATCAGAGAAATACAAATCAAAACCACAATGAGATACCACCTCACACCAGTCAGAATGGCTAAAATTAACAAGTCAGGAAACAACAGATGTTGGTGAGGATGCAGAGAAAGGGGCACCCTCAGAAAATTAAAAATAGAACTACCCTACGACCCTGCAATCACACTACTGGGTATTTACCCAAAAGATACAGATGTAGTGAAAAGAAGGGCCACATGTACCCCAATGTTCATAGCAGCAATGTCCACAATAGCCAAACTATGGAGCGAGCAGATGTCCATCGACAGATGAATGGATAAAGATGTGGGGGGTGTGTGTGTGTACGTTTATACATACAGATATATATATGTGTGTGTGTGTATGTGTGTATGTGTGTGTGTGTGTGTACACTATGGAATAGTACTCAGCCATCAACGAGGATGAAATCTTTCCATTTGCAATGACATGGTTGGAGCTAGAGAGTATTATGCTAAGCAAAATAAGTCAGAGTAAGACAAATGCCATATGATTTCACTCATATGTGGAATTTAAGAAACAAAACAAACAAGCGAAGGGAAAAAAAAGAGAAAGAGGCAAACCAAGACAGACTCTAAACTCTGGAGAACACACTGATGGTTAACAGGCGGGAGGTAAGTGGGGGGATGGGTGAGATAGGTGATGGGGATGAAGGAGGGCACTTGTCCTGATGAGCACTGGGGGCCGTATGGAAGTGCTGAATCACTATATCATATATTTGAAACTAATATAACACTGTCTGCTAACTATATTGGAATTAAAATTAAAAAATAATAAAAAATAAAATTAAAACAGCATTGAGACACCACTTTTCACCCAGGATTTTTAAAAACTGTCAATGTCTAGGGACGCCTGCATGGCTCAGTTAAGTGTCTGCCTTTGGCTCAGGTCATGGTCCCAGGGTCCTGGGATCAAGCCCTGAGTTGGCGGGGGGGGGGGGGGGGTCTCTGCTCAGCGGGGAGCCTGCTTCTCCTTCTCCCTCTGCAGCTTCCCCTGCTTGTGCTTTCTCATTCTCTGTCAAATAAATAAATAAATAATCTTTTTAAAAAAACTGTCAATGTTTAGATATCAATAATGTGCGAAATTATACTTTCATATATGAGTAGTAGGAGTGTGAATTATAGCTTCATTTGGGGACAAAAGTGCGGGTATGTATTAAAAACAGAAATACATATACTGTGATTCAGAAATTCCAGTTTACTGGTGTGCCCCCCCAAAAAAAAAAAAGAAATTCCAGTTTGAAGTCAGTGAACCCGAAGATGGGTCAACAGAAAATATCCATTTTGCAGATGAGATGGAGAAAGAAAAAAAATATGATGAAAATATTAAGGCATGTGGGACAATACCAAAATATCATTCATGTAATTAGAGACCCAGGAAAGGAGACAGAGAACAGGGTAGAACTTTTTTTGAAGACATAATGACCACAATCTTTCCAAATTTGTAAAAATATAAATTTATAGATCCAGGAAGATCAGTAAAGCCCAAATAGGATAAATATGAAGAAAATCACAGTCAGAGAACAATAACATACAGGGGAAGAATAATTCAATGAAATCTACATTTAGCTATTATGAAGACCAGAAGATGTAAAACAATATTTTCAAAGTACTCAAAGGAATAAAAAGCCCCCTCAACCTAGAATTCTACATCTAGGCAAATTAGCCTTCAAAAGTGAAGACAAAATAGACATTTTCAAATAAAATAAAACTAAGAGAATCTATAAGCATACTTGCACTACAAGGAATGTTAAAGGAATTCTTTAGATTGAAGAGAAATGATCTGAATGGAAGTGATGCCAGATGGAAGTCTGGATCTTTAGGTAGGCATAAAATGCATTGGTAATAATAAATAACCGAGAAAATATGAAGGAGTATTTTTCCTCAAAATTTTCTAAAACTACATATGACTGTTTAAAGCAAAAATTATAGCATTTTCTTGTGTGTATTGTAAAGTATATAGATGTAATACATATGGAAATTTCAGCATTAAGGATGGTGAGGTGATGAATGTGCCTATCCAGTACATACCAACTGGGGCAAGGCCCAGTATAATTTTAGTGCTCTTGAGACTCTGACCTCATATATATCTACAGGTCAGTAAGACTTAATAAAATTGATGTAACACTTACCTTTTGGCAATCTCCCTGAGTGCAAAGGACTGACATCAGTGATTCCATGAGGGTAGATGTTATAAGGCCGGCTTGCTTGATTCTTAAATATTATCTGAAAGTGTAAATGAAATATACGATCAAGTCCTAAAACAACTAGGATCAACAGGAAAAGTGTTGTCTATCTCCAGAAAACAAAAGCAACCTTATATCCAGATTATAGGGGTTTGAGCCTAGATAAAGCTCAAAATATTTGTTCTTTCCATAAAATTGCTCAGACAGCTACTTAGGTTTTTCATTAAGGCCCCTTTCCATTTCTTTAAAGTTATTTCAATTGTTTCAGGAAGTATTCCTTGCACATTCTCATACTAATTGAAATTTGAATGTCTGCTGAGGGCCCTGCTTCCCCTCAGTCTTATTCCACCATTTGGGTACTAAATTCCACAAGAGTGAAGAGGGAAAACAGTGACTCAGGTGACAAAATCTTCACTGAACGAGCAGGCATGACGAGGATTACAGAGTTAAGGAAGGTTGGCAGTCAGCGTTATCTGACTGCATAAGCTTTAAATGTGATGGCAGCAGCAATGAAGACCACTGAACACATCAATGCAGTCTCTAGATCTGAGGTGGGGTATGATATGAGGATAAAAAACCGCTTCCACCTGAATTCTTGTCTTAAAACCCACTCATTTGGTAAAACCCATTAAAGAGCCGATTCCTTGCCTGCACTTAGGCAGCAGAATGATTTAGAAGAAAAATCACACAGCTCTGCAATCAGCCTTTTAAAGTTCATGATCACAAATCTCAAATAATCACTCAAGTTACTGAGCTATCCTATTAGGGTTTCCTAGAAATTCACCTTCCCACTTACTTACTTGATTAATATTTGGTTTCAGATTCTCACTCTCGGGTGCTTCTGTTTTCACTGAGAAAGGAACTTCCTTGTCCTCCCACCATCAAATCAACCCACCTATATGCATGTGGGAATCAACTCCTATCTAATGCCAACATTTCCTCTTTTGTACAATAAAGTTGCAACATCTTCCACTTTAAGAACTTCCTTTTGGAACAGAATATAGAGCCCAGAAACAGACCCATACAAATATAGTCAACTGATTTTTGACAAAGAAGCAGAAGACAATAAAATGTGCAAAGATAGTCTTTTCAACAAATGGTGCTGGAACAACCAGACATCTACATGCAAAAAAAAAAAAAAAAAAAAGAGAGAGAGAGAAAGAGAGAGAGAGAGATAGAAAGAAACTAGACACAGACCTTATACCTTTTACAAAAATTAAACCCAAATCATTACACACCTACATAATTTTTTTAGAACTCTTCTGTATGTGACCTATATCTCTACTTCCCCCATTTATTTACTTATTTAACCATTTACTGATATCAGTAATGATTCATGGATATTTATTTTATACTTTGGGGTTTAATCCAATACTACTTTATTTTATTGCTTAAATTGTTCCACCTTGGCCATTAGAAGCTTTGTAAGTTGCCTCCTCTGTCCTTTGACATTGTCCTATTATTTTTTTTTTGAGCACTTTCTTATTATATTAAGAATTACACTGATGTCTCCAACTCTAATCCAGAATCACATGATTTATTCTAGCCTTATTACACTTGATCTTAGCCAAAAGGCCGAGAAGCGATTATTATTCTAGCCTTATTATTACTCTCTTCAACAACGAGAAATTTGACTCCCACCAAGCATCATCCATTTACTTAATCTTCAAATAATAACAGTTCTGTTTATTTCTTTCCAATCTGAAAACTTTATTTTTTTCTCCTGAGAACACTGGCTAGGGTTTCTAGTAAAATATCAAATAGAGATGTGTTTTATCCTGATCTTTAACAGAAGGATTTCTGAGTTTCACTACCAAGTATGATGGTGACTATAAGTTTTCTGCACATCTTTATTAGGCTAAGGATGTCCCTTGCAATCCCAATTTCCTATGACTTTTTATTATGTATTAATCATTTTCTACATATAAGATCATATCATCTGCAAATCAAGACAGCATTATTTCTTCCTTTCCAATCCAAATGCCTCTAATTCCTATTGGGTTTTCTTTGTTTTGTTTTGTTTTGTTTTTTTGTTTTTGGCTTACTGCAATGATTTCCAATACAACATTAAGTAGAAGTGACAAGAGTAGACCCTTAATTTTTTCCCTAATCTTAGGGGGAAAACAATCTTTCACCATATAATAAGTTTTTTTTTAATGTTCTTCATCAAATTAAGGACCTTCCCTTCTGTAGCTGGTTCATTGAGACTTTTTTTCATCTTGAATGGGTAGCAGATTTTGTCAAACTGTTTTTCTCCACCTATTACATGATGATCATGTACTTTTTGTTCTTTATTTGATTAATATGGTATATTGCCTTAATATTCATATCCTTGCATTATCCTGGAATATTTAAATATTTTAAAATTGTTGTTAGATTTGGTATACTAATGTATTGTGGAAGATTTTTGCATCTCTATTCATGAGGGATATTGGACTATAGTCTTCTTTAAAATTTTGAGAGTTGGGGCACCTGGGTGGCTCAGTTGTTAAGCATCTGCCTTCGGCTCAGGTAATGATCCCAGGGTCCTGGGATCAAGCCCCGCATGGGGCTCCCTGCTCGGTGGGAGGCCTGCTTCTCCCTCTCCCACTCCCCCTGCTTGTATTCCCTCTCTCACTGTCTTTCTCTGTCAAATAATAAAGAATTAAAATCTTCAAAAACTAAAATAAAATTTTGAGGCTTGTTCTATGGTCTATCCTGGAGAATGTTTCATGTGCACTTGAGAAGAATGTGTATCCTGACTATTCTATAGATGTCTGATGGGCCTTGTTGGTTTATAGATAAACAGAGATTAGCCATTTGTCAATAATTGTTGAAACTGAGTGATGCATTCAAAGAAGTTTATTTTGCTATTCTACCTCTAGGTATGTTTGAAATTTTTCATATAAGAAGTAAAAAATAATCCTCAAACTCTTACATTAATAGAAGTTTGATAGGATTCAATAAGATGTCTGAACATAACTTACATAAATAAAAAATGAGGTAGAGCTATATATCTTGATATGAAATGATATTCAAGATATGTTGTTAAGGTAAAAAAAACAAGGTAGAGAATAATTTACACAGTGCCCCTGTTTTTGTTGAAAATATAAACATAAACACATATATTTAAACACTATTTCTGGAAGAGGATATTAAAACTGACAGTGATGACTGCCTATCAGACTATGGGATTAGAAGTCTGGGAGGGAGAAAAATTTGCCTTTCACTGTATACATTTTTTGCCTTTTGAATTATTTTTACTGGATAATCTAAAAACAGGTAAATAATTATGAAGAAAAATTGTACAAGGATAGCTAATTAAAATGTTGAAGAACTTCAATCAGGGAAGACTTGCTCTACCAATACCAAAACATAGGACAAGGTTGCAGTCATCAAAACAGTGTGGTAATTGGAGGGGGAGATGAACCATGAGAGACTGTGGACTCTGAGCAACAAACCGAAGGTTTTGGAGGGGAGGGGGGCGGGGGGTTGGGTGAGCCTGGTGGTGGGTATTGAGGAGGGCACGTATTGCACGGAGCACTGGGTGTGGTACATGAACAATGAATCTTGGAACACTGAAAAAATAAAATAAAAGTAATTGGGGAAAAAAATAAATAATAGATGTCATAAATAAAAAAAGAGTGGTAACAGATCAATTAAAGAAAACAGATTTTAGCAATTTAGTATATAATAAGGCATTTTTAAATTAGTGAAGAAAGGATCAACTGGCCCAGTTAGCTCTCATTTGGGGAAATCCTTATTTGACACTAAACTACAACCCAAAGTAACTTTCAGAGCAATTAAAATCCTTACTATAAAAATAAAACTATAAAAGTATAAAGAGGGGTGCCCGGGTGGCTCAGTGGGTTAAGCCTCTGCCTTCGGCTCAGGTCATGATCTCAGGGTCCTGGGATTGAGCCCCGCATCGGGCTCGCTGCTCAGCGGGGAGCTTGCTTCCCCCTCTCCCTCTGCCTGCCTCTCTGCCTACTTGTGATCTCTCTCTCTGTCAAATAAATAAATAAAATCTTTAAAAAAAAATTAAGAAAAAGTATAAAGAATAAAATCTAATAAACTATTTTTATAATCTGGAGGTGATGAAAACATTCTAAGGCAGAAATCATGAATGAAAAACACTCAGAAAATTATAAATAAAAACACTGATAAAAGATCTTGACTGTAGGGGCGCCTGGGTGGCTCAGTTGGTTGAGCATCTGCCTTTGGCTCAGGTCATGATCCCAGGGATCATGTCCTGCCTCAGACTCCCTGCTCAGCGGGGAGTCTGCTTCCCCTCTCCCCTTGCTTCTTCCCCCTGCTCATGCTCTGTCTCTCTCTCTCTCTCTCTGTCAAATAAATAAATAAATAAGTAAATAAATAAAATCTTTCAAAAAAAAAAAAAAAGATCTTGACTGTATAAAGACTAAAAATCTTTGTAGGACAAAAGTGCAAGGACAAGAAAAATATTTGAAAAATAACAATGTGCCAATATCCACACTGCATAAAGCCTTTCACAAACATGTAAGCAAGAGACAACCATGCTAATAGAAAACTGGACAAAATTTCAGGCAATTTGCAGAGGGTGTCATGTAAATAGTCAACAAACATGAAACAATATGCAATTTCACTATTAAGCAGGGAAATGCAAATGAAGACAATATATAAATAGCTCCTCAAATTGGAAACTTTTCTGAAGGCTTATACCAGATATTGTCAGTGATGTGAGGAAGGCATAGTCAGACACTCTTGGCGAGGGTATAAGTTGGGGCAGAACTGCTGAAGGCACTTCGGCAGTATCGAACAAAACTCCACATTGAGAAAGGCAGTGTAGTGTGCACGGTCTTTGGGCCTCTGCTTGGCGGCGTAAGAACGGGCCTTGGGCCTGGGACACCTCCTTTCCAGGAGCTGACTTGAGCCCCCACGGCCTACGGCAGGCCTACCACCTGGCCTGCTTCAGTCTCAGGGGGTTCTCCCTTGTTCTGCTTAGGCTCGGGCATCAGTGGCCCTCAGGCATGCCCTCGGCTTTCAGTATTTCAGCATTTCAGACTCCCTGGGGGAGGAGCTGGGATCCTTCTGTCTCAGCACAAGAGGCCTCCAGCGTCCTTCACGACATTTTGGAGCAGCTGAGTTGACACGAACAACCATCTATCTCCAAATCGATCGTGAAGAAATAAACCTCTATTTTTTTTAAACCACGGCTTACTGAGTATCCTACTCTTTGCAGCATAAGCCTTCTTAATATCCCATATCGGGTCAGCAGACATTTTCTGGACAGGGCCAGACAGTAAATGCTCCAGACTTCACGAGCCGTATCTAGTTTCTGTCACATGTTTCCCTTAGTGTTATTATTCTTTACTCGACTCTTTAAAAAGGTAAAATGCAGGGCACCTGGGCAGCTCAGTGAGCGAAGCGTCTGCCTTCGGCTCAGATCATGATCCCAGAGTCCCAGGATCGATCCGGGGACTGAGCCTTGCGTTGGGCTTCCCGCTTCTCCTTGCCCCTGTGCTCCTCTCATTTGCTTACTCTCTCAAATAAATGTAAAAAATCTTAAAAAATATAGAAAAGTAAAATTCTTCTACATTCGCAGGCTGTCCAAAAACACACTATCAGCCAAATTAGGCTCATAGGCCAGTCTGCTGATTCCTGTACTATATGATTAGCGGAAAAAATTATGAAAGGATATGTATCAAAGACTATGTACTGAGTGTTGTGACGGGTTTAATGGGTGGCATTAAATTTGTATTCTACATACTCATATTTAAAAAAAAATTTTTAAATCTGTATTTGTATAACATTTATAATTTTTAGAAGATCATATCTGTTGGAACACAAGGCTGAATTATGAAGCTTTTAGAAACTCAGAATTCTCCAGATTTTGTCTTTGTAATTACCCAACCTTATTTCTCTTCAACTTACCAACAGCGTGTCTCCAACTTCTCCATAAAGTAAAGGTCCCAGGATTCCTGATTCATACTGAGTAGCTTCACGAGTCTTAAATGTTTCATCTGTGTATGCTATAAATCGGACTTTTTTGTACTTCCTACCAATCCGCTGAGGACCATTGTTCAAATACAGATTTTTATAACTTCTGCATGAGACACAAACAGATGAGATATTGGGATGGAGAACTCTAGGTAGAGGACAAGCGGCTAAAGTCCAGCTCTAAAACAGCTGCAATGATTTAATCGGTGGAAAGGCATGAGAAAAATATAAGTATCCCTGATGCTTAGCTATATTATTTGATTCCCTATCTCTACCTAATCATAAACATGGCTTGAAGATTTGTTGTTTTGAATAATTGGGAATAACCTTTTAAAAATGAGGAAGAGTTCATATCAAGAGTTAAAAGGTGCTTACCTATCACTGGGGGTGGGGCCTGAGGGAGCGTAGTCCCAGTCTTCCTCTTCAGCAGCAATATAGTGGACCCAAGTTTTAGGATGCTTCTTGGCAACTGAGCGGATTTGCATAATGGGAGAAGAGCTGTCATCATCAAAGCTAATCACATCCATGTCCGAGTCATAAAGATCATCATCATAATCTTCCTCTTCGTTATTTTTCATCCGTAGTTGGGGTTCCGCTGGGCAGCTCTCTACTTTGACATAAGCCTCCATACCACCTGGGGTCAGAGAAACCCAACAATGTCAGATTCCTGTAAGACTTGCCTTAACTTCTACAACTTCGTTGTCTCTCAATAGGCCTTCGAGACCCTCTCCTAAGTGTTCCCTTCCCCACACCAATACCCTGATCTTGCCATGCTCCCATAGGGATTACCTCCCCCATAGCTGGTACTTGCAGGTTTCTTCCTATGATCTTTGCACTCACCACTTCCCTTCTGCCTGATTCTCCTCCAGTATACGTTTTATCCCTTTTTTAAGACTCACTCATTTGCTCTTATAATAGGTATGAATATATACCTTCTGGAATTGGCTCTGAACCTATCGCCCTCCGATTCCCAAATTATAAACAAACAGACTTGAGAAACTGCGTATTTTCAGCATTTGGATGCCTAGGTCAGACCACTCCCCATTCTGCCAGTTGCTTAATGATTTCTGTATGTACTCCATCGAATTATGATACAAACCATTGGTTTAATATGCTTATTAGGAAAAATGTCAGTGTAGATAAAAATTTTAAGACATTCCAAGTTTATGAAAACATGAAAAGGTACAACTTAAGAGTTAAAGAAAACTATGTTATGTATTTTAAGAGCATGTCTGCCTGTGAATAGTTGTAAGCCCTACAGCAAGTCTATTCAACAATCTCAATTTCATCTTTGGCTTTATAATATGTGGAGAGTAATAATTCCCACCCAATCTATGCTATAGGGCTATTCTGAAAATCGATACTAAGGCAGACCTTACTAGATGATGGGGAATATGGTAGATTTCAGGAGCAGTAAACAACTAGTCTGGGGTTCATGTGGCTTTAAACCTAATTCATTCTAGATCTAAAAATGTCTGTAGTCCAATAAGACAAAGCATTTTTCTGAAAAATGAGGATTAAAATCAGTGGGAAAAGTCAAAATAATAAAACATAAACTAAACTCCTCAAACTAGGTAACAACCAACCTGCATAGAAGTAAATGGCCTATTCCTCTGTGCCTTTAGGATCAACTTCCTTTGTCCCCTAACATCTTGTCAAAAGTCCCATAAATATTATGTAACAGATGAGGAAAAGAGGTCCCTATTCTTCATCACTACAGAGGACTATAAACAAGGTAATGTCATTCATAGACCATAACGGGAAAATGGTGGATGCATAGCAAGATCAAATCTCTTCTCCAAGGCAAGCAAGGAATTTGAAGAGAGGGGTAATACAAGAGTGCTAGAACAAACAAGTGCTGTTAGACACGAAAGAGTAGGCTTCCTCAACATTTTTCTCCAACAACCCTCATGGGCCATAACAGAGGAGAAGACAAAGAGGGATGTTAGAATGATCCAACATTAAGAGTTAGCAGAATAAATACACAAGAAAGAAAATAGGGGTGGGATGATCATGTTATATGAATTTTCAGTCTGTAGCTACAAATGAGGTCACATTAACGATTTGAAACTAAGTATTATTGTCCCGACTTGCTTAGACAGGGCCTTTAACCCTTTGCAAAGTCCTCATTAAGAAGTCTTTGAAAACCTCACATGGTGACTCACTTTTGCTCACCAACTTCCACTCCCACACTGCTTCTCCCAGTGTGTGCCATCCCCGACAGGCTCTGGATTTCCCATGTCTCTCATCTTCTTCATTGCTGGAGTGCCTCCATGTACACCAGTAGTCCAGGTTTCATGGTGACTGCTGCAATCGCCTCTTGTCTTTGCTATTTATTGCTCTGCGCAGCACTACTGCTAGCCCGCAGCCCTTACAGTTACAACCTAGGCAATGCTGGGCTTTTTTTAGTTCCTTAAATTTCTCATAAAACGTCTCTTCAGGGGCACTTGGGTGGCTCAGTGGGTTAAGCGTCTGCCTTCAGCTCAGGTCATGATCCCAGGGTCCTGGGATCGAGTCCCACATCGGGCTCCCTGCTTGGCGGGGAGCCTGCTTCTCCCTCTCCCTCTGCTGCTCCCCCTGCCTGTACCCTCTCTCTCTGTGTCAGATAAATAAATAAAATCTTAAGAAAAAACCATTTCTTCAGCTATGACCTATAATTCCTCTCTCCATAGTACTGAAGCCTAGTTAACGGGATCTGGCCAGGAAACCAATGATCTACTGTCCTCCCGACCTTCACCACCTCATTCGTCCCTCAAATGTCTCCCCTCTACTATTATAGTCATTTAAAGTAAAAATTCACCAGTACTACTAATACTCAAGCCCTCTTACATTCAAGGTTAAATCTTAAACTGGACAGTAGACAGTAAAAGAAGAGCTGAATATTTATAATACTCATTTTTAAGATCAACAGATATTACCATGTTGGTGGGAAGGGATATGACAAAACAGTAGAAACTGGCCAAGGTCCATCAGGAATGTCTGAGCAGTTAGGAAAGTTATCGGTGAGATCTCCAAGGAGGCCTGGCGATGGTTTCTCACAAGAAATGTGTGACCTTCAAGAAAAATTGAGTGCACTTCGGGGGTGGTGCCCGTTCCAATCACATGCCAATAAACTGATCTCTTGTGACATCCGGTCAGACCTATAACACAGGAGTAAGACAGTTATGGTCAAGACGTAGAGAACCTGAAATGGAAAACACTTTCTAGGATAGGATGGACAAATTGACCTTCAACTTTTATTACTGATTGGGACCCAACTTTCCAAGGATGCTGGGGTACTGCCAAACTAATAGCTCTTGCCAGGGTCATCCTCCCTTGGCCTCTGTGCCAACTCCGCTCTGGGTTTCTTCCCCTATTGTGTAGACAGCTCCTTCTTCTGCCTCCTTTCCTGACCCTTCATTAAATGACGGATCACCTAGGACTCAGCCCAAGGCTTATTCTCTTGTTAATAAATATTTTCTCTTTGAACAATATCAAAGTTATGCAAGTGAGAGTTTTTCTTCTCACCACTCTCACTTCTTAAATCCAGTCTGACACTAATTATGGCAATATAATTAATAATACTAATATTTACTGAGCACTTGTTTTAGATCAAGCACTGTCCAAGCAATTTTACAAGTTTTAACTCATTCACCTCCAGTAACCATATGAATGTAGAAACTATTGTTATCAGGAAAGGAAACTGATGCCCAGAGAGGTTAATTAACTTGCTCAAATTGGAACCCAAGCAGCTGTATGTTTAGATCTCACCCTGTTAACTACTAGGGCACAGTTGTCTCATATTTTGGCTCCCGAAGCTTTCAAATATACATGTTTTTCACCATCATTACTACCCCCACCATCTTAATTCAAGCTAGCTACCATTATCTGTTGTCTGTCTCAAGTCCAAACTCTCTAGGAAGGCCTAGAAATCCCTGAATAGTATAGCCAATTTAATTCTCATGCCTTTGTATGGGACCTGTTTCTTCCAAGGGAAGCTTTAATGTTTTCTCTTTGTTCTCTGAAATTCCACAATCATAATTTTGTGTGGGGATCTTTTTTTATTTATTCTGCTGGGAAATTTGAATATGAAGACTCAAATACTTTCACCCTTAACACTTTCTTCTATTATTTCTTTGATTTTTAAAATCTGTTTTAAAGTGTATTCCAAATTTTCTTGTTTTACCTTTTGGGAGATTTTCTGTATTCTAACTACCTTCCATTGAGTTTGTATCTTGACAATCATATTACTAACTTTTGTGAGCATACTCTTGGTTTGTTTCTTTTTCATAGAATCATATTTTTACTTTATTGATGCAGTATCTTCTTGAATCTTTATGAAAATACTAAGTACACCTTTTGACAAGTTCTCTTCTAAGTATCTCTTTTTCTTCTGGGATTATTATTTTTTGTTTATCTTTGCATATCCCTGTCATTTTTCAGGTTTCCCCTAAATATTTGTTCATCCTTGGCTGTCCACCTATATTTAAGCAAAAGAAAAGAGAAATCTGTGAGCTCTGTGTACATGGGCAGGCCACTTCAGTTTAAGACCCCAGCAGAGGCCAGAATTCAGTGGGCTTTCCTCTGGAGATACAGAGCTGTCGGAAGAGAACCAGAGAAGAAAGTTCTGGTGGTAAATGCAGATCCTTTTTTTTTTTTTTAAAGGTTTTGTTTATTTATTTATTTCAGAGAGAGCACGAGAGAGCATGCACGGAGGAAGGGGTGGGGGGAGGGAAAGGATCTCAGGCAGACTTTCCGTTGAGGGCGGCACACAAAGCAGGTCTTCATCTCATGACCCTGAGATCATGACCTGAGCCGAAACCAAGAGTCAGATGCTTCACCGACTCCCCAGATGCCCTGGCCACGAGGATTCTTGAGCAGGTGTGTACGCACCTGGCAGAGACCCGTTTACATAGCCATTGACTGTGTGCATTTCACGCTGGGCCTGAGCAGATGCCGGATCCAAAGACTCATTTGTTTCTGAGTGCCAACTTTTCCCTGATGAGAGAGGAGGCAAATATAGGGCCAGCTAAGTGTCTGTCTCATGAATCACCCTCCCTCTCTCCTTCCCTCCCATGGGGCAAAGACTGCTCACACCTTAAGCATTTTTGTTAGCACAGTAGACATGGATGACTTGCCCTCCAAGTCGGTAAGAGAAAGGCAGAAGACAATTACCAAAAGGCAGACATTTCTTGCTCAAATTGATTATCTATCCCTATATTTGTCCATGATAGTAGATGGGAAGGGATGATGGCAAACGATAACTAGAAGGGAGAATATTGGTTAGTTTGTACCTTGAGGACTTCATTCTATTCATTCACTGACTCATTTAAAAGGGAGCAGATGAAAATCATCTTAGAAAAGGGCTCTCAGTCCCTGTCCCTGTCCTAATTACTTCGTTCAGACTGTAGTAATGAAAACTCAAGAACCTGAAAGCTTTCCAACCTCTTCCCTGAAATTAATAAGTGAAAGCACTGTAAATATTATTATTGGACAGCCATCTCCCTGAAGTTGCCCCTTTGCGTAAAGGACTGGCAGCTAATGCTGGAAGTTTCTGAAGCACCCAGCCTTTGGGGAATTCTCATAAGTTCCTTTATCTGTCCATCTACTAATTCGTTCATTCATCTAAACATACTTACTGAGCACTACCGAGTTCTAGGCACTGAGGACAGAGGAGACACAGTCTCTGCCTTCAGGGTGCTTACAATTTTGCTTGACTCGAGACGCTGACAATTCTAACGGAGTGAAGAACAATGTAACAGAGATTAGAACAAGCTACTACAGACAGAGAGAGGAGAAGGGACTTCACTTTCCTTGAAGGGAAAGGGATATAACATCAAGCAGGCAGTGATGATTTGGTGTGATAAGGAGGAAACTCCAGGTGCTGTAGAAACATATGAAGAGGCATCTAGCCCAGACTGGAAGGAGAAGGAAACACTTAACTTTCTAGGCAGAGATAACAGCATAAACAAGGGTCTGGATGGCATATTTCAGCGCGATACAAACTGTGTTCCGGGAGGCAGGGAGAGGAGCACAGTGAGGCTAGACAGGTCATCGGGAATAATGGAGTGTAGGGGACACGAAAAGCCAGGGAGACCAGTCAGGAGAGGGATGACGGGGTCCTCAATTCTGAAGAGGGTAAGACGGGAGAGGAGGAGGTGGCAGAAGCGCTGATTCTGCACCACATGATGTTCTAAGTTACTTAATTTAAGTCACTTACTCAATCCCCACAAGTACCCTATGAAGAAAGTACCATTATTTCGATTTTCTATCTGAGGACACCGAGACACAGAGAGGTTTAAGTAACTTGCCACATAGAAGCGCGCAGTGGGATGCTGCCTGCCAGGAGCAGAGGGGTGGGGGAGACGGGGAATTGTGGTCTACAGAGGACATGCTTTCAGCACTTTTGTAAAGATTTATTTAATTTTTTAGAGAGAAGGGGAGGGGAAGGGAGAGAGGGAGAGAAGGAATCCTCCAGCAGACTCCCTGCTGAGCGCGGAGCGGGACACAGAGGCCCTCCTCACAACCCTGAGGTCGGGACCTGAGACAAGCCAAGAGCCGGACGCTCAAGCGGCTGCACCCCTCAGTGCTCCCAAACTTGCAGTTTTAAGATGAGTGATTTCCGGGTTACTGATCTACTATACAGGCATGGCAAGTACAGTTAATAACATACGCTAAGGGAGTAGGTTATCGGTGCACTCATCACACACACAAAAAAGGGAACTGTGACGAGACAGATATGTTGATTAGCTTGACTATAGTAATCATTTTACTATCTTTTGTATATCAAATCATCATGTTGTACTCCTTAAATATTCCTGTTTTAAAAAAAAAACTTGTCTTAAAAAGACACATGGAAAGATGCTCAACCAAATTACTAATCATCAGGAAATACAAATCAAAACCACCGTGAGATACCACCTCACACCAGTCAGAATGGCTAAAATTAACAAGTCGGGAAACGACAGATGTTGGCGAGGATGCGGAGAAAGGGGAACCCTCCTACACGGTTGGTGGGAATGCGAGCTGGTGCAGCCACTCTGGAAAACAGTGTGGAGTTCCCTCAAAAAGTTGAAAATAGAGCTACCCTACGACCCAGCAGTCGCACTACTGGGTATTTACCCCCAAAATATAAAACCACTAATTCAATGGGATATATGCACCCTTATGTTTATTGCAGCATTATCTACAGTAGGCAAGATACGGAAGCAGTCCGAGTGTCCATCAATAGACGAATGGATAAAGAACAGGTGGTGTGTGTACATATAGGCCATAAAAAAGGATGAGATCTTGCCATTTGCAGCAACATGAATGGACCTAAAGTATTTCACTTATGCTAAGGGAAATAAGGCAGAGAAAGAGAAATACTGTATGGCTTCATTTTTATGTAGAATCTAAAAAACAAAACAGACAAAGCAGAAACAGACCCACAAACGCAGAGAACAAACTGGTGCTTGACAGAGGGGGCTTGGGGGATGGGCAAATAGGTGAAGGGGGTTAATGAGGTACAAACTTCCAGTTATAAAACAAGTAAGTTCCAGTAAGTAGCCTAGAGAACATAGTCAATACTACTGCAATACACTTATCATGGTGAGCATTTCATAATGTATATAATCGAATCACTATTCTGTACACCTGAAACTAATATATGTCAACTATACTTCAATTAAAAATCTTTTTAAAATTTAAATTAAAAAAATTTTTTTCTGAAAAAGATAAGAGGAAGTATTTAAAAATTAGAGCTACAAGTCTTTGTTAATGGATTTAATGAGGGGAACGAGCCCAGCCTGTTACCCAGCTCCTCTATCTTCTTACCTGATAGCTCCCAGTGGAACTCAGGCTGTATTTTTTCTTGAAATTCCGTTTCATCCCCATTTCCTTCATTCCTGAACAGTAGTTTATGATCTCTCTATAATCAATTCCTTTGGACAACAGCAGCCCTCATTCTCAAATACCAGATCAAATTAAAACATTCAGTTTTTTTAGGAGCCCCAAATTCAGATTGCAGCTCACTAACCTTCATCAAATACAGCAAAAAGTAGTACAAATTCATGCAAGGTCTGTGTCCTTTCTTTGGCCAGACTCCCTGAAAAAGAAGTGAGAACATTCATCTTCTTCTGAGAACCAGTTCTTCTAAAACCATCTGGGGTAAACAAATTTTTTTCAATTCAAATTTGTTGCAGACCAGTATTTATGTAAAATACAAGAAAAATGAATTACTTAGAAGATGAAATAAAAGAAATGTGCAAAATACAAGCCCATATAATCATATTTCATATATATATGCATGTGTTCAGAACAAACATAAAAGAAAAATTGCAAAAACTGTAAACACTGTTCATGGAAAGTGTGCATATAGGCAATTAAATATAGACAATTTCTATGATGCTTTTACCTTTTTTTACTTTTGCAAAGTATTATGACCAAAATAACGATGATCAACATCAATATTAACACCTACAGTCACACTTTAAGTGAACACCATGTATACCAATATTTCAAGTTGTTAATGTTACAAATCAACTTGCTTCATACTTTAATTATTGAATTTGTTGGTTGTCTGTCTTTTTTTTTTTTTAAAGATTTTATTTATTTATTTGTCAGAGAGAGAGTGAGAGAGAGATCACAAGTAGGTGGAGAGGCAGGCAGAGGCAGAGGGAGAAGCAAGCTCCCTGCCGAGCAAGGAGCCCAATGTGGGACTCGATCCCAGGACCCTGGGATCATGACTTGAGCCGAAGGCAGCCGCTTAACCAACTGAGCCACCAGGCGTCCCTGTTGGTTGTCTTTCTTAGCATTGTATGTCTTCTCTTGATTGAGAAACTTTCTTTGCAGGCTTACTCTAAGCAGGAAGATTTTTGTTTATGATGTTCTCCTTTTCTCTTGTACCCTTGACACCTGAAAGTAAATCTTTGATTGGACAAAGAAAGTAACTCACCTATACAAATTTAAAATACAGGTAAAGCTGTCTGAAAACATTCGGATTCTTTTTACTTTATTTTTAAAGTTACCAAGTAGTGAAATGACTTTTACTTTTGGTGTGTAAGCCTATGGGCCTTAACATGAAACCACCAACCATCAGGACACAGGGCGGTGCCAACATCCCAAAACACTCCCTCCTTCTATACCCTTATAGACACACATATAGTCATAGAGAGAGACAGTCATACGTACGGTCATGCCCTTGGCAACCACTGATCAGTGCAATATATTTGTATTTTTGAGATTGTCATATAAATGGAACCATACAATATATAACCTTCTGAGATTGGCTTTTTTACTCAGTATAATGCCTTTGAGATTCATCCATTTTGTTGCACGTATCAGTACTTCATTCTGTTTTATTGATGAGGAGTATTTCATGGTATGGATGTACCATAGTTTGTGTAACCATTCACTTGCTGAAAGACATTTAGCTTGTTTCCAGTTCTCGGCCATTACAAATAAAGCTGCGGTGAACATTAATGTATGTACAGACTTTTATGTGAATATTAAGTTTTCATTTGTCTAGGGTAAATACTCAGGAATGGAAATTAAATGTATATTTCCCTTTATAAGAAATTGCCTGTAATTGTGACACCAATTCCAGTGTACATGGGTCTTTCCCTGCCACCAAGCAATTCTGTGACATCGGCTGGGTGTCCTACAGTTTACCTTAATTCTGAGACTATCTACCTGGAGATGGTGTAGACTGCCACAGGTTAAGAGCTCAGTGCGACAAGACCGCCCTGCACCCACATGTCAGATGCCAATCCAAAGTCCAGGTCATCACCTGTGCTTCTGACCAACCTCTACAGATCAGAGGTGCCAAAAACTCCCTTCTTGGGTTCCATTAATTTGCTAGAACAGCTCGCAGAACTCAGAGAAACATGTTACTTACTAGATCACCAGTTCATTCAAAAAAGATGTAACTAAGAAACAGCCAGATGGAAGAGATATGTAGGGCAAGTTATAGGGAAAAGATGCAGAGCTCCTATGCCCTCTCCAGGTATGCCACTCTCCTCAAATCTCCTGCTGTTCACCAACCTGGAAGCTCTTTGAACCCTGTCCTTGCTTTTTTTTAATGAAATCTTCATTACATAGGCATGATTGATTAAATCATTAGCCATTGGCGACTGAGCTCAATACACAGCCCCTTTCCCCTTCCCTCTCGTGGGGGAGGGGTGGAGGGCTGGGGGGGGGGGTGGGACTGAAAATTCCAGCCCTCTAATCACTTGGTTGACTCTACTGGCAATCAGCCCCCATCCTTAGGTGTATGGTCCAAAAATCACCTCAGCAACACAACAAAAGACATCGTTATTGCTCTCATCACAGAAAATTTCAAGGGTTTTAGAAGCTCTACCAGGAAGGGGATGAAAACCAAATATATATTTTATTTAAATCACAATATTACACTGCCAAACTGTCTTCCAGAGTGGCTATACCATTGTGAATCCCCAGGAACAATGTATGAGACTTCCTATTGGTCTGCATTCTTGACAGCATACTTAACAATTTTAAAATTATCACATTAGGTATTCTAAAATATATGTAGCAGTATTTCATTGTGGTTTTAATATGCATTTTCCTAATGGCCAATGATACTGGACATCTTTTCATGTATTTACCTGGCACTTGTATATCTTCTTTGGTGAATTATCTATTCAAATATTTTGTCCATTTACTTTTCTTTTTTAATTCTTTTATTTTTTCAGTGTTCCAAGATTCATTGTTCATGCACCACACCCAGTGCCCCATGCAATACGTGCCCTCCTCAACACCCACCACCAGGCTCAGCCAACCCCCACCACCCCTCCCCTTCAAAACCTTCAGTTTGTTGCTCAGAGTCCACAGTCTCTCATGTTTCGTCTCGCCCTCCGTTTTCTCCCAATTCACCCTTCCTTTCCTTCCCCCAATGTCCTCCATGTTTTTCCTTATGCTCCACACGTAAGTGAAACCATATGATAACTGACTCTCTCTGCTTGATTTATTTCACTCGGCATAATCTCTTCGAGTCCCGTCCATGTTGATACAAAAGTTGGGTATTCATCCTTTCCGATGGCTGAGTAATATCCCATTGCGTATATGGACCACATCTTCTTGATCCATTCGTCTGTTGAAGGGTATCCTGGCTCTTTCCACAGTCTGGCTATTGTGGCCATTGCTGCTATGAACAAATGCTGGAGAGGATGTGGAGAAAGGGGAACCCTCTTCCACTCTAGGTGGGAATGCAAGTTGGTGCAGCCACTTTGGAAAACAGTGTGGAGATTCCTCAAGAAATGAAAAATAGAGCTACCCTATGACCCTGCTATTGCACTACTGGGTATGTACTCCAAAGATGCAGATGCAGTACAAAGAAGGTCCACATGTGCCCCAATGTTCATAGCAGCAATAGTCCATTTACTTTTTAAAAAATTTTTTAAAAAGATTTTATTTATGACAGAGAGAGATAGCGAGAGAGGGAACACAAGCAGGGGGGAGCTGGAAAGGGAGAAGCAGCTCCCTGCAGGGAGCCCAATGGAGGGCTCGATCCCAGGACTCTGGGATCGTGACTTGAGCTGAAGGCAGACACTTAACCACTGAGGCGCCCAGGTGCCCCTATTTTGTCCATCTAAAAAATTGGATTTTTTTCCTTATTGTTGAGATTTGAGAGCATGTTTTATAAAATAAAATGCTTTATATATAATACATACATATATAATACACATGTATAATACATATACAAAAAAATCTTTGCTATTGTGAATATAATTTTTATATATATTGCATCAGTTCTTTGCCAGATATGTGATTGGCAAATATTTCCTCCCAGTCTGTAGCTTGTCTCTTCGTTCTCTTAAGAGTGTTTTTTTATTACAAAAGCAAAAATTATTATTTATTTTTTTAAAGATTTTACTTATTTATTTGATAGAGAGAGAGACAGTGAGAGAGGGAACACAAGCAGGGGGAGTGGGAGAGGGAGAAGCAGGCTTCCCACAGAGCAGGGAGCCCGATGCGGGGCTCGATCCCAGGACCCTGGGATCATGACCTGAGCTGAAGGCAGACGCTTAACGACTGAGCCACCCAGGCGCCCCACAAAAGCAAAAATTATTAATGTTGGTGAAGTCGCATTTATCAATTTTTTCTTTTAGGGACTGTGTGATATTTTCTCAGAACCCTTCTCTTAACCCCAGGTCATGAAGATATTCTACTATGCTTCCTAAAAGTGTTATGGTTGTATATATTACATTTAGAGCTATAATTCGTTTTGAGTTACTCTTTCTATAACTAGTAAGGTCTAGGATCATTGCATATAGATGTCCGATTGTTCCAACACCATTTGTTGAAAAGATGCCTCCTTTGAGTTATTTTTGAACCAGATCAATTGGGCTTATTTGTGTGGATCTATTTCTGGACTTTTATTCTATTTCACTGATCTATAGGTCTTTTCCATTAACTAATACATGTTATGATTACTGCAGCTTTGTAGTAAATTGTAAAATTGAGTAGGATTATTACTCCAAATTTATTCTTTTGCAAAATCATTTTAGCTAATCCAGTACTTTTGCCTCCTCATATAAATTTCAGAATCAGCTTGTCTGTGACCACAAAACAATCTTGCTGAAAATCTATAGACTGGGGAGAACTGAGATCTGTACTATGTTGAATCTTACAGCACACAAACAGTATGTCTCTCTGATTTCTTTCACTTTGTAGTTTTCACCATACAGACAATGTACATGTTTTGTTAGATACCCAAACTTTCAATTTTTGGAGCTATTGTAAACATTCTTTCTTACATTTTGGTTTCAGTTATTCACTGATAGTATGTAAAATACAGATTTTTTAAAGATTTACTTAAATTGTTAGTTAACACATAGTGTAATATTAGTTTCAGGTGTACAATATAGCAATTCGACACTTCCATACAGCACCCAGTGCTCACCTATGAAACTCATCCCCCCTCCCCCCTCTGGTAACCATCAGTTTGTTCTGTAGTTAAGCCTGTTTCTTGGTTTGCCTCTGTTTCTTTTTTTTCCCCATTTGCTCATTTGTCTTGTTTCTTAAGTTTCATGAGTAAAATCATATGGTATTTGTCTTTCTCTGACTTATTTTGCTTAGCATTATACTCTCTAGCTCCATCCCTGTCATTGAAAATGGCAAGATTTCATTTTTTAAAAAAGATTTTATTTATTTATTTGACAGAAAGAGATCACAAGCAGGCAGAGATGGCAGGCAGAGAGGGGGAAGCAGGCTCCCCGCTGAGCAGAGAGCCCGATGTGGGGCTCGATCCCAGGACCCTGAGATCATGACCCGAGCCAAAGGCAGAGGCTTTAACCCACTGAGCCACCCAGGCACCCTGATTTCATTCTTTTTCATGGCTGAGTAATATTCCATTATATAATAATATTCCTACACACACACACATCACATCTTTTTTATCCATTCATCAGTCGATGAATGGCTGGGGCTCTTTGCATAATTTGGCTATAGTAGATAATGCTGCTATAAACATTGGGGTCCATGTATCCCTCCGACTCTGTATTTTTGTATTCTTTGGGTAAATACCTAGTAGTGCAATTGCAGGGTCATAGGGTAGCTCTATGTTTAACTGTTTGAGGAGCCTCCGTACTGTTTTGCAGAGTGGCTGCACCAGCTTGCATTCCCACCATCAGTGTAGGAGGGTTCCCCTTTCTCCACATCCTCGCCAACATTTCTTGTTTACTGTCTTGTGGATTTTAACCGTTCTGACAGGTGCGAGGTGATATCTCATTGTAGTTTGATTTGCCTTTCCCTGATGATGAGTGATGATGAGCACCTTTTGACATACTTGTTAACCACTTCTATATCTTTTTATCCCCCCAGAAATATCTATTCACATCCTTTGCCCATTTGGGGAATACTGAAGGGGAATAAAAAGAGAAATTCCCTTCCAGTTTGGTGATACTTTAAATTCTGGTGCCTTTTCCTGACCTGTTTGTTCTATTTGATTTTTAGGATTCTCAAATGGCTGGGCTATGCATTTTATCAAGGTTCTATAGCTGAGCTCAATGGGAGATAAAGGGTGGCATATGTTTCTTCCATCTTATCCAGAACTAGAACCCTCTGTTGACTTTTTAAAAAGATTTTACTTTTCAAAAAATTGATTTAACTTTTTAATTTTAATTTTTTTATAAAGATTTGACTTTTAAGTAATCTCTATACCCAACGTGGGGCTCAAACTTACAACCCCAAGACCAAGAGCTGCATGCTCCACCGACTGAGCCGGCCAGGTGCCTTTCTGTTGACTTTTTACGTCAATTTTCTGCCGAGTAATTCTTTTGATTTTAAATTTATTTGTTTATATTTTACATGTAAACATGTTTTGATTATTTATTTATTTACTCACTCACTCACCCCACATCCAGAGCAGAGACCAACACGGGGCTTGAACTCTGAGATCAAGACCCGAGCTGAGATCAAGAGTTGGACGCTTGGGGTGCCTGGGTGGCTCAGTCATTGAGTGGCTGCCTTTGGCTCAGGTCATGATCTCAGGGTCTTAGGATTGAGCCTCGCAGTGGGCTACCTGCTCAGCGGGGAATCTGCTTCTCCCTCTCCCTCTGCCTCTCTCCCTGCTTGTGCTCTGCCTCTCAAATAAATAAATAAAATCTTTTAAATAAAAACATGCTTCACATCACATATTACCACAGAAATGCAAATTAAAGCAATTTGATATCACTACATACCTATAAGAATGGCCAAATTCTGGGTGCCCGGGTGGCTCAGTGGGTTAAAGCCTCTGCCTTCGGCTCAGGTCATGATCTCAGGGTCCTGGGATCGAGTCCCGCATCGGGCTCTCTGCTCAGCAGGGAGCCTGCTTCCCCCTCTCCCTCTGCCTGCCTCTCTGCCTACTTGTGATCTCTCTCCTCTCTGTCAAATAAATAAATAAAATCTTAAAAAAAAAAAAGAATGGCCAAATTCCAAAACACTGGCAACACCAAAAGCTGGTGAGGATGAACGGCAGGAAGCCTCATGGATTCCTGCTGGGAATACAAAATGATACAGCCACCTTGGAAGAGAGGCTGGCAGTTTCTTACAAAAGAAAGCATACTCTTGCCATACGATCCAGCAGTTTTGTTCCTTGGCATTTACCCAAAGGGCCTGAAACTATGTATGCATACAAACCGGCACATGGATGTTTAGAGCAGCTTTGTTCGTAACTGCTAAAACTTGGAAGCAACCAATGTGTCCTTCACTGGTGAGTGGATAAACTGCGGTCCATTCAGACAACAGAGTATTATTCAGTGCTAAAAAGAAAAACGCTATCAAGAGACGAAAAGACATGGAGGAAACCCAAATGCGTACTACTAAGTGGAAGAAACCAGTATGAAAAGGCTACGTACTGTATAATTTCAACTATTTGAAACTCTGGAAGAGGCAAAACTGTGGATAATTTAAAACCTCAGCGGTTGCTAGGGGGCGGGACAGGAAAGCATGAGTAGGTGGGACACAGAGGATTTTTAGAATAGGGGAACTATTGTGTATGATACTCTGAGAGAGGACACAGGTCTCTCTATACGCCGAGCACGGGCTTTGGCTGGCAATGATCCGTCCGTGCAGGCTCACCAGCTGTAACAAGCACGCCCCTCTGGCGCAGGGTGCTGACGGTGGGTGGGGCGCACGGCTGGTATTTGAGAATTCTCTGTACTTTCCGCTCAATTGTGCTGTAACCCCAAAACTACTCTAAAAATAGAGTCCATTTAAAAGGAAAAAAACTTCTGGCTACCCTGTAGCTCCCATGCTGAAAAGAGCCTGTGGAAAGCTCCAACTATTTGAATTTTCCAAGTCTAGGTGCCAGATATGTGAATAAAGTTTCGTTCAGGATGACCTTGGCTCCAGCACCGTCGGACTGCGACCTCATCAGAAACCCTCAGACGGTGGGCTGCGAGAGGACCGCAGACCCGGCTGCCACTCTGAGCGGGAGAGTGGCTCGTGCAGGGGCTGCAGCCTGGCCAGGGCTCTGGTGCCTCTTCCTGCCCTCCTCTCCCTCTTCCAAAGGCAAGGCTTCAAGGCAGGGACTAGAAAGCCTTGGGAAGAGTCTAAAGGGCTAGGGCATTTGGGGGCACCTGGAGGGCTCAGTCGGTTAAGTGTCCGAC
Organism: Potos flavus; assembly: GCA_028534135.1. Lineage (NCBI taxonomy): Eukaryota > Metazoa > Chordata > Mammalia > Carnivora > Procyonidae > Potos > Potos flavus. Next base: position 570,500 of record CM052901.1, on the reverse strand, counting down.
TCTTGATTTCAGCTCAGGTCATGATCTCATGGGTCTTGGGATCGAGCCCTGAGTTGGGCTCCATGCTCAGCAGGGAGTCTGCTTGAGGATTCTCTCCCTCTCCCTCTGCCCCTCACTCCACATGCGTGCGCATGCCTGCTCTCTCTCTTCAATAAACACACAAATAAGTGACTAGAGCATTTAAAAAAAAAAAGATATCCTGAGACAGACCACCAAGTAAACATACTCCCAAATTCCATGAGAGACCCACAAAAACCATGAGAAATGAGAAATGATGATTGTAATTTTTAGCCACTAAATTGTGGGGACATGCAGTAATAGTTAGAGGAAAATAAAAAGTCCTGTGAAACTGATTTCACTATTAAAAACTTAGAATTAAAGAAAATTCTGCAATGTTTACTTCCCTAATTTAGTGTGTGCTCTTAAACTAGAAATTAAAAACAGGTTTAATGAAAAATTTTTTAAAGATTTTATTTATTTGATAGAGAGAGAGACAGCCTGAGCATGGGGAGAGGCAGAGGCAGAGGGAGAAGCAGACTTCCCGCCAAGCAGGGAGCCCGATGCAGGGCTCAATCCCACGGCCCTAGGATCCTGACCTGAGCCGAAGGCAGACATTTAACTGACTGAGCCACCCAGGTACCCCAGGTTTAATTAAGGTTTAATTAAATTTAAGATGATTTTTAGAATAACAAGTTATAAATGTTTGCTCTTCTATTTTTTTTTAAAGTAGGCTCGACACCCAGCACAGAGCCCAATGCAGAGCTCAATGTGGAGCTCGAATTCACGACCCTGAGATTAACATCTGAGCTGAAATCAACAGTCGGACTTCACTGACTGAGCCACCCAGGTGTCCTGCTTTTCTACAAGTTGTAAATGCTTTTGGGGCGCAGATGACACAGTTGGATGTGTTCATCTCCAGAAAGCTTTCAGGGAACTTAACGCAAATTTACAAAGGCACTACTGAGATAGTCCATAGAACGTGATATTTTCTTTCCATGGGCATGTTGCTAAGGAAAAGAAACCTCCTTTAGATGAAGACACAAATGCTTTAATAATTGACCCAGATGTTTATACTTATGCTTATTTCATTTGAATCCTACCCTTTCTCGCACTTACCTTCTCTGCAAACCAGCAGGGCTCCAATGAGGCCTGAATTCAGGTCTTTCACCGGGTCCACATGAGAAAAATATGAGTAGGTGAGACACGGCGGATCGGAGGCCATTGGACCGTTCTCTTTCAGGACCTGCCAGACATAGGTATGGCTTTCGCCCGGAATGACTTTATCATCTTCCTTCTCCTTTTGGCTGGTCTGATCCTCATATTCAGCACCTAAAGCAAGAAGGGATAAAACTGTCCTTTCCATACCCATTGTTCACTCAAGGAAACATAGCAATTACCAGTAGATTCTACACAAGAAATAGACTTTCTGCAACTTAATTTGGAAGACTATCGAGCAGCCTCATATATTCCACAGAAGTCGTAGACCACTAATGCAAACATGAGGGGTTCAGTGGTTCTCACTGCGACCTCCAGATTCTAACCAATGATACTTCTTCCATCACTGCATCTTTTTACCTGGTTCATATCAATTCAACTCAACAGACATACACTGGTTATGGACTTTGTCCCCAACTCTTTAATGAGCACTGGTGAAGGTCATGGAAAGATGAATTACAGAGATTTAAAAAAAATTTTTTTTAGAGGGGGCAGGGGGAGGGAGGGGCTGAGGGAGAGGGAGAAAGAGAATCTTAAGCAGACTCCACACCCAGCACGGAGCCTGACACGGGGCTCCATCTCACGACTCTGAAAGCATGACCTGAGCCAAAATGTAGAGTCTGACACTTAACCAACTGAGTGACCCAGGTGGCTATTTTCAGAAATGTTTTTAACTTGGTTCTTCTCTGGAGGAGCAGATCACATCAGGGGCAGATATTTTCTGGCTCTCTCAAGCTTAGTGATGTTAAAATTAACCCCTGGATTAGTTTGATACTTCAATTCTAAATTGAGCACTATCTGTGTTCACTGTTAATGAAGTGTCTTTGCTTCTAGGTCATTTCGGTGGACAGAAGTAGAGAATATTTAAAGGAACTGACATAATGCCTTATGCTTCTATTGAAACACTTTTCTAGTAACTTCACCATAACTTCCTGGATTTATAATTTTCTCTGGAGTTCTGGAGCAGCCCAAAGCACTCAGGGGGCTCTTCATTTACACCTTGTCTTATCCCATAACATCTATACATCTGAGAGAGGGACCGCTCCAGCAGAGCAGCACGAGACCCCTGCACGGCCCCTACTCTGCCTGTACTTTCACGACAAACTTTCAGCAGCCAAAGGTCACCTCCACAGTACAGGTGGGTAGTCCCCACTCTGAAGTCAGCCTCTCTGGGATACAGGAACACCCTCTTCCGTGTGCACTCCATACTACTGGCTTCATCTAGAAGCAACATCAAACTAACAGCTGTCCTTGTCAGAGAGTGGTAGACATTTTTAAAAACCTGTGTTGGCCCCTGGGGAAGGAGTGTGTGGTTCAGGTGCCTGTGTGATCATGGGCTGATATTGAATTCTAGAGAGTAGATACATTTGGATAGGGAGGAAGGGAGTCAGAGGGGATACATAGGCATTCAACTGTATAATGTTTAATTCCTTAAAGGAAAGATGGCAAAATATTAAGATGTGGCAAAGTGAGGGGCATCTGGGTGGTGCAGTTGGTTAAGGGTCCAACTCTTGGTTTTGGCTCAGGTCATGATCTCAGGATCATGGGTTCAAGTCCTGAGATGGGCTCTGTGCTCTCTCTCTCTCTCTCTAATAAATAAATAAATCTTTGAAGAAAAAACTAAGATTTGGCGGAGTGAGGTGATGGTTACATGTCTGTGTGCTGTATTATTTTGTTTCAAGCATTTCATTAAGAAATGAATATCCTTTTTTCTAATAGTAGGGTCAGGAAAGAGGTGTGGCAGGTTTGATGAGAGGCCAACAACATGTAAAGCATTCCAGCTGTCTTGGGGTGAGGGCCAGTGAATGGACGGGTGTCTCCAATGGAAGGCCGGGGAGGACTGACGTGATGTATTATGAACTCAGTGATACAATTTCATGTGGTTGTATAGTTTTATCTCAACTATGGCTGTTCACTTGGTTGGTAGTAAAGTAGGTGGAGAACAGCTTTAAGCAGGGTAGTGGTTTAACCGAGTGAATACAGCAGACCTCAAGGAGGCCGGGACCTTGTGGGCGTGCGCCAGGGCACCATGTCTGCAGTGTGCGAGGAGGGAAGCAGTGTGAGCGGATGGTAGATTCTAATGAGAATGAAGAGTTGTTGGAGTGGGTAGTGAGAAAATGAGACCTGGGGGCTGCTCAGGTTGCTAACAATAGTCTGTTCTTCAGTGAAGACAAAAGTGATTTGTGAAGACCAGGCAAAGTACCTGGAAAAAAAGCATTGTGCACAGCCCTTAAAGTTTACTACCTACTAATGCGTATTATGTTTGGAAGATCTCCACTTCCATCAGAGTCTTATCGGAGCTTGTACCCCAGTCACCTGCAAATATTCTGAACAGAAGGTGTTCTGTGTAATTTTCACTTTCTATTAAATGACGAATAGCACAGTTGTGACATCTGAGAGCTCAGGGAGTCTGTCTGATTTCAATGGGCCTTTTACACGGCAGATATCCTCAGGAGTGTACTGAATCAACAAAAATCCACTTCTGAAAGGAAGTCATTTTGTAATTATTCCTTGAGCCAGTTGAAGTTTTGTCAAGTGCTTTCGGGCTTGAGATATACAAGGAAAAGAGAAAAGCTGAAGAGTAAATCACAGAGCTTCCCGTTGAGAAGTCTGCAAAAGTAACTACCCCAAATGTAGTGGTGTAAAACCACCAGCACTGTATTACCTCGCCGATCCCGTGGGCTAGGAATTGAGACAGGGCACAGGCAAGATGGCTGCGCTGCCTCAAGACACAGACGGCGGCGGGCTGGAATCCTTTGGAGGGTTTCTCACTCGCACATCGCATAGCTGGCTGGGGAGGACTTGAAAACTGGACGCGGCGCACTTACACCCACCCGGCCTTTCTCTCGGCTCGGGCTTCCTCCTGGGGACCCCGGGGAGTCGGGCTTCCTACGTGGCATTTCAGGACTCCAAGAGTGACTGTTCCCACAGATAAGACGGAGGCCGCAGGTTCTTTTAGGACTCGGTGTCAGAAGTCACATGACGTCACTTCTGTCCCACACTCTTGGTCAAAGCAGTTACAAATCCGTGGAGACGGACTAAGATGTGGCAAAGTGAGGGGCACCTGGGTGGTGCAGTTGGTTAAGTGTCCAGACTCCTGGTTTCAGCTCAGGTCATGATCTCAGGATTTTTTTTGTTTTTTATGATCTCAGGATTGTGGGATCAAGCCCCGTGTTGGGCTCCATACTCAGCAGGGAGTCTGCTTGAGATTCTCTCTCTCCCTCTCCCTCTGCCCTTCTCTCCTAAAATAAATCAATAAATCTTTAAAAAATAGATTTCACACATAAGTGAAATCATACAGTATTTGTCTTTTTCTGTCTGACTTATTTTACTTAGCATGATACCCTCTAGGTCCATTCATGTTGTCGTGAATGGAAAATTTCACTCTTTTTTATGACTAAGTAATGTTCCAGGCTTAGTATGCAAAAGAATCATCCCTATGCTCAGCCCCCAGCTGCAGAATGGTGGGAACCCTGACCTCTTTAAAATTCTCCTAGATTCATTCTGGAAGCTCCCAAGTGGATAATCCTCACGGGAATAGCCTGCCAGGCTCCAGGCAGAATTGGGGATGACTTTTCCCCTATACCATCTGCCCGTACCTGTCATTTTCCCCCAACTCAGGTCTGCCCTGGGCTCATGAGTACAACTCAAAAAATCAAGACTTTCCAATTTCAGAATGAGAAATTAGTCAACATAGGGCATGTGCTCTAATAGTTTATTAATGATTAGCTGGAATCTTCTTGATCTCTATATGCCATAGTCTATCTGGACAGTATCATAGTCAATTGTGGCACCCCCTTCACTCCCTTCCTGCATTGTGAAGGTTAAGGAGAAGCTAGGTAAAGTAGGGACTCTGGTCAAACAGGTTGTTTGTTTTAACAAGGTCAGTTTGTGCTTCTAGTAGGTAGCTCTTATCACGTGGTGGCATCCATATTTAGAAACTGGGGGGAGGGGAAGGAGAGGAAGTATCTGCACAGTCAGAATCTAAGGAAAGAGAAGACGGAATGTGTTTCACTTCCATACCATGAGCCTTGATCTTCCCTAGCAAGTTTTCTGGGCATAGGATGGCAGATGAAGTGGAACTGTTAAGATCACTGGCCTGGTCCTCAAGGGAGGACAGGAACCAAATTAAACTTCAGGGCTTAGGGGAAACCTGGGTGGCTCAGTCACTTAAGTGTCCACCTTCGACTCAGGTCATGATCTCAGGGTCCTGGGATCGAACCTCACATTGGGCTCCCTGCTCAGTGGGGAGTCTGCTTTTCCCCCTCCCTCTGCCTCTGTCCCACCTCACTACTTGTGCTCTCTCTCTCTCAAATAAATAAATAAAATCTTTAAAAAAATAAACTTCAGGGCTTACACTAAAATGATAATGTTCCAATCTTGGAACACTGAAAAAATAAAATAAAATAAATTAATAAAAAAAAATAAAATGATAATGTTCCTGACTTCATGAAATTGGCCTAGGTTTGAATCCTGAGTATACCACTGACTAGCTGTAAGACCTTGTACTCAATACCCCTTTATCCCTGAGATGACAGGAGAATAGGAGGGCATTTGACTCACCTTCAGAAGCTTTCCAATAGGATACACCAACAGCATGAAGACTGACAGGATGAGAAGCCATGTTCTTAAGTATAATGACCACTGTGTCATAAACTTCAGCCCGGATGGTAGGACCCAGCAGACCTGTGAGGATGAGATGGCCCCCAAAGGTCACTTTGAGAGTGGTACTCCTGAAAACCTGCTACTATGAAAGTGATGGCCCAAGTCACAGTAGAAAAACATGCGCCTGTGATTACTGATAATTGACTGAATAAATGCATAAACTGCTATCACCACCTCAGTGTCATGGTTGTTGTGAGGATAGATTTCTGGCAATTCATTCAATGCATTCACATTCAACTAATAGTTGAGCTCCTACTATATTCTAGGGACTGCCCTCGGCACTAGAGATGCAGTAGTGAACAAGACAGATCATGGAAATTACATTCTGGAGAATGTAATTAAGCACATAAAGAAATAAACAAGAAATATTCTGATCATTGTAAATGCTATAAAAGATGGTGGTGTGCTAGAAAGTTGTGAAGCAGGAGACAGAATCCTTTAAATATAGTGGTCAGGAAGGGCATCTTTGAGGAGGTGGCATTTGAGCAGAGATCTGAGTAACTGGAAAGAAGCAAGATTTGCAAATATCTAGTAAATAACATTCAAAGCAGATAAAACAAATGGAAAAATCCCGAGACAGGAATAATCTTCACATAGTCGAGTAACATGTGAATGAACAGGGGAATTACAGAAAATAAAGTTATAAAGGCAGGCAGGGAACATAACATGTAGGACTTTGTAAGCCACAGGAGTTTGCATAAATTTGGAATTTACAAGAGTAAACAGACTTGGAACTTGTTTTAGATGAAGAGTCAACAAGACTTGCTGATGGACTGGATGTTAGAGATTGGAAAAAAAAAAAAAAGAGAGCAGCCAGGGATGAGTCAGAGGTTTGGGTTTGTGCAACAGGGTGGTAGTCAGGCCATGATGCAGAAAATTAAGAGGAAAATCAAGACTTCTGACTTACAGACCTATTAAGCCCAAGATGCCTACAAACGATTTATTGAATGAAGTGGATTCAATGGGACAAAAACATATAAATCACCAAATATGGTTTACAAAGAAATCTTCGAACCTAAATTATTTTGTAAGTTCCTAGCTGCCTTTTATTTACGCTTGAGGTGCAAGATGGGCTGAGGGTTGTAAGACCAATTTTGGGCCACCACCTGCACAAATTTTAATTTAAATTCTAGTTAGTTAACATACAGTGGAATATTGGTTTCAGTAGGGGCGCCTGGGTGGCTTGGTCAGTTAAGGGTCCGACTCTTGATTTCAGTTCAGGTCATGATCTCAGGCTCTGTGTTGCGTGTGCAGCCTGCCTGGGATTCTCTCTACTCCTCTTCCTCCTTCTCTCTCTCCCTCTAAATATACATATATACACATATATAGATTTATAAAAATATGCATATTTGTGTATATATACATACACACACATACATACATACATATACTGGTTTCAGGAGTAGAATTCAGTGATTCATTACTTACATACAATATCCTGTGCTTATCATAACATGTGTCCTTCTTAATACCCATCACCGATCTAGCCCCTCCCCACCCACCTCTGTTCATCAACCCTCCACTTGTTCTCTATTGTTAAGAGTCTCTCTCATAGTTTATTTCCGTCTCAATAAAATTTACGTCCTTTTTCTTAGTCCAAGATTTCAAAGTGGGCAAAACTAACCTTTTAGAATATTTTAAAATAACTTCGACACCCAACGTAGGGCTCAAACTCACAACCCGAAGATCAAGAGCCACATGCTCTACCAACTGAGTCAGCCAGGTGCTCCCAATCTCTCTTTAGAATTTGGGGGTACTTGTCACTTATAATTCTCAGAAATAATTCTAAGGTAGGAGATGTCTCATTCTGATATCCTGTTACATGCTTATTTGACATCTGAGTGGACGTATCAAGAAAGCAGTCTGAACTGAAGATATAAGCCTGGGAGTTACTGGCAATTGTGAGACTGGATAAGATCAGCTAGCGATCGAAGGTAAAGAGAAGATAAAACAAACCCAGGTCCAAGACCGAGAGCGCTCGAACATCTAGAGAACAAGCAGAGGAGGAGAGCCCGGCAAAGAGACTGAGAAGATTCAGTCAGTGTATTTCCCCAACAGGTGGTAGTCAGGGAAGCCTGGCCCTCTACAACCGCGGCTCCGAGACTGGGGGATCCTTGCTAGGACATCAGATACTCAGTTTCATGATAAATAGTCAATACTGTTTATATTACCCATCCATGGTGGCCTGGGCTTGGCAATGTTGAAAAGGTCATCTGTAAACTCTACAAACACCGTCTTTTTGTACATGACTGACGTGTTGAATGGCAAAGAACTTGGCACCCTAGGAGAAAACCTGTGTGAAGAAAGGAAAAAGTCATTCATTTTGGTGGACCTTCTTTGAAGCCATTTTTCAGCAGCTACAAGTAAAGCTTCCATCCCACCCTCCTCTACTGTTAACGAGGCAAGCTGGAAGTTGTATATAAATCCCTGCTACAGACCGAATGTTTATGTGTGCAGACAATGGGATTAGTGACCTTCTAGAAGAGACCCCAGGGAGGTCTCTCGCCTTGCCCACCGTGCAAGGTTACGGTGAAAAGACGGCCATCCACGAACCAGGAAATGGGCCCTCACCAGACACCAAACCAACCGCACCTTCCTCTTGGACTTCCGGCCTCCAGAACTATGAGAAATACACATCTGCTGTTTACAAGCCACCCAGTCTGTGGTATTTTGTTGCAGCTGCTAAGACAATCCCTAACATCTATCGAACGAAAACAGTTTTCGAAAGCCATTTGATACATTAGGTGCCATATGATAAAATAAATCATAAAATCATAAATCATGGTTTGTTTCGGTCTCACTGAAGTGTGAGTACTCATGCACTGCGTCCTTAGCCAGTATTTAAGTTCTGGAGGCTGGAAGTCTAAGATCAAGGTGCCGGTAGATTTGGCGAGGGCCCGTTCCTGGTTCGTACATGGCCGTCTTTTCACTGTCACCTCTTCCACCGTGCAAGGTTACCGCCACTCATTTCTGCATGCATAGAGCAGTTCTGCAGTTTTCTACATGCCATAGAGAGCCTCTCTTCCTGACTTAGGGTTCTAGATGTCTAACTCTTACCACTTCCCAGATTTTACCAACAGGTATTGTTTCAGCAAGCCAAGAAGTACAGGAACAAGGCATGGACATTTGGGGAATGTATGCTGCTGCGCTGGAAGGAAACAACTTTGATGTGTCTCCAAACCCCAGTCAGTCAAAAAACCAACGGAGCACTCACTCCCCACAGATGTATAAGCCGTATACTACATGCCACTGTGCTGTCACAAAACACGTATTAGGAATGAATATGGAGAAGGAGAGACTGTTAAAGATATATCATTGGATATGGAGCAGGCATTGTTTCTTTTGTTTTGGTAACTAAATATTTTTATTTGGCATCAGATTTCAATCTCATACATTTGTACCATAATTAAAAATGGCCTCTCATGGTGAACTTTCCACAACCGCATGCTAGTTCGACTGAGCCCCCTTTCATTCTCCACTTAAAATCCAACCCTTGCTTTGTAGTAACACCAGGGAGGAAAGAGCTGCTGGTCCTTCAGAGCAAAACAGGGACGTGTGTACATGAGACCTAGTAGGTGGGTTCTCCTTACATCATGGTTTGTACGGCATCGTTTGTTTTGGTAAATAGGACAGAAAAGGGTAAGAGGAGAGTAGAGGGCCTCATTATAAAAGACACACGAATGCATTTCAGTGCCCCACGTGGTCTGAACTGCTGCGCCAGTAACCCTGTGCGTTCTCCACCTGCTTACTGCCAGATGTCAGGCTCTAGAACCTGAGGGTGGAAAGCAAGCTCGGGCACCACCCAGCCAGCCCCTTCCAGTTTCTGGCTGAGGACAAGGTTCCGGGAGCCTGGGTGAATGGCTGGACGGGGACCCAGATCCTTAGTACTCGGTGTCAAACTCATTTCCTGGTCCTCTGCATAAACTTGGGGTCTGTGAACCGATGCTTTTTTAGTCTAATGTTAGAAACAATTCAGTTTTCATGTGCAAGTCTCCTCTCAACATTTGTAGTCCTGGGTGTAATTCCGACGAGGGCAGTTTTCATCTGTCACTGCCCTGAAGCCTAGTGCGCTCACTTCAGAGCTCGGCTTGGGGTGAAGGCGTCAGGGGGGCTCTAGGAGTAGTCACTTTTCATGCCATTTCTCTCTTCATCTATAGCTTACGTAACTGCCTGTTTTCAAATTTAATAATTAGGTCAATGAGTCTCGATTTATTTTTAAAAGATAAAACCAAAGACAGTGATAAGGCCAGGGTGAAATGGTGCAGTTCTAACGTGCCAATCTGAAAGGATTTTTTCCTATATTACGCAGAGGAATCTAGCATTAATAGATACTCAGAAGTAGCCTTTGGTGTAAGCATTTAAGGATGGACAGAAGGTTTATGTGGTGGACACCAAGGATCCTCAACAGAGAACTTTCTCAGCTTAAATTTTTTCCCATTTTTTAAATTGTGGCAAAACACATAACACATAAAATTCATTCTTTAAACACGTTTAAGTGTATAGTTCAGTGGTACTAGGTACATTGGTACATCACCACCATCTATCACCGTAACTCTTATCTTGCAGAACTGAAACTCAGTATCCATTAAACAGTAACTTGTCCTTCTCCACTGCCCTCAGCCTCTGAAACCACCATTCTGCTTTCTGTTGCTATGATTTTGACTATTCTAGGGACCTCATATAAGCGGAATTACATGGTACCTGTCTTTTTGTGACTGGCTTAATGTCCTTAACATTGATCCATGTTGTAGCAGGTGTCAGAATTCTCTTCCTTTTTAAGGCTGAATAACATTCCATTGTATATTAGATCACATGTTATTCGTCCATTCATCCAAACACAGACACCTGGGTTGCTTCCACGTTTTAGCTATTGAGAATAATGCTGCTGTGACCACGGTTATACAAATATCTCTTCAAGATCCTGCTTTCAATTATTTTGACTAAATACCCAGAAATGGAATGGATGGATCATATGGTAATTTTCAAAAAATTTCTAAGACTCACCATTCTGTTTTTCACAGTGGTGACACCATTTCATATTCCACCCAACAGTGCAGAAGTGTTCCAATTCCTCTACATCCTCACCAATACTTATTTTCTGGGGTGTTTTTGTTGTTTATTTCTATAATAGCCATTCTAATGGGTGAGAGATTCTATCTCTTCATAGTTTTGATTTATATTTCCTTAGGTGAGTTTGAGCATCTTTTCATGTGCTTATTGGCCATTTATATACTTTCTTTGGAGAAATGTCTATTCAAGTCCGTTTTGTCCATTTCTGAATTAGGTTGTTTGCTTTCTTACTGAGTTTTTCTTTTTAAGATTTTATTTTTTAAGTGATGTCTACACCCAACATGGGGCTTGAACTCACAACCCTGAGACCAAGACTCACATGCTCCACTGACTGAGCCAGCCAGGCACCCACCCCTCCTTTGTTAAGTTTTAAGGAGTTCTCTATATACAGGTTTCCCCTGCTATCCAAAAGTAGGACATACGTGCAAGTCTCCTTTCAACATTTGTAGTCCTGGGTGTAATTCCGACGAGGGCAGTTTTCATCTGTCACTGCCCTGAAGCCTAGTGCACTCACTTCAGAGCTCGGCTTGGGGTGAAGGTGTCAGGGGGGGCTCTAGGAGTTGTCACTTACTTTTCATGCCATTTCTCTCTTCATCTATAGCTTATGTAACTTCAGATTACACCCATGGTCATGTAGGGGATCCCTGATAACCAGCCGCTAGTGGAGGAAGAAGCCTGAGCTTTATTTACAGGTGGGTCAGCTTGATATGCAGGTGCAAGCCAATGCTATTGGTTGTGAACTTTGTAGAAAGAGAAATGGCCCAAGGTTCAAATATATACAGAGTAATGGATATCAGCAAATGGTCTGGCCATCTAGCCGGGGGCCTACAATTAATAGGATTGGAATATCAGGAACAAGAATATCTGGGGTAGAGACATATTAGTGAGTGGGCACAAAACAGAAAAATCTTCATACCGTATGTTAATGCCACCAGACAGCATCTATCCTGGACAAAATGACTGGCAATTAACACCAGCCAGCCTCTGCATGGGCCACCCCACTGTTGGCAAAATTTGAGGTAAGTGGCTATGGTAGCAAGGAGAGAATTTATGAATGGGTTTCTGCTAAGGCTAACCACCAGCACCATAAGCACCAGAAACCACCCTCCCCCACTCTTTCCCAAGCAGCCCTTCCCAGACAACCCCCCGCCCACCGGGAGCCGCAGGTCCTTCCCAGGGCAGGCCACGCCCCCTCCCAGGCAGGCCACGCCCCCTCCCAGGGCGGCCACACCCCTTCCCCGGGAGCCGCCTGGCCGCCTGGCCGCTCCCAGAAGAGCCCAGAACAGCCGGCCACTCCCAGGAGAGCCGGATGGATCGGGATGGAGACGGACAAGCCCCACCACAGCTGGCCCGACTTGGGACGACTCAGAAGGGTCACTGCGGCTCCAGAGCTCTCTGCGGGGTCGGCCTGCATCGCAGCCCAGCTTCTCCCTGGGCCCACCCCCCGCTTTTTCCCTGTCCCCCCCTTCCCTGGTGTTGGTCCTTGGAGCGCTCTCAATAAACTTCCTGCACGGCAATCTATACCTCAGAGTCCATTTCCAGGGAATCCAACCCCATGATATTAATTCTTATTTAAATGTGCTCTAATTTCATCCATCTCTAAAACTTCCCATGGCACTAGCCTTGGCATAAACCTACATGGCTTTTAGTCATTAACAATATTATCTGGTGCCCATACCATGAATTGCACCCCTCTGTTCTATCCACTTGCCCCATCTCCCAGCCACTTTGAGAATTATGCCCTTCCACACTCATCAACTCATCCCTTTTTCCATTTTGTCTCCTTGGTTCTGCAGTCTTCTCCACTCAGTTTCTCCAAAGCTCCCACCAGTTTCTAACAAAACAGACCCACGTCAAGAGACAGGTATTTTGACATCCGATAGCGCTGTGCTTCCACTTTAATATTTCTGACTAAAATGAAACTATAAGACACACAAAATGTTTACTAGAGCAAGAGCTTGGAATAGCCTAGAGGGAACAGGATCAAGAACACACAGAAACACTTTTTTTTTCTCCCTCCAAGGAAAGAGGCAAAAATCAGAGGCAAAAGAAATAAGGTTGTGGGACAGAGAAACAGAAGGACTAGGCTCTAGTCTAGTGGGACATAGTCCACCACAGGACTCCCTATACCATTCCTAAGAGCATCAGAACCATCCGGGTCTGTGATGCAGCTCTGAGATGATTTAGGACCTTTTCTATTAGAGTCAATAGTTTCCACTGGTGCAGAAACACGTGATGTATGTGCCTGTGTCAGTTTCAGGGTAATCTGCACAGTAAGTGACAAAATGTTCCAGGGTTCATGGGTTTTACTCCTTCCTAACTTCTGTGGGATTTTTGTTTGTGCATTTCCCTTGGGATTTGATATTTAAATCTTGCCAAATATATTTGGCAACAATGTCCTTCACATGAACTGTTCTTTCACATTTTATCTAAAAAGAATCGGAAAACCTATTATATTCCCTGACCCTTGCTTAGAAGAAGTTGAGCAGCTGCAGGAACAGATAATATAAAACTGAATTTCCCCAGATGTTTATTTCAAAACTTGGCAGAGGTTGTCAGGATGTGTCGAGAGTCAGCTTATCCCATTAGTCAGTATCAAAATAATCTAGGATATAAAATGGTATCATCAAAATAAAAATTCTATCAACTTCTTCCCGGTAAAAATACACGTGACCGCCTGCACAACAACAGAAAGCCAGATGACAAAGAAATCATTTTGTCCACTGAATTCACTATAGCACAGGCTGCATGCTAGATGGACACTACAGTACAAAATACAATGTAGTAAGTGCAATTATTTTAATAATTTTTAACAAGACCAACATTAAAGCGGCTAATTGTTCAGTTAGAGACTGAACTCTACTTTAGGGTCATTAACACTGCACAACTGCAGGCTATATAGACTACAGAAGGAACTTGAGTCCATTCCTCATACTACACACAAAAATTACTTCAGCATATCAAAGGCCTAAATATAAGAGCTAATACTATAAACTATTGGGAGCAAATACAGGTATAATTCTGTGTGACCCTGGATTTGGCAATAGTTTCTTAGATAAGACATCCAAAGCACAAGCAACCAAAGGGGGAAAAAAATAAACTGGACTTCATCAAAATGAAAAACTCTGTGCTAGGACAGAATATTTAAAATGAGTACATCTGAAAACGTATCCAGAATATATACAGAATTCTCAAAACTCAAAAATAGCAAGACAAACAGCCCAATTTTAAAAGGGGCCAAAGCTCTGAACAGACATTTCATCAAAGGAAATGTAGGAACAGCCAATTACACATGCAAAGATGCTCAGAATCTTCAGTTATCAGAGAAATGCAAATTAACCTACAGCGAGATACCACCACAGTCATTAAAATAACTAACTTCAGTACTGGCTAAACTTAAATACTGGCAGCATCAAGTATTGTCCAGGATGTGTTGCAACTGTGTTGTTGGTGGGAGTATAAAATGGTACAATCATTCTAGAAATCTGTTGGCAGTTCTTGTAGTTAAACACGCATTTCCATATCATCCAGAAATTTCATTCTTAGATATTTAACTAAGATAAATGAAAACAGATGTCCACACAAAAGCTTGTACAGGACAGGTTTCTTTATATTAGCCCCCAAACTGGAAACAATCCAAACATCCATGTGGCAGTGAATGGATGAATGGATATACAGATTGTGATATATTCCTGTAATGGAGCAGTAATCAGCAATACAATGAATAAAACTACTTCGTGCAACAATCTAGATGAATTTCTAAATCGTGATGGTAAAGATAAAAAGCCAGACACTGAAGAGTGCATACTGTATGATTCTAATGATATAAAAGTCTTAAACAGTCAAAAATGAATCCAGAAAGCAGCTTGTTGCCAAGGGCCAGGTCAGGATAGGGAGACTCACTGGAAAGTTGCAGAAGGATTGATGTAAATGTTCTGTGTGTTGATTAAGGTGGCGGTGATGTAACTTGTATGCATTTGTCAAAACTTACCGAACTGCACATTAAAAATCTGTGTGTTTCACTGTATGTAAATTATACCTGTGGTAGGCAAAATTTTGCTTCTCTTTGCCTTTCCCCTTTGGTGTTATGCCCATGAATGTGTTATCTTACACAGCTAAAGAAACTTTGTGGGTGGAATTAAGGTTGCTAATCAGCTGGTCTTGAGAGGGAGAGATTATCCCGATATATCTGGGTGGGCCCAAAGTAATCATAAAGGTTCTTAAAAGTGGAATAGGAAGGCAGAAAAGGTCAGAGAGATGTGGTAGAAGTTGAAGTCAGAATGATTTAAAGCATGAGAAAGACTCAATGCAGTCTTCCTAGTCTGAAGATGAAGGGCCCTACATGGAACTTCAGAGAAGGAAATGAATTCCAGTAATGACAGCAGCCCTGTCAACAACTTGATTTTGGTTTTGTATGACCCTGAGTAGGGTGCTCAGTCAAGCCCACCTGGTTTCTGAGCCACTAAAATTGTAATAAATACATGGGTGTTGTTGAAAGCTGTAAAGTTTGAGGTAATTTGTTACGCAGCAAGAAGAAACTATTATGATACTCAAAGTTGATCCAAATACTAAGAAATAACTGACAAGCAAATAAAAATGCAATTAAAATTCATGCTCCTAAATGAAGCTGGTTCTTTGAAAAAAATTAATGAAATTGATAAACCTCTAGCCACACTTACTAAAAAGAAAAGAGAAAGGATCCAAATAAATAAAATCACAAATGAGAGAGGAGCAACCACAACCAACACCACAGAAATACAAACGATTGCAAGAGAATGTTATTGAAAACTATATGCCAATAAATTGGACAACCTAGAAGAAATGGATACATCCCTAGAAACATATAAACTACCAAAACTGAAACAGGAAGAAATAGAAAACTTGAACAGATTCATAACCAGCAAAGAAATTGAATCAGTATTCAAAAATCTCCCAACGAACAAAGCTCCAGAACCAGATGGCTTCCCAGGGGAACTCTACCAAACATTTAAAGAAGAGTTAATACCTATTCTTCCCAAACTATTCCAAAAAACGGAAAAGGAAGGAAAACTTGTAAATTCAATCTATTACCCTAGTGGAGATAGAGACTCCACGAAAAAAGAGAACAACAGGCCAATATCCCTGATAAACATGGATGCAAAAATTCTCAGTAAAATATTAGCAAACCAAATCCAACAGTACATTGAAATAATCATTCACCACAATTGAGTGGGATTTATTCCTGGGTCCCAAGGGTGGTTCAATATTCACAGATCGATCAGTGTGACAAACATTAATAAAACAAAGAATAAGAACCATATGATCATTTCAATAGATGCAAAAAAAGCATTTGACAAAGTACAACATCTATTCATGATAGAAACCCTCAACAAAGTAGGTTTAGAGGGAACATACCTCAACATAATAAAGACCAACTATGAAAAACCCACACCTAACAACATCTTCGATGGTGAAAAACTGAGAGCTCTTCCCCTAAGGTCAGGGAGCATAACACGGATGTCCACTCTCGCCACTTTTATTCAACAGTACTGGAAGTCCTAGACGCAGCAATTGGACAACACAAAGAAATAAAGGGCATCCAAATCCACAAGGAAGAAATTAAACTTTCACTATTTGCAGATGACATGATACTCTATGTAGAAAGCCTGAAAGACTCCAGCAAAAAACCTACTAGAACTGATACGCAAATTCAGTAAAGTCGCAGGATACACAACATACAGAAATCTCTTGCATTTCTATACACCAATAATGAAACAGCAGAAAGAGAAATTAAGGAATCAATTCCATTTACAACTGCACCAAAAATAATAAGATACCTAGGAATAAACCTAACCAAAGAGGTGAAAGACCTGTACTCTGAAAACTATAAAACACTGATGAAAGAAACCGAAGAGGACACAAAGAGATGTAAAAAAAAATTCCATGCTCATGGATTAGAAGAACAAACATTGTTAAAAATGTCTATAGCACGGAGGACATTAGGGGAAGGAAGGGAAAACTGAAGGTGGGGGGAATCAGAGGGAGAGACGAATCATACGAGCTACAGACTCCGGACTCCAGGAAACCATCTGAGGGTTTCAGAGGGGGTGGGGTGGGTGGATGGGCTAGCCTGGTGATGGCTATTGAGGGCACGTGTTGCAATGAGCAATGGCTATTATCCACAAACAATGAATCTTGGAACACTACATTAAAAACTAGTGATGACTAACATAATATAATAAAAAAAAATAAAGTAACACTATACCACTTCAAAAAAAATGTCTATAGTACCCAAAGCATTCCACAGATTTAATGCAAATCCTATGAAAATACCAACAGCGTTTTTCACGGAGCTAGGAAAAACAGTTCTAAAATTTGTACAGAGCCACAAGAGACCCCGAATAGTCAAAGCAACCTTGAAAAAGAAAAGCAAAGCTGGAGGCATCACAATTCTGGACTTCAAGTTGTATTACAAAGCTGTAGTGATCAAAAGAGTATGGTACTGGCACAAAAATGACATATAAATCGATGTAACAGAATGGAAAACACAGAAATGAACCCACAACTATATGGTCAGTAAATCTTTGACAAAGGAAAGAATATGCAATGGGAAAAAGACCGTCTTTTCAACAAATGGTGTTGGGAAAACTGGACAGCAACATGCAGAAGAATGACACCAGACGACTTTCTTACACTATACACAAACATAAAATCAAAATGGATGAAACAGGGGCCCCAGGGTGCCTCAATCGGTTAAGTGTCTGCCTTTTGCTTGGTTGTGATCCCAGGGTACTAGGATCGAGCCCTGCATTTGGCTCCCTGCTCAGCGGGGAGTCTGCTTCTGCCTCTCACTTTGCACCTCCCCCTGCGTGTGTGCTCTCTCTCTCTCAAATACTTAAACAAAATCTTTTGTTTAAAAGATTTTAAAAAATGGATGAAACACCTAGAGGTACCTGGGTGGTTCAGTCGGTTAAGCACCTGACTCTTGATTTCGTCTCAGGCCTTGATTTCAGGGTTGTGAAATTGAGCCCCGAGTCAGGCTCCGTGCTCAGTGCCGAGTCTGCTTGAGATACTGTCTCTCCCTCTCTCTTTAAATAAATAAATAAAATCCTTTAAAAAAATGGATGAAAGACCTAAATGTGAGACCTGAAACCATCAGTAATCTAGAGGAGAACACAGGCAGTAACCTCTTTGACATTGGCTCTTCTTACTAGATAGGTCTCCTGAGGCAAGGGAAACAAAAGCAAAAATAAACTACTGGGACTTCATCAAAATAAAAAACTTCTGCACAGCAAAGGAAACAATAAAACTAAAAGGCAACCTACAAAATAGGAGAAGACATTTGCAAATGACATATCTGATAACAGGTTAGTATCCACTAGATAGAAAGAACTTCTAAAACTCGACACCCAAAGAATGAACCATTCAATTAAAAAATGGGCAGAAGACATGAATAGTCACTTTTCCAAAGAAGGCATCCAGATGGCCAACAGACACATGAAAAGACGCTCAACGTCACTGATCATCAGGGAGATGCAAATCAAAACTACAATGAGATATCACCTCACACCAGTCAGAATGGCTAAACTCGACAACACAAGAAACAGGTGTTGGTGAAGGTGTGGAAAAAGGGTAAACTCTTGGTGGGAATGCAAACTGGTGCAGCCACTCTAGAAAACAGTATGGAGGTTCCTCAAGAAGTTAAACACAGAACTAACCAACAATCCAGCAATTGCACTGCTAGGTATTTGCCCAAATACAAAAATACTAATTCGAAGGGATACATGCACCCCTGTATTTATAGCAGCATTATCCACAGTAGCCATATTATGGAAATAGCCCAAAAGTCACTGACTGATATAGAAGATGTGGTGTGTGTATACATTACTGAGCCATAAAAAAGAATGAAATCTTGCCATTTGCAATGGCATGGATGGAGCTAGAGAGTATAATGCTAAGTGAAGTAAGTCAGAGAAAGAGAAGTACCACATGATTTCACGCATATGTGGAATTTAAGAAACAAAACAAGCAAAGGAAAGAAAAAAGAAGAGAGACAAACCACGTAACAGACTCTTAAGTGCAGAGAACAAACTGATGGTGACCAGAGGAGAGGAGTGTGGGGGGATGTATTAAACAGGAGATGGGGATTGAGGAGGGCACTTGTGGTGATGAGCATCAGGTGTTGAATGGAAGCATCACATCACTATATTGTGCACCTGAAACTAACTAATTAAACTGTTAACTAACTGGAATTTAAATAAAAACTTCAGAAAAAGAAAGAAAAAAATTATGATTCTAAATGAAACCCAAGATGATAATATAAACTACTTTAAATAATGAAAAGAAAACTTCATATCATAACCTGTGTGATATGCAAACATTGTTCTCAGAGAAAAATGTACAGCTTTAAATGCCTTCACTATTAAAAACAAAGGACAAAGGAAAAATAACATCACTTTCCCTAAGGTATTAGAAAAAATGCAGCACAATAAGCCAAAAGAAACTAAGAGATTGTTGACAAAGATAAAATCTAAAAATAAACATTAAAAAATAACTGGGGTGGGTGGTGCCGGGGTGGCGAAGTCGGTTGAGCGTTCGACTCTTGGTTTCAGCTTAGGTCATGATCTCAGAGTCGTGAGATCGAGTCCCACGTTGGGCTCTGCGCTCAGCACCGAGTCTGCTGCAGATTCTCTCTCCCTCTCCTTCTGCCCCTCCTGCTTGTGCTCTCAAATAAATAAGCCTTAAAAAAATAACCGGGAAAAACAAAGAAACTTAGGAGCTCATTGTTTGAAAAGAACATCACCAACAACAAAATAGACAAATCCCTTGCAAACCTGTTTGTGGATAAAAGGTAAATAGCAAAGATACAGGAATTTAAGAAAAAGAGGGCACAAATCTTAGATAATGTGGCAACAGAATTGAAAAACTAAAGTGATTACCTGCACAGATATAAAATTATTAAAGCTGACTTCAAAAAAAGGTGAAGCTTGATTTGAGTAATTTTCATAGAAGAGCCTGAAGAGATGATTAAAAATATTGCAAATGTCACCTGGAGCAAATAAGACTCATAAATGAGTCTTATCTAACTTTTAAACAATAGATAATTCTAATGTTATTTGAGCTATAAAAGAGAAATATGGAGCACTCAGCGATTCATTTGATAAAAGCAGTAAAATTTTAATACCAAAATCCAGTAATAGATTTATTTATTTATTAAAAAATAAAGCTATAGATCAATCTCACCTAATAAAGGCACAGTGTTTACCTCGACAGTCCTCTGCTCTACCAGCTGAGCTACCAAAGGGTGATACAAAGGCATACAGCGTTCAAAGAAATATTAGCACATAGAACCCAGCAATAATCAAATTATAGGAACATTAGATTGTAGTCCAAGAATGTAAGGGTATTCAATGTCAGGAAATCTATAAACATAATCCATCTGTCAATCAACATATTAAAAATAAAATTTAGATGATGTGAGATGCTGAAGTCATTTCTAATAAAAAAAAACTTTATGGCAGGGTGCCTACGTGGCTCAGTCAGTTAAGTGGCTGACTCTTGATTTCTGCTCAGGTCATGATCTCAGGGTCAGAGGATAGAGCCCCATGAGTCCCACACTGGGCTCCATGCTCAGCAGGGACTCTTTCAGAATTTTCTCTCTTCCTCTGCCCCTCCTCTGGCTCATGATTGCTCACTCTCTCTCTCTAAAATAAATATATCTTTAAAAAACTTTTATGGAAAATTGGAATAGAAGAAACAAAGACCATTTATCAAAAACAATCAGCAAATATTATTCTGAATAATAAAATATTAAGACTATTTCAAGTAAAATCATGGAGTAGACAGGAATGCTTGCTTTCATCACTAATATTTCACATTTTCTTGTATTTTCTAATAAATTCAATACGATAAAAAAGAACAGGCTATCAACATTGGAAAAGAGCTATAGTCTGTCTTATTTTGCTCATTTTAGGTAAGATTCAATATTCATAGAGACTCTAGTGTAAAATCACTAGAATTAATAACAGAATTCTGTAAGGTAGCTAGATTCGACACGAATATAAACATATAGCTTTTCTTTATTCTGGTACTAAACATCAAGAAATAGAAATAAGAGAAAACATTTTATTAACAATAACAACATATTTATAAAATGCATAGAGATAAATGTAATAAATTGCTTACATTATATTAATAAAATTAATGTATAAGTTTCATAAAATTCCAATTAAAACCACAACAGGACTTGGCTCTTTTTAATTGGAAGAAAATTTAAAATTTTTTATGGAAGAATAAAACACCTAAGAAATGCTAAGAAAGGTAGGGGTGCCTGGGTGGCTCAGTCAGTTAAGCATCTGCCTTCAGCTCAGGTTGTGATCCCAGGGTCCTGGGATCAAGCCCCACATCAGGCTCCCCGCTCAGCAGGGAGTCTGCTTCTCCCCCTCCCTCAGCCTTCGCTCCCCCCCACCCCTGCCCCGGCTTTTTTTTTTTTCTTTTTTAAAGATTGTATTTATTTATTTGACAGAGAGAGAGATCACAAGTAGGCAGAGAGGCAGGCAGAGAGAGAGGGGGAAGCAGGCTCCCAGCTGAGCAGAGAGCCGGATGTGGGGCTCGATCCCAGGACCCTGAGATCATGACCTGAGCGGAAGGCAGAGGCTTTAACGCGCTGAGCCACCCAGGCGCCCCCCTGCCCCAGCTTTTGCGCACATGCTTTTTCTCAAATGAACAAATAAAAATCTTAGGGAAAAAAAAAAGAAATGCTAAGAAAGGTTAAAAAAAAAAAAAAGAGCAGTGAGGACTGATTTCACTCACCAGGTTATCAGAAGATATAATAGACCCAGTGTAATCAAATCGGTATGGTATTGGCATACAAAAGTAGTTCAATGAAGAAGCATAAGGCATCCAGAAATACATAGTAGTATGTATGAAAATTTTATATGATAAATGGGTTTATTCAAATCAGTAGTAAAAGACGTATTATTTGATAAATGGTGCCATTGCCATAGGCTATTGATCCGGATGGAAATAAAACTACACAGATCCCACTTCTATACCATATACAAAAATAATTATCAGATGAATTGATGACAAATGTAAAAAGCAAAACAATAAAAATCGTGCAAGAAAATTTGAGAAATACACATACAACCCTGATATGCAGAAAACATTTTTAACCAACACTGGCCACTCTGAAGATATGAAAGAAAAGATAGATACATTTGATTATAAAAATGTTTTTAAATTTTAGTAAAAGTTATGAACAAAGTCAGTAGACAATAGGTCTTGGGGGAAATTGCACTATACATTAGTATGTTAATGCAGTATAACAAATAGTTAACATTTGTGATAATAAAAGGGTTTTTGTAATAAAAAATAAGAGCGCAAAGAAAAACGGGCAAAACATATGAATAGTCAAATCTCAAAATATAAATGCAATAGCCAACAAGCATTTGAAAAGATGTTCAACCTGAGAAATAAAAGGAATGCAATTAAAGTAATGATGCAGTATCACTCTATAACTAACTAAATTGGCAAAAATTAGAACAAGATAAAACTTATTGATACGAGAGCAGGGAGAAGGGCACTCGCATATGTTGATAGTAGAAATGTTTGAAGAGCTCCGGCCTTTCTGGAAATTAAAACCAAATAGAAAATATTCCCTTCATTCCAGTAATATCCCTCTTGAGAATCTGTCCCATAGGAATAAAAGTACTAGTATGTAATGATATAGCATATAATGACCAAAAAGTGGAAATAATATGGAATCTTATGTAGCCATTAAAATCAATGAAAAGCCAATAAAATCAGAGCACCTGGCTCAGTGGCTCAGTCAGTTAAGTGTCCAACTCTTGCTTTAGGCTCAGGTCATGATGTCAGGGTGGGCACTAGCGTGGAGCCTGCTTGAGAGCCTCTCTCTCCTTCTCCCTCTCCCTCTGCCCTCCCCTCCCGTCCCTCTCTAAAATAAAAAGAAAAATGATTTGAAGCTATGCTAACCGACTTAGACAAAATTCTGCTAGGTGCTAATGAGAGAGAAACGTGTGTATAATATCCCATTTTTGTAAAACAAGCGATGACCAAGAAAACCTTTATTTGCATATATATGTATGTGTGCGTGCATGAGTATGTATTACCATACTAGGGTTATTTGTTTGGGGATAGGCAAGAAGGGGGCTAATGTAGAAGGAAGGTGGGGAGCCAAAGAGAAAGAACAAAAAAAGACTGTAACATATGACATGATCATATTTAATATTTACTTGCCATTATATGTATAGTGGGGTTAAATCTTTATAATGCATATTTAAAGAAAACAAAACAAAATTTAAAATAAATGATTTCAGCATTCAATTCAATAAGCAAAATTAAAAAAAAATAAGCAAAATTAGATCAGCGAAATGAACCAAAGGAAATCAGGAAGAAGGAATGCATTAATGAAAGTAAAAGCAGAAATTGATAGAAACACAAGATGTTTCCTGACAAGATCGACAAAATTGAGAAACTTCCTACAAACATTATTGTTGAGAGTGAAAGAGGACATACACAATATAAGAATGAAAAGGAAATATAACTACAGACACAGAACAGTTGAACAACATCACAAGACTAGTATGTGACTTGATACCAATGCATTCTTAAATCCAGAAAGATCTAGATTGCTTTCTAGAGAAAAATAACCAAATTTGACTGAAGAAGAGGCAGAAAAATCCAAATAAATCAATGATCGTAGATAATACTGAAAAAATCATTTAATATTAGTCTCCCAAAATGCACTGGAACCCAAAAAAGATGAAACGCTTCTGAACCCATGGCTAATACTACTCTTAAACTGAAACTGCACAAAGGTATCAAAACCACACCACAGGGACGCCTGGGTGGCTCAGCGGGTTAAAGCCTCTGCCTTCGGCTCAGGTCATGATCTCAGGGTCCTGGGATCGAACCCCGCATCGGGCTCTCTGCTCAGCGGGGAGCCTGCTTCCCCCTCTCTCTCTGCCTGCCTCTCTGCCTACTTGTGATCTCTCTCTCTGACAAATAAATAAATAAAATCTTAAAAAAAAAACAAAACAAAAAACAAAAAACAAACCCACCACACCACAGCTACACAGGAGAACTACAGACCAAAGTTGTGTATCATACTGATGGGATCTCATTGTTCTGTTTCTCTGTAGGGAAGCGTGGGGGTAGGCTGAGCAAAGTTTTGTTTTCTCTCAGGTTCCCTGCCTCTTCATTCTCCCTCTACTGTCTAGTGACCAAAGTGGCAGCGCGTGACAGAGAGAAGCAATGGACAAAACATACCAACATACCAATAGTTCAGATCTGTGAAAAGGATTGGCCGTAAGCACGCATACCTTACCTCAGTAGTGCTTTCCCAGTGCTTAACCACCATCGCAACCATCCTAACCTAGGCCTGCACCTTCCTCCAACCAGTCACATCTTCACAATCCTGACCGGACCCTATAGAACGTGCCTTTACCTTGTGTCCACGTGCAGCTCACCGAGCAGCTCACTTTGCGTATAGTCCCAGGACAGTTCCACTGCACCCAGGTAGTATCTTCTGGTGGCACTAAAGCTGAACGGCAAAAGGCACAGAAAGAAGCAGGTGGAGAGTTCTATTTGCATGGCTTGTATTGCTAGAAAATGTTCAACTGGAGAAACAAAAGATTAATTCTTCTCTAAGATATCTTCGGCTCCCAGGAGAAAAAAGATAAATTTTCTATGATTTAGTGAAAAGTCCCAAAATTCTTGCTGTGAATTTTAGGGAACTTTACCTGCTGGATGTTACAGCAGCATTAGCAGTAAGCAGTAACAGATAAGACTGTTTCCTTTTTAGCTGCGGGAAGCAGCCACAGGAAGAACTGAATAGGAAAAGAGGGGTGGAGCTGAATCTTAACCCATTCACTTTTGAGAGTACTAGGGGCATGAAAATGCTGCTTTAATCAGAGCCTTCAAGGAAAGGAAGAGAGGGAGGGAGAGGTCAAGGTGAAGAGGAGCTTTAATATGTATTCATATTCCTAGCCTACTGCAATCCTCTTCCTTAGTAGCAGCAGCAGCAAAAGCAGCTCTGGATGTTGTTGGAAATTCTGGAATCCACTTGCACAAACAAGAGTAACCAGTATTCTAATAGTCTCCCTGTTTATACCCTTGCCCCCCACACAGCCGCCACTGAGTGACTTTTTAAAATCGTGAAGCAGACTGTGTCACTCTTTCACTCAGAACCCTCCACTGGCTTCTGACCTCACTCAGAGTAAAATTCTAAGTCTTTACCATGGCCTAGAGCATCTCCCATGAGCTTCGTGTCCCTTTCCTCCAGACCTCTGTGGTCTCACGTCACTATGGCTACTGGCCTTCTTGCTCCTCCTTAAAATACCAAGCACACTCTTGCACCTAGACCTTAGCACTTGCTATCTCCTTTACTCGAAACATCTTTCCTGTAGATCGCCACGCATTTCCATTTCCACATCTCCTTCAAGTCTTGGCGCAGATCTTGCCTTCTCAATGAGCTTAAATGTGGACCACCATATTTACATTGTTAAGCTCTCTACCCCCACTGACATTATTGATGTCCCTCCTGGCTTCATTTTTCTATGTAGCACTCATAACTATGCAGTATTCATGTATTTATTTATATTGCATTGTTGTTACGTGATGCTTCTTAAGGTTGTTTACATTTGTCCCAGGTATAGGATATAGCTCCTTAAATCAATACGTAGCCCTGCTGAGCTCAAGCAGAGACCCTACTCAGGTTAATGTTTATCAGGGGAAGTGAGGGCCTCAAAGTATAGGAGATAGTAAGAAGAAACTTGACCAGGGTTGCTATAAGAAATGTTATGACTGAGAGTCCAGTTCTGCACAGGATGAATGTGCCTGGGAGCAACTGGTGAGATGTTGTACAGCTTGGAAACAAAGAGGAAGAAATCCCTTTGGTAAACATTTGCGGAAACCTTCTCTCTGGCAGGCACCAGGATGCAGAAATAATAGCTGGCATGTACTATATGCCAGAAATTGGTGTAAGTTACTTTAATGCAGCTGCTATTCTTGTCTTCATTTAACTGGTGATGAAACTGAAGCTCAGAGAGGTTAGGTTAGAAGCACAGAGACGTGGCCAAGGTCACACAGTTTGCAAGTGGTAGCATTCCAACCCATGTGATCCGGCGCCATACTTCATGGTCCAAGCATGGGGCACACAGCATTGAAAAATATAAGCAACTGACAGAATTAATACATGCCAAACATAAGTACCTCATACAGTATGTTGTAAGGTGAAATAAGTGCTGTGAACAAAAGGAAAGTAAGCAGGGGAAGGAGGGATGTACCAGGTTGCAATTTTAAAGGAGGATGGTCATGGAAAATCTCACCGAGTAGGTTACCGTTCAGCAAAAGGAGTTTGGCTTTTCTACTAAGGGCAATAGGGAGACATGGTAGGCTTCTGAGTAAGGAGCGCTGTGATCAGAATTAGCTTTTCGACTGATCTTTCCGGCCAAGGGGGAGAGAACAGAGTTTAGGCGGTCGACCTATTCACTTCGGGCAAGAAATGATTGATTGTAAGTCGGGCTAAGATGATAGCACCGGAGGGTGAGAAACGGCTGGATTCACTGTGAAGCGGTATCCATGGGGGTTGCTGATGAACTAGTTTTGCGGCATTGAGAGAGGCGTTCAAAACTAAGACCAAAGTTTTTGGAATGGCGAACTTGCTATTAATTGGGATAGCGTGAGAGCGAGAGGAGCAGCTTACGGGTGGGGTGGGGAGACGTGCCCTGGCACATAGTTTATTGGCTCCATAGGCACTGCAGGCAGGGAAGCTTCTTTCTAAGCGCTTCTTACTTATTGCAATGGTTTTTCAAGTGTCCGAGTTTCTGTATTGGAACTAAGTCGGGCACATAGCAAGCACTGATAAATATATGCTCAACGTTTACATGCTTTACCACCCCTAGTCAGCTTTACTTTTAATAAAGTAATGGGTAAAGCAGTCCTTACTAGGGAACGGCGAGGCGGCGGTCGCGTCTCCAGAATCTTCCAGGGGCGCGCCTCCGTCAGAGCAGGCTCTCCGCGCACGCGCGTCTCGGCGCACCTGCTGGGCGGGGCCGCGAGCCTTGTGACGCACTGCGCGCGGGGGTGGGAAGGGCCCGCGAGGCGCCGGGCCCGCCCTCTTCCGCTGCCGCCGTGGGAATGGAGACTTCTGCCCCACGTGCCGGAAGCCAGCTGGCGGCGATGACGGCGCGCCACTCCGCGTCCTATCGCGCCGAAACCGTGCGGGTGTCCTCGCGAGACGAGCTCGCCGAAATGGCCGCGTCCAGTCAAGGTAGGGGCGGGCGCGCGCCGCGCCGGCGCCACGGGGAGCCGCCTTTCTCGGCTCCGGAAGGGGAAGGGCTGCGCGCCGGCGGGTCCCCGCCGCGCTCCCCCGGGAGTTCTGGCGGCGCGTGGCCGGGGAGGGCGTCCCGGGCTCGCGCCCGACCCAGCCGCTCCCAGGCTCCGGCCAAGGTCAGGCGCCAGGCTGGACCGAAGGGCCCCGGGCTGTTCTTGCGGTTGGGCTCGGTCGGCCTTCCGGCGCCGCCCGGGAGACGTTCTGTCCTTGTTCTCGGAAGCGCTCCGGCGCTTTTAGTCTAAGGCGGCTTCTTTGTCCCTTCGCGCGTTCATCTCAAACACCTGGCAAGCCTCCTTCTGGGTGCAGAGGAGCCTCCTCTTGCGCTCTTGATGGTTTTGAAAGAGTAGTACACATGGGATTGTACTTTGAGATAGTTTTGTTTGCTTTCTTTAATTTCGTCCGCGTAGTCAAAGAAGATTCCCTATAATAAAACACACGGAGGAGCATGGCTTTAAATCATGCTTCTTTTCCTACTAATTACCTTGCTTCAGGTGATATTCAGTTCAGTACTGGTTCACAAGATCCCGTTGCAAAACACAGCCATCATCGA
Organism: Potos flavus; assembly: GCA_028534135.1. NCBI lineage: Eukaryota > Metazoa > Chordata > Mammalia > Carnivora > Procyonidae > Potos > Potos flavus. The sequence continues at coordinate 542,664 of CM052901.1, read as the reverse complement.
AAACCCAATTATATAAACCTAAAATTACATAAATTATGTTAAAAACAAAGGCAGTGCAAATACTCAGAATTCATCACTTCTTAATTATCTGCTATGGTGTACTATTAACTATGCTCTTGATGTTATTTACGTCTATGCTGTGTGATGCAAGTAACAGTATGGGATGCTACTGTGCATCTCTTTCCAACCCTGCGTGCACTGATGTCACAGTTCCATGATGTCACACTCGCGGGGAGTGAGTGCCTCGTAGAAATTGATACACACTAAAGATCATCAACCCAGCCTGTTGTCAAACATTGACCAGCACCCCACCGAATTTACGTGACCAAGGGGTTGGAATGCACAATGTAATTCTTTTCCTGCAGAATACAGTGCCTTCATTCACTTAAAATATATAGGTTGAGTAGACATTTGCTCCTAGGAAATGGCTCTGAGAAATTTCGAGGTTGGCATCATGCATTTCAATCTTTATCATAGTGATGATCACATAATACTGAGGTCATTGATTTCCTGGACCCATAAACAAGACTAAATGACTTTTGTCTACATACTGGTTAATAGTGTTTGTTAAATAACTGAACGAAGTTGCATGAAATAAGCGTTTCTGACTTGATCTCCCTTCTCACTGGAGCCTCCTATTGAGCTGATGGGCTTGGTAAAATTACATTAAAACAAAACTCGGGCGCCTGGATGACGCTGTGCATTAAGCCTCGGACTCTTGGTTTCAGCTCAGGTCGTGATTTCAGGGTGGTGAAATCAAGCCGGGCATGGGGCTCTGTGCTCAGCAGGAAGTCTGCCTGAGATTCTCTCCCCCTCTCACTCCCCCTCACCCCTCTCTAAAATAAATAAATCTTAAAAAAAAAACCCCTCAAAACTCATTCTTGGTGGGCTTTTTTTTTTTTTATTCTTGTTTTCAGTGATACTCTCTAACGCAGGGAGAGAATTTCTTCCTCAACACAGCAGTAATGTTTTACTGTTCTTTTGTACTGATGTCTAATGTTGTTACATTAGAAAAATAATTTTCCCGTAACTACTTGGAACCCATAGAATACCTAGTTCCTCAAACATCCATATTTTGGTTCTGTTAAATTGGGATCTGTGATCCACGTTGAATTATATTTTGTGTATGATGTAAGGTAGGGATTGCATTTTTTTAGTACAGGTAGCTAGTACTTCTAACACAATTTGTTAGAACACTCTTTCCCTATTAAATTGCCTTGCTGCCATGTTCTTAAAAATCGAATGACTATGTGTACATCTACTTGTGGACTCTGTGTTGTCTTCCATTCATATTTGTGTCAGGTCTGCACTGTCAAATATGATAGCTTTATAAGTCTTGACCTTAGGTAGCTGTATTCCACTGTAGCTTTGTAAGAAGTCTTGAAATTCCTTGAATTTTGTTCTTTTTCTTGTTAAAGATTGATTTATTTGAGAGAGAGCGGGCGAGCAGATGGGGCAGGGGGGAGGGGTAGATGGGGAAAGAATCCGAGGCTGACTCCTCTATGAGCACGGAGTCCCACAGGGGGCTCAATCTCACAACCCTGAGACCAGGACTTGAGCTGAAATCAAGAGGGGAGGCTTAACTGACTGGGCCACCCAGGTGCCCCAAACTGTTCTTTTTTCCCCAAAACTGTTTTGACCACTTGTGGCACATTGTATGTTCCTAATTGATTGCAACAGTATCTTTCATTCCACCTGCTCTTTTCTCAGTGTGACTTTGACACTCCTCCCACTCAGTGATGGGATCTATATATTCCCTCCTGAATCTGTGTGGGAGTTTGTGACTGCTTCTACATAATGTAGTGGAAGTAACACTGCATGGCTTCCGGAGCTACGTCTTAAATACTTAATAGCTTCTGCTTAGCCCTCAAGCTGCCTCCCTGCTCTCTCACTGCCTCCCTTGGAATGCACCCTTGAGCCTAGGCACCGTGCTGTAAGGAAGTCCAAATTAACCCACATAGAGAGGCAGCCTGTATATTGAATGTAGGAGATGATTCCAGACCTTCTGCCTGAAGTCTTCCAGCTGAATCCTCAGACATCATGGAGTAGGAATGGACTGTAATGCCACATCCTGTCTGAATCCTGATCCACAGAATCTAAGAGCATAATACATTATTGTTTAGCTTCATGAAGTTTTGGGGTAATTTGGCATAGTTACTGGAACACTGCTCTAAGTAGTCCCTTGCATATCCATATAGATTTTAGAACCAGCTTGTCAATTTCTAGGTAAAAATGTCCTTTTTGACTGGGACGGCATTGAGTCTGTACATGGATATGGAGAGAATGAACATCTTAAAAATATTGCCTTGCAAAACAAAGTATGTCCATCAATGTCAGTCATCATCTTCACTTTTCTCTCTGCAGTGTTTTGTTCTTTACAGTGTAGAGGTCTTGTGTATCATTCATTAAATTTATCCCTACATTATCTTCCCACAGAGAAATGGATTAGACATTGCGTTAACTTTTTCCTTTCTTGGGCAAATCACTTAACCTCTGAGCTTTCATTTCTTAATTATAAAGCAGGGTTAATAAATAGTAACTTGTTTTGTACCTGTTATGTTCTGTGGATTTAATTAGGTATATGGGTTTATTGTTTAGCACATTGGTAAATAGCAACAGCTCAATTGAATATTACCTTTTATTTTTATTATCAATGGAGATCCATATAGTGGTAAGAATTTGTGAATTTGTGGGCTAAATAGTATTGAGGTATTCTTGAAAAGGAGAGGCAAATGAAGAAAATCCATTTTATTTAGGATACATTATTATTACTATCAGGTTTTGTACATCCATTGGTTGTTTTTAAATTTGGGAGGAAAAACTAGAGTACTAATTCTAAATTGTCTAGTTGTTTTTTCTCTAAGACAGATAATTATTTGTTGATTTTAGTCTGATTTTCAAGTCGCTAGCCACAATTTCAGAGTTAATTTGCCATTTAAAATAGAATATTTGTAGGTTTTTACCACAATACCCATGTCCTTAAAAATCTCTTAAATCTAGTTAAGAATTGTGATTTATTGTAAAAGTAAATATTTTCTTATTCAGTATCTTAATTGTTGTAGGAAACTTTGAGGGAAATTTTGAATCACTGGACCTTGCAGAATTTGCTAAAAAGCAGCCATGGTGGCGCAAGCTGTTCGGGCAGGAATCTGGGCCCTCAGCTGAGAAATATAGCGTGGCAACCCAGCTGTTAATCGGAGGTGTCACTGGATGGTAAGTGATGAGAAAGATGTCCAGTGTCTTTTTTTTTGCGTGATTTAGTATTGCAGTTACAGGAACCGTCTCCTTAACCAATGAAAACACATTGACTTTTGTGAAATTGATCACTTAATGTGTAGCATTCATCTAAACAATACTTATGTAAGCTATGTACTTATTAAGTACATAGTTATTTATGTGCTTATAAACATAGTACTTATTATATGCCAGGTACTATTTTGAGTACTTATATATTTCATTTCCTTCTCACAACAACTCTGAAATTGGTACTGAATTGTCTGTCCTCATTTCTCTTCCAGTTTTATTGAGAAATAAATATACATCACTGTATAAGTTTAAGGTATACAACATGGTTGTTTGATTTACATATATTGTGAAATGATTACCACAATAGGTTTAGTGAACATTCATCATCTCATCCACATATAATAAAAAGAGAAGAAAAAATTTTCTTCTTGAGATGAGAACTCTCAGAATCTACTCTCCTAACCATTTTCTTATATACCATACAGCAGCGGTAGCTCTAGTCATCACATTGTACATTACCTCCCTAATACTTCTAAGTGGAAGTTTGTACCTTTTGACCACCTTCATCTAATTCCCCCTCCCCCAACTCCCTGCCTCTGGTAACCACAGATTTGATCACTTTTCCTATGAGTTTTGTGTGTGTTTGTTTTGGATTGCATATATAACAGATCATACAGTATTTGTCTTTCTTTGTCTGACTTCTTACTCAGTATAATGTCCTCAAGGTCAGTCCACATTGTCACGAATGGTAGGATTTCATTTTTTTATGGCCGAATAATATTCCATGGTGTGTGTGGTGCATGTGTATATATCACATGTTTATCCGCTCATCCATTGATGTATGCTTAGGTTGTTTCCAGGTCTTGGCTATTGTAAATAGTGCTGCAATGAATGCGGGGTGCAGATGTCATTTTGAGTTAGTGTTTTTATTTCCTTTAGATATATTCCCCGAAGTGGAATTGCTGGATCCTATGATAGTTCTATTTTTAAATTTTTTAAAGATTTTATTTATTTGTCAGAGAGAGAGAGCACAAGCAGGGGAATGGCAGAGGGAGAGAGAGAAGCAGGCTCCCCACTGAGCAGGGAGCCCGATGTGCGGTTGGATCCCAGGACCCCAGGATCACGACCTGAGCCGAAGGCAGACGCTTAACCAACTGAGCCACACAGGCACCCTATTTTTAATTTTTTGAGACACCTCCATGTTGTTTTTCTCAATGACTGCACCAATTTACAGTTCCACTAAGAGTATACAAGAGTTCACTTTTCTCTACACCGAGAAGTAGAGAACACAAAAATACACAAATATTTTAGCATTTATATAGATAGATATAGATATATAGAAGGAGATTTATATAGATTTCCTTCTCACAGCAACTGTGAAATTGGTACTGTAATTATGCTCATTTTATAGGAACTAAGGCTCAAAAGGCCCAGGGCCGTATAGATAGAAAGTGGTATAATTAGGAGCCAGCCAATGACTTCCTCCATTGTGACACAGTTTATGGCTTCATTTGTAGTGAATTCAAAAAGTTTATAGCACATTTAGTGAGGAATATATAATGCATCAATCTCATCTCTACTTTTGACATTTGAAAGTGTTATTGTACAAGATACTGTACAGAACAGTGCCTATAATACGTGTACATTTTAATGAATACATATAGAGCAGACACCTATGTAACAACTACACAGGTTAAAAAAATGTGACTACACCCCAAAAACTCTAGAGATAAATGCTGTACTGATAATTATGCAATTATTTCTTTGTTTTTCTTTGTAGTTGTATCTATTCTATCAGTAAATAATATGCTATACTTAATCTGCTTTTGAACTTTAAATAAATGCAATTATGTGTATTCTTTTGAGTCTTACCTTTTTTGCTCAATTTGTTTTGTGTGTAGTTGTAGTTTCTTTGTTTTCATTTGTATATAGAATTTCATTGCGTGAATATACCACAGTATTTTTATCCAGGTGATGACTGACATTTGAGTTGATTCCATTTTTGGCTAATTTTTTTTTTAAGATTTTATTTATTTATCTGACAGAGAGAGAGCACAGCAGGGGGAGCAGCAGAGGGAGAGGGAGAAGCAGGCTTGCCCCGAGCAGGGATCCCGATGCGGGGCTTGATCCCAGGACCCTGGGATCATAACCTAAGCTGAAGGCAGACGCTTAACGACTGAGCCACCCAGGCACCCCTAGTTTTTGGCTAACTTAAACAATGCTGATAGGAACACTGTATAATTAATTTCCTGGTGTGTATATATTCACATTTTTGTGTGGTCTATACCTAGGAGTTGAATTGCTAGGTTATGGGACATAAGTATCTTTGGCTTTGCTGGGTAATGTCAAACTGCTTTCCAAAAGTAGTTTTAACAGTTTACCCTCCCAGCAACAAGGATCAAGTGTTCCTGATGCTCTGCATTCGTGCGAGCACTCAATATTGCCAGATTTAAATTTTTGCTGGTCTGATAGTTGTATCTCACATGGTTTTCATTTACGCTTTGCTGAGTAGTGGTGACATTGAATAACTTTCATATATGTTTCTTGACCATTCTGGATCTCTTCTTTGATAAAATCTCATTTTTAATCTTTTGTAATTTTTCTGTTATCGTTCTTTTTCTTACTGAGTTACAAGAGTTCTTTATATATTCTGAATAGGAGTCCTTTGTTGGTTGTACATTTTACAGATATTTTTACTCATTCTGGATTCTGTGATTGTCTTTTCATTTGCCTTTTGGTATCTTTTGATGAACTGATCTTATTTTTAATATAGTCAATTTTACTGATCATTACCTTAATGGTTAGTAATTTTGGGGTCCTGTTTAAGTAATCTTTGCCCTACCTCATATGCTAGAACTTTTTTGCTTTACCTTTCACGTTTAAATTTATGAATCCACCTGGAATTGTTTTTTGTGTTTAGTTTGTGGTAGATTCCTCTTTCTTTTTTTTTCGTGTGGAATACTCAGTTGTCCCAACTCAGTTTATTGCAGAAGTTATCCTTCCCCCACTACTCTGCTGCACTCCCTCTGTTATGTCAGGCATCACTGGGTGTGTCACTGCCATTGTGTTTTCCAGGAATTTTTTGGCTATTCTTTATTTTTTTTTTAACAATTTAATAAGTAAATTGCCATATCATACGCTACACTTGTTTAAAGTATACAATTTGAGAGGCGCCTGGGGGGCTCAGTGGGTTAAGCGTCTGCCTTTGGCTCAGGTCATGATCCCAGGGTCCTGGGATCGAGTCCCACATCAGGCTTCCTGCTCAGCGAGGAGTCTGCTTCTCCCTCTGCCTCTGCCCCTCCCCCTGATTGTATTCTCTCTCTTTCTATCAAATGAATAAAATCTTAAAAAAATAAAGTATATACTTTGATAAATTTTGACATATACACACCCATAAATCATAACCACAGTCAAGGTAATAAACACATCCATCACTCTAAAAGTTTCTTCGTACCTCTACATAATCCCTTTCATGCCCCCACCACCTCTGATCTGCATTCTATCACTGTAGATTACTTTGCATCTTCTAAGAATTATATATAAATGGAATTATATAGTATGTGTTCTTTTTTTGTCTGACTGCTTTCTTCTGGTTAGCCTACTAATTTTGAGGTTCATCTGTGCCGTTTTTTTTTTTTTTTTTAAATCAGTAGTTCATTCCTTTTCTTTGGTGAGTAGTAGTCCATTGTGTAGGTGAACCATTTTGTTTATCTGTTTACCTTTGGTGGATATTGGTTTGTTTCCACTTTGGGGCAAAAACTGCTATGAACATTTATGTACAAGTCTGTATGAACATATGCTTTTGTTTCTTTTGGGTAAATACGTAGGAATAGTATGGCTGGGGGTTATAGGTGGAATGCTTTATCTTCTTAAGAACCTGACATGCACCTTTCGGAAATGCCCGTATGTCTTACACCAGCAATGTATAGCACTTCCAGTTTCTCCATGTCTTCACACTTGGGCGTTATGCCTTTTTGATTCCAACCATCCTGGTGGGTGGAAAGTGGTATCTCACTGTGGTTTTAATTTGTATTTCCCTAATGACTAATGATATTAGCATCTTTTCATGGGCTTATTTTTGCCATGGGCTTATTTTGCCATGCTATCTTGGATGAGGTATCTGTTCAGATCTTTTCTCCATATTTTTATTGGGATGTTAGTCTTCTCATTACAGAGCTATGAATGTACTTTACATATTCCAGTTACAACTTTTATATCAGATATGTGATTTGCAAATATATTCTTCTACTTTATAGCTTTTTATTCTCTTAACAATAAAGAACAGAAGTTCTGAACCTTGAAACGTAATTTATTAACTTTTTTTTTTGGTAGCTCTAGCTTTTGGTGTCATGTCTGAGAATATTTTCCTAATCTTGGCTCACTAAGATTTTCTCCTATATTTTCTTTAGACGACATACACGTTTTGATTTTTCATTAGGTCCATGATTCATTTTGATTTACTTTTTGTATACGTTGCAAGGTAGGAATCCAAGTTCCTTATTTGCATATGATACCTAATTGTGCCCATATGTTTTGATGATTAGACTACACTTCTCTACACTGAATTGCTTTGCACCTGTGTCAAAAATCAATTGGCTATATGTCTGTTTCAGAACTCTTTTTCTTTAAGATTTTATTTTTGAGTGATCTCTATCCCCAGTGTGGGGCTTGAACTCATGACCCTGAGATCAAGAATCACATGCTCTTCTAACTGAGCCACCCAGGTGCCCCTGTTTCTGAATTCTTTGTGTGGTTTTTTGTTTATTTAAGTATTTTTAGTTTTAGTTTTAGTTTTTAAGTAGGCTCCTTGCCCAGCGTGGAGCCCAGTTGTGGGGCTTAAACCCACGACCCTGAGATCAAGACCTGAGCTGAGATCAAGAGTCAGATGCCTAACCAAGTGAGATACCCAGGCGCCCCCGAAGTCTTTATTAAGTGGATTTGTCAATCTTTGTGCTAGTATCACACTGTTCTGATCACTGTGACTTTATAATAAGCCATGAAATGAGGTCAATCTTACAACTTTGTTCCTTTTCAAAGTTGATATGACAGTTCTGGATACACAGCATTTTCATATGAGTTTCTGCAAAAAACCTGATGAGATTTTGACTGGGATTGCATTGATCCATAAACCATGTTTAGGTTTCTTTTAGTTTCTCTCAGCAATGCTTCGTAGGTCTTAAACACATCTTATTTTTGATGCTATTATAAATGGTATTTTAAAATTTCAATTTCTAACCATTCATTGCTTATATATAGAAATACAGTTGAGTTTTGTATATTGCTCTTATATACTGCAGTCTTGCCAAAGTCACTTACTAGTTTGCAGAGTTTGGGGGTCCCCTCATGTTTGTTAATTTCCTAGGAGGATATTTGCCCCTGGAATCCCTTCTCCACAATGTAGCCAGAGTCATCTTTTAAAGTGCAAACCAGGGGTGCCTGGGTGGCTGAGTTGATTAACTGTTTGCCTTCAGCTCAGGTCATGGTCCTGGAGTCCCAGGATCCCTGCTAGGCAGGGAGTCTGCTTCTCCATCTGCCCTCCCCCTGTTCGTGCTCGCTCTTAAATAGACAGATAGATAGATAAATAGATAGATAGGTAAATCAATCAATCAATCTATCTATCTATCTAATCTTTAGATTTGCTCAAGACCACAAAATTAGTAAGTGGTAGAGCCAAGCTTTGAATCAGGGTCTTTCTGCGTTCCGAGCCTCTGCTCTCTGCTTATATCATGTAAGAGTGGGAAGGAGCTGGGTCATCCCAAGGTAAGTAGGATCTGGACATTTTTAGAAGTACGTGTATGTGTGCATTTGATGGCCTGTCAACTTGTCTGACGTTGGTTTGGTTTTTGTAGGTGCACGGGTTTCATATTCCAGAAGGTTGGAAAGTTGGCTGCAACAGCTGTGGGAGGTGGATTTTTTCTCCTTCAGGTCTGTATGTGAAATAGCCCTAGATGTTTGGAAATCCCCCTTGTGCGTGAGGAATGCAATATGAGGAGCTGTAATATAGTCTTGGCTATATTATTCTAGAATAGCCTTTGCACTTATTTTCAGCGTACTATTTGAAATGCTAGTGACCATTTGAATCACATTTCATCAATTAGTAGTCACATTTTGTTTCATAGTCTATAACATGGGGACATAGTACATATTCCTTATCATAGCTCCCTCATAGGGTTTTTAAGACTAGTTGAAATATTAAACAAATGTGATTTCAAAAATATGAAGTGTTATGTAGATGCCGTGTGATAGGATTTATTTTACACAGGGGACATTAATTCCAGAGCAGTCAGGGAGAAATGAGGGCTAAATGACAGTCCAGTCCGGTGTCCTCTCTTGGCTGTATGACCCAGAGTTTATTTCAGGACGACTAGGTATTGGTTTGCAAACTTGACTCCATGTTGGAATTACCTAAGGAGTTTTAAAAAACGCTAATGCTTGGGGCCTGCTTTGTAACCCCCCACCTGATTTCATAGGCGGAAGGTGTGCTCGCACATCTAAGTATTTTTTTAAAGCTTTTATTTATTTATTTGACAGAGACACAGCGAGAGAGCACAAGCAGGGGGAGTGGGAGAGGGAGACGCAGGCTTCCCTCCGAGCAGGGAGCCCACTGCGGGGCTGGATCTCAGGACCCCGGGATCATGACCTGAGCCCAAGGCAGACGCTTCACTGACTGAGCCCCCCAGGCGCCCTCACATCTAAGTAGTTTTAAAGTCCTGAGGTGACCCTACTGTGCAGCAGAGTTTGAGGACCAGTGCTGTGTAGGGCCGGTAACTCGTTGAGTCGTGCCCCAGTCTCCGAATCCCTAGCCCTTTGTGTCTGGCAGCCGACAGTCCCCACTTTGGCCCGGTAAGTGCTGCCTTGGAACCGCAGGCCGAGCGAGTTTCCCGCAAGTTCAGCGTGGGGCGCAGGGGGCTGGTGCGGGCCGGGCGGGGGCCGGGGCCGGGGCCGGGGCGAGTCGGGTATGGTATTGCCACGCAGCATTCCCTCAAAGCCGAATCTCGAAGTAACCGTCACTTTGTTGTCTGTCCCAGTTTCCGCGGGTCAGGAATTTGGAGAGGGTTATCAGGCAGGAGGTGACTGCAGCTGGATAAGCAGAGCGGGCCGGGGCCGGGGCGGGAGTGGGCCTCTCGCTGTCTCTCTGGCGGGTCAGACTCCCTGCGAGGTGGGGGCCCTCCTCGCGCCTTTCCCTGTCCCTCCTCTCACCCCTTCGGGCAGGAGCGCGGTGACAGCGGTGTCGCCTGCAGCCCCGCAGTCCTCTGTCCCTGTGTTCCCCTACAGCCCACTCCAGACTTGACGTTGTCAATATCTTAACGTTGCTTTGAAATAGCTTTTTAACTTTCATGTTAAACTTTTTTCACTTGAAGTATAATTGATGTACAATATTAGTTTCAGGATACAACATAGTGATTCATTATTTATATACGTTTCAAGATATCCTAATCCGAGGATACCCTCTGTTTCTTTTGGGGGCCCTGACCGACAGAGGCAATTGGCACTGGGGGTCGGATATCCCAGGGGTACAGGGGTTCCTCCCGGCTAGAGGAGGTGGGTGGCACCTGGGGAGTCAATGCTGGGCACTCAGCTCTTGGTTACCGGAGGGACGCGGCGGCAGGTAGGCATGATGTCATTTCACGTAGGGGTCCAGTTTCCTTTCTTTCATACCCATCATTGTCCTAGCAGCATTTAGCGAATGTCTTCCTTTCCCCAATATTTGTAGTGTGGCATTTATCATATATTAATCCATATATGTCTGGATCTGATTGTAGTTTCTCTCTTCTGTTTCACTGGTCAACTTTCTACCTTTACTAAGCCTTGATAGTTGGTATTACGGGTCGTCCATGTACCCTTCAGGAGTGCTGAGACTGCTTTTATACTTTCTGATTGTCCGTTTAAATTTCAGAACAGGCTTGTCAATTATTTTAAAACAGCCTGTTGAAATTTTGAATTGCATTTCCCAGAACCATATAAGTAAATGCAGGAAGAATTAATATCTTTTATGATAATGAGTCATCTGTGAATATGTGCTTTCTCTCCATTTATTTAGGTCTTTAATGTCTTCACATAGACTTCAAAATGTTTTTTCATATACGTCTTCTACACTGTGCCTTGGTTTCGTTCCTAGATACTTCATACCTTCAGTTACGCTGTGGCTTTCCTTGGCCACTCACCCTCAGCCCCAAGCCTGTCTTCCAGGTGGACTCAGAATGATAACAACTAATAATGTGGAACATCTTTTCATGTGCTTATTTGCTATCCACATAGCCTTTTTGGTAACGTGTCTATTCAGGTCTTTGCCCATTTTTTAAATTGGGCTATCTGTTTCTGTACTTTATTTTGTCCCATTAATCCGTGCGTCTGTCCCTTCTCCAGTATCACACTGTCATCTTCATTACTAAGCATTATAGCCAATCCTAAAATCAGGTAGTATGATTCCTCCAACTGTGTTCTTTTTCAGAATCATTCTGGCCGTTCTAGGTCTTTTGCCTTTGCGTGCACATTTTAGAACCAGCTTGTTTGTATATCTGCAAAGCATTCTGCCGGGATCGGGATTGCAGGAACTCTACAGCTCAACCTGGAAAGGATTGGACATCATTTCAAGTCTTCAATTCCATGTACAGGGCCTGTCCATTTACTTGTTTATCTTTAAATTCTTCAGCATTTTGTGGTTTTCAGTATGTAGATCCTGTATGATTTTTGTTTAGAGTTCTATCTAGTATTTAATTATTTTACAGCTATTATAAATCATAAATTTTATTTCCATTTCCAGTTGCTTCGATGCTAGCAAAAAGAATACAATTGATTTTGTTCGTTGATTTCATATGTTCCACAACCTTGCTAACCTCACTTTTTCTAAACTCCCTTTTTTCTTCTTTTATGAATGAGACAGTTTGTTAACCAGCACTTGTTCTAATGCTGCTGCTTTTTTTTTTTAAGATTTTATTTATGTATTTGACAGAGAGAGAGAGAGCACAAGTAGGGGGAGCAGGCAGAGGGGGAAGCAGGCTCCCCACTGAGCAGGAGCCCAATGTGGGGCTCGATCCCAGGACCCCGGGATTGTGACCTGAGCGGAAGACAGACGCTTAACGACTGAGCGCCCCAGGCGCCCCTGTTCTAATGCTGCTTGTTGGCAGCTGCCACCCGTCCAGCAACTCTGTGCAGATCCCTCTGTCCCTGAGGTGTCAGTTCCCGGCCCCCATCTTGGTCCTTTTCCTCCATTTTCAGCCCCATTAGGCCTTGGAGGACCCTGCGGACCATGCTCTTGGAGCGTCTGCCGAAGCGGCCGGGAGTGACCCCGTTTCTCTGGCGTCCCCCGTGGGTCGTGGCCGCCGAGCCGAGCCCAACGCCGCCCTCGCAGTGCAGGTGCCGCGCTGTGCGGGCAGCTCGGGCGTGCCCCCGCTGCTCATCGGGAGCAAGCTGGGCAGGGTCCGCCCATTCGGGGGCTTTCCGGGGCAGGCCGCCAGGGCTCTGACGACCTCCTGCTGGCCTCGTGCGGCCTCGGCGCTGCCGGCCTCGGCTTGCTCGTTACATACGGCAGTTCTCATTCGCGTTCTGGTGGGATTCTTTGAGATTACATAGACGGACGTGTCTCTGAATAGCAACAACTTGGCTTTCTCCAAGTTCCTCCAAGTTCCTCCCTTCTGCTCTGGAAAAGAATTTCACTTTTTACGAGTAGTAATGTTTTGTTTATTACCTATATTGCAGATATTTCGTCCGTTCTGGTTTGGGTGACAGATTCGTCGGTGGTGCCATTCAGTAAACTAGGAACTAGAGGAAGAGCCACAGTGCAGGAGGAGACCGTCGAGAGAGGAGTTTCAGTTTTAGATATTTTGAGAAATTCAGATAGATAATGACTTACCAAAACTTTGGTGGAGAGAAGTGATATTGATGGAAGATTGATTGATGGGCTGTAATGAGTCTCTTTAATTCCTCGGATAACATTAATCCATCAGACAACAACATACTTTAATCAGTTTTATCCTAGTCACACATTCTCAGTGAAATTGTTTTCACGGAGCTTTAGCGTCTGTGCCCGCTGTCTTCATGAAGGGAAGTAGGTGTGTTCTGTACATGTACTTGGAAGCGTTTCTCTTAGTACCGCTTAGATGAAGTTGCTCTGGAGAAATCTCCGCGGGGCCGTGTACTAGAAGATTTCTTTCTGAGCCAACAGTGATTACGTTGGCTGTCAGGTCTGTAAGATTTCTTCACCTTACATCTTGACTTTCAATTCTGATTTTCTTCTTACCATTTTATATTTTTAAGCTAACTTAAAACTTTGTAGAGAGGGATAAGAGTATAAATAAGAGTAGAAGACTTGCCAGGAGTCATTGGAGGCCAGTCTGTTGATTTGGCATCAGGCACAGGGCCTTGCATGTTGGGTGGATACTGAGTAAATGGGGAGTGAATGTCTCGAGAAATGGAAAGTCGGAAGGGTTTTTTGTAATGTACGTCAGTGATTTAATCGTAATGAACAGAAATAACAAGCCTGTGTTTCTTGTTCTTTGCTGTCATTATTGAAACTATAGCTTGCAAACCACACTGGGTACATCAAGGTTGACTGGCAGCGAGTAGAGAAGGACATGAAGAAAGCCAAGGAACAGCTGAAGATCCGTAAGAGCAACCAGATATCCACAGAGGTCAAAAGCAAAGCAGAGGAGGTGAGACTTGTTTTGTTCACCCACAGCGTGAAAAGAGTGCGGACGATGGGGGAGACGCACCAGTGTGTCAGCCTTGGGTGGAATACCCTCACCTTAGAGGCATTTGTTTAAAGCTGGGTAATTGAAGGGTTGGTGACTTTTACATACGTGGTTTGGTCATGCCTTGAATTAGTTCTTGCAGCAAGTGGGACGTAGGTGGTTTAAATCATACTTTGTCTCCATGCACGCACTACTCTGAAATGTCCATACTTTACATGTTCGTATAACTAGCGGGAACTTCTGCCTCAGAGGTTGGCAACCTTTTCTTTTTTGCGAAGGGCTAGATGATAAGTATTTCCAGCTTCGTAGGCCCTGTGGTCTCTCACAACTACTGAACTCCACCTCGTAGCATGAAAACAGACGAGCGGTGCGGCTGGGTTGCAGCTGGCCGGATTTGGCTTATAACCCCACTCTAACACATAAAACCAGCTTGGCTTACATTGGCTGGCACTTGGGAGGGACAGGAGAAGTCTTTCCTTTTTCAAAGAGTTTTGCTCCGTCATGATCTTTGGAAATATGTCGAATATGCCAAAGAAATAAGTGCACTGAAGTGGAGAGAAACAAACTTGGATCAAGGTGTCAGGAGGGGGCCTCGCACCTTCCGAGGCCTGGAGCAGCGGTTTTCTGGGTTCACAGAGAAAAGGGGTGGAATAAGGGCAGAAGAGGGATTTAGATGGAGATTGAAACAGGCCTTGTCCTTGAAATGTTGCCAAATGATGGCAACAAAATAAAACCGGTTAAACCCATAAAGACCAAGAGAACAGGAGAAAAATACCAGAAGACAAGAAATGTCAGCAAGTTTTTGGAAGTTGAAAAGCAGACAGATGAGTGGTAAATGACTTGGCAGATTAGCAAATACTGAACAGAGAAGTTCACCTTGCCAGGTGCATAATGGCAGTCCCTGTGTGGTGGTGGGTGGCAGGCCAAGGCTGGTCCTTTGCCCAGAGTGGACGGTGGCATCTGTGGGGGCCCAGGAGTGATAGTCCCTCCCACTTCTCGCCCCCTGCCTCAAGCTCAGGGTTATAAAAGTGACACTTTTTTCATTTTACCAAAACTTGACTCTTCACATATTTACAAAAGTAATACATGATTGTCGAAAACTTCTTTAATGACGTGTGAAGTATATGTAAGAAACAGGATAAGGTTAATGTTTGATTGACACTAACGAGTCACAGAGGGAACTTGTTATAAACTAACCGAAAGGGTTGGACTTGGTTCATTCCACACATTTTTGTATTCCTGTCTGTGGCCTGGTACTGTCACAGGCCCCGGGGATAGTGGCTGGTTCCCCCCTCAGAGCCCGCGTGGTTACTTGGGAAGCAGGGAACGAGGATGGTAAATTCATCGTTGAGCAATAAAGTCACCAGTGGCGTCAGCGACAACAGTTTTCGCGGCGTGTAGCAAGTTGAGGAACGAGTAGGAAGTGAGAAAGTAAAGGTAATGAATGAAAACAGTTATTTCAGGAATTTGTATGATGTTTTTCATTCCCCCTGATGGTAGATGGCGAAAGTCAGTACCTCAGGTAGGGAAATGTGGGGTCCAGTCAAGTCAGAGGCCGGCGAAAGGGACATAGGAAGTCGTAGGCATAGGGGGAGTAGGGGTGCTAAGGGGTCCCAGGAGGATGGGGTAGTAGTGTGGAGCACGTCAGGGTGTGAGTGGCTTAAATGGCTGGGACATGAAACGATTAGGCCAGGATACCGGATATGTTGTCCCCACGAACAGTGTCTAAGCTGATGATCGTACTTGGGAAAAAGAGAGTCTGGCCCACTTACCAAAGTTCTCTCGGAAATGGGAGCCACGGGGTGCTGAGTACGCGTTCTGAGCTGCAGGTGAATGGACGGGAGGAGGTAGACGTTTTGCGAATTTAAGTATCCTTGTTTTACTGATCCTGTGCTGTGGTGAGGTGTGAGAATGCAAACCTATAGCTTCTGCTCGAGGGGAGGCCTCAGAGGGGGACGGGTGGGGTAGATGGACGGACAGCATGAGCGCAGGGAGAGATGCAGAGGAGAGACTTCAGAACGAGCAGCCGTGATTGGAAAGTAGGCGTCTGAGAGAACCTGGAACCTGGGAATCGCCTCTAGGCAGTGGATTGAATGCAGCTTTACTCTTTGGCCCTGATTTCCCCCGTGAACGCTGTCCTTCCCTGTTCCTGAATGAACTCTCGGGCCGACTTCTTAGCTCTTAACAGACGTAACTGAAGACAGATTCCAAGGAGTTGTCTTTGGCTTCTCCTCCTCATCCCTCATGTGGCCAGTCATCCGATCAAAGTCCCATTTCGAGAACATCTCTTGAATTTTATCGTTTCACACTAACATCCCTGCTACCGTCTTGACCCAGAGACCCAGTGGTGAAGGCGTTGTTAAGATCGCATAGGTGATAGAGATCTGATTCCCGATACTGATATCCCTAGCAAAATAACCCATTTGTGCTATCTTCTGTTCCTAGGTAGTGTCATTTGTGAAGAAGAACGTTCTAGTGACTGGGGGATTTTTCGGAGGCTTTCTGCTTGGCATGGCATCCTAAGGACGACAACTGCACTCTCCTTCCTCCTGTTTTTTTTCCAACCAGCAGCCTCTTCACTCCGTCATAGGACATCAAGGCTCTCCTGCTCCTCCTCTCCTCCCATGACTTCCTCCCCGCTGTGGCATATCTGTAGGCATCTGTCGGCACAAGTTGTAACTTGACGGCAACGGAAGAGACCATAGACATTAGCTCTTCTCCCAGCACACTGCCCACTTGACTAATCCGTAGGTCAGCACAAATGTTCCTCCCCGCCCGTAGAAGATACTTAACAGAGCATGGTGTGCAGGCTGGCTCGCCTTGGAGGTTGAGTGGATCCTCAAAGGTTGTCCCAGACTTGATTTGGAAAAGAAATCGCAAGCATAGAGATACCTTATGTGCTGCACAGAAGGGAACTGAATACATTTGCCTTTAAGCATGAAAGACTTGGTATTTGGTGTCTACTTTCTTTTTTAGTTGGTTTTAGATTACAAAAAGAGAGCTATTTATATGCCTGCCGTAATTATCCTGACAAAAATGGCAGTATAAGCACTATAATTAAAAAATCTGAATACGGAATGAACTTGTGCTAAAGGTATTGTGTTCGGTGGGAAACCAACAGATACATCATCCGATGGTCAGATTTAGTGAATCACTGAGGGACATTAAGGTATTATCTGGGGATGTTTTCCACCATAAAGCAGCTCATGGCTATTTCCAAAGGGTTTTTTCATGGCAAAATAAGTGACTTTAGGTAGGAAAAGGAAGAAGCTCTCGGATTTTTATTTCGCAGAAAAGGTTTTAAGCTTTGAAAGGTGAAGTGTTATTTACCTCTTGTCAGACGTCAGGGGAAGCCATAGCTCCTCTGCGCCGATTCTAGTTCCTTATCTAGTTGCAATGAAGTGCCTCACATTTCAGCCAGAGTTTTAAAGAGGTGGCATTCCACGCATTCAGAATTGAGAACAGTAGCAACAGCATGTGTGAAGTAAATTATTTCCATCATCAAACGTTCTGCTGTCTCACAATGGCCCCAACTCTTAGAATTATTCTTTAAAATAAAACTTTATAGACACATACGCATGCTTAGACTCTTAGCACATTTTGTTGTCGCGGCCTGTTACCATGTCTGCAACCTCGGCCAGAGTATCCACTCCGGGAGGGTGAGGCTTGCGTCTTCACCATTACACCCACGGGACTGAGCACCTAATGGGTATTCAGGATTTGTTGAACAGCTGAATAATGACCTCATAGTAATAAACGTATCCAGAAAAGGGACTGATCCAAAGAATTATTTTAGACTCTATGAGTTCCGAGAACGCGGAAAACTTAGAATTAATTCTTAAACCTGTAGGTGATCTCTGCAAAATGTATGTTTTTAAGGCCTTCTTTGAAAATGTTTGCCTTTTAACTTATCTTGGGAAAAATGGATTGAATTTGGAAATTGTAGGTACCAGTGGATGTGTGGAACTTTTTAGAATTCATCCATCTGCACTTTTCCCCTCATTTTAAGGCAACGTAAGTTATTTTGCTTCCAATGTGTATGAACCATCTCCCGATCATAATGGTATGAGCCTCTGTGTTGCACATTTTCATGTAAGAACTTAAAAAAATGTTTTCACTTTTTATTATGGAAACTTTCAAACATATCTAAGAGAAAAGTACAGCGACCCTCATATTTATCACCTACCTTCAATAATCTTCAAATTATAGCTCGTTTTATCAATTGTTTTGAAACAAATATAAAATGTATCATTTGGTTATATTTCAGTATGTGTCTCTAAAAGGTAACTTTTTAAAAATCATAAATATAATACTCAACTATCATACCAAAAAATTAATAATAATTCCTTACTATCATCAAATATCCAGTCAGTTTTCAAAATTTCCTGTCTCTTAAGAGTTTTGCATTTGTTTTGTTTGAATCAAAATCCATGTAAGGTCTGCCCACGGTGCATTCAGATGGTCTCTTAAGTCTCTTTTAATCTTGTATGTTCTTTTCCTTTTCCTTTTTTTTTTTTTTTTTGGCCTGCAATACAGTTATTGAAGACAGAGTTACTTGTTCCTTAGTTTTCTACATTCTGCTTCTGACACAGGGTCCCTGGGTCGGGTCATATATGGCAATCAAGGCTGCAGCTCTTTGAGGACTTGACCCACGTCAATCACCCAGACCGACAGAATGGTGACTGTGAAACCTAACTGATGTGCCCTGTGCTCCTTCGGGTTGCATGACAGGAAGAGTGGCCATTGGCTGTCTCGCCAGTGGCATGGGAGTTGCCTTATGTCCATGTATTTTTTCCTGTGATTATGGGTGATGGCAGCAGACATTAGTAGGTCATTCTAAGCTTTCAGCAGGTTGTAATCGATAATAGATTGAAATAAAATGTGTAGGTTCCTGCTGAAGTTTCTTCCAAGCTGGCTGCTTCCGGGACCCTGAAGTGCATGGTTAAGGCCGGGATTGCAGGTTGGCCTCATGCTGCTGCCGTGAGAATGGTCCTGAGCTCTGTCCACCAAGTGGGGCCACCGCTCGTGGCTCTGCGGGGCGCTCTGCTGTGTGTGTTGGATTTCGGCAGGCAGGCATTTAGGGGAGCTTCTAAATGGAGGCCCTGTTGCCAGAGCTTTGAGATGGTGAAGGGTAAGGTAAGGTTTCTCCCCAAAGAACGGCTAGCTGCTAACCCTTCGTGCAAAACCAAGCTGCCAGGACCAGGCAGTCGCACCCGTGACCGCATCGTTATGTTTCATTAGCAAGGCCTGTTTAGTGAGGCACAGATTCTTCTCTAGTACCCAGAGTGCTGGGCTTCTTGCCGAAGAGACGGTAGCTTTTGCTTGAAGGACAGAGGGAGCCAGCGTGTTTGGGGGCTTGGCGCCCCCTGCCGGCCGGGGGTGGTAGCACCATACTCGGGGAGAAACTGCTGGGACGCGGAGTCCTGTGACGGAACACATCCGCACCTGGTGGCTGAAAACAGCTGCAGGCTTTTCTCCCCTTTGGCACCCTGCCCCCGTGCACCCCGCCGCGCCCTCTCTGTCCCCTGCCGGGCCACCCTTTGATGACCTGGCGCTCCCATGATGGGACGGTAGCATTGGGACGTGGGGCCCGACACAGCAGAGCTATAATGCTCGACTTCCCTCTCCCCGAAGTTCGCCCTGGTGTCAGACGAGAGGTGAGAGGGATCCAGCTTTCAGTTGAGGGCTGCTGCCCTCTCAGGCTCAAAGAAATAAGACTCCAGCGTTGTCGGTCTCCCCGAGGCTCTGTGTCCTCATCGCGGAGCAGCCTCATTGTCATTAGTGTCGTCGTTACTGTCTTAACACACGTTTTCCTCCTGCTTCCCATCCGGGCCTCATGTTTGCTCCAGCCTCTTACCACTGAGCCTGGGGACGGATGTTCATCAGACAGCGGGAGTCTTGACCCCCCACCTGCCCTACCACTTGGTGAGAGCCCTCCTCACTGGACCTGGGCACTTACTGTCTCGTGGATGCTGGCAGAAGACAGGGCATGAATAAAGTTGGAGAACGGTATTCTAGAAAGAAGGAATCTTACATAATTCTACCTGACATACTCTTGCGGTAGGTGCTTAAATACCAAAATGCAGTCGCTGTATAGTCAACTGTCGTGAGAATGTTGTCTACATCCTTCTGTTTGATATTTGTCAGCAAGATGGGCATGGCTAATGGTTGGGCTCTTATCTGAGACCTCTACTTTTCTATGCTTTTGAAAATACAATAAATCTCTGCTTGAATAGTATAGAGATGGATTTGAAATTTCTGAATATCATTAATGTTTCATGATCATCTTAGTTTCTTCTCTGATGGAAACTCACTTAAGGCCAGTTTTGGACCCTGTGAGCGAAATTAGACTGCTGCCCTCTCTGCTTGCTTTCTTTGTCACGAAGTCCAGGTACGGGGCTTTCTTAATTGCTTACACGTTAGTGTGATCGCTTGGAAAATTGGGCAAAAAAAATATATCTTAGCCTGGACCTGATTTCCCAGAAATCATGTTCTGTGATGTTTGGTTCTTCTTAAGAATTAATCGCGAATTTTAAGAGCACTATTTTTCTAAAGAAAATTGACAGCGTTGCACTTTTTTCACATTTAAAAAAACCTGTGAAGTCAGCTTATTGACTCACCAAAACTGTCTACCTTTCTGAATTTAAAATGGTAAGAAATGCCGTTAGGATTATTGACAGCAGTGGAATTTGACAAACTACTGACACCTAGCTCTTAGCCTACAGATGGAGTTCACTGGGCTGGGGCGCCTTTGGGTGCATACCTCGTATGTTCCTACTAAGCACCCAAGGCGGAGAACCACTGGCGCAGAGTTGGAACCTGTGCTAAAAGAGCTAGAGTTCTGCTGTTAACAAGTGACTACTTAACAGGCCTTTAAAGTGCCGTCCGGACCCCAAACACAAGTGTGCCGGGAAGGGAGTCGTCACACCAGCATAATGGCGGGTCAGCTTTTCTCATCAATGGATGCTGAAGCTTTGGGATGGAAAGTAGTGAGATACGGCCCTCTCCACTGAGGTCTTCCAGTCACTAGTTAACCAAGTGATTACACTTAGCACCACCAGCCCGCTTACAGACTTTAGTCTCTGACACGGAGGCGATCATAGTTCTGTCCTTCCCAGTTCCTCCCTAGAGACTGCGATTCAGTGGTGTGCTCCCTGACACAGAAAAAACACCGGATGAATGTTGAGCTTTTCTGGTGGCTATTTTTCTGTGTGTCATAATACCAGAGAAGAATCAGATTTAAATTAACGTCTGCCAATAGATACTAACTTCAACTGAGACAGGACTGAGTTTAAAGATAGGAAGGAACAATTTATTTGAAGCTTTAAGAGTCCTAAGTAAAGTAGTATACCCTAGGAAACAAAATTTAGCAGTCTGAAACTTGAGTAGTTAACTCAAAAATGATTTTGTAATAAGGCACAGTAAAACAATGTATTTGATCATATAGTGATTCCTAATATAAATCCTAGCACTATCAATTGATAATTTTAAATGTAATGTACATTTATATATAAACATAGCTGTAAAATGTTTTATTAAATCATTTCACTATCAACACAAGAGTTCATTTAAATGATTTCATGAGAACATAGCACGGTTACCTTGGTCTGTGGACCAAACCTCTTTAGGGCAGCGTTTCTCCAACTCTCTCTGGGGAACATTCACCCCGTGAGGCGCTGTCTGCAAAACGGGAACACTTTGGCAAGTAGTGCATTAAAGAGACCTTTTTGAAGAATCATGATTTACAGTAGCATATTGAAAGCTTTGAAGTATTACAGGAGAGAAACCTGTTAACTTACGTCTAACCTAGCATTCCCCAAACTTATCTGACCACAGAAGCCTTTTGTCCCCCTCTTTTACAGCAATCCCTAGACACACTTTAGGGAATGCTGCTTAAGAGAACACTTGGTCGCAAATAATAATGGTGTTTGAATATCCAGACTATCTTATGTTAGGATCCTCCCTGTTCTAGACTGAATGTTTGTGTTCCCAAAAATTGACGTTGAAATCCGAACACCCAAGGTGGGGACATTTGGAGCTGGGGCCTTTGGGAGGTGACGAGTTCATGGAGGTGGGACCCTCCTGACTGGGGTTAGCGCCTCTACTGAACAGCCCCAGGAAAGCTGGCTCGCTCCCCTCCCGACACGTGAGGACACAGCAAGACAGCCATCTGTGAATCAGGAAGCAGGCCCTCACCAGACATCAAATCTGCTGCTGCCTTGACCTTGGACTTCCAGCCTCCAGAACTGTGAGAAATCCATGTCTGGCTTATAAGCCTGAATGAACTTACAGCAGCCCGAATGGACTAAGACAGGGCTGTATCAGAATTTGTTTCTGCTCCTGCTTAGAAAGTCATATTTTTCTTTTTGGGGCAGAGTGGAGTGATGGTGGTTCCAGCACCTGTTTGAGGAAAGCAAATGGCCACCACCACATGAAGTCGCTGACAATTGTCAACAGGCTTCCTTCAGCAGCCTTGTAGTAACATCATGAGGATCCACTGTAACATTTTGATTATAAGGATATAAAGAATAGATAAACCACCTAAGAATTCTGTTGCTGCCTGCCTGACTTACGATGAAGTTTTTTTTTTTTTTTTAGTTTTCTCATGATAAATTAGGGGTTGTTAAACATTACGAGAATCATTTCTAAGCCTTTCCTACCACTCTTTGAACAAATATTAAGTGTCTTGCTCTTGCTAGGCACTGTAGTGGGGAGGTAAACGTGGAAAGAAATGCACTCACTGGCATCTGGAAGGACACTGTGCTCTGAATTACTGGAAATGCAACAGGCATGGAGTCGGGTTAGAGAAACCTTTGAATTTAGCATGTAGTCTATGAAAGGTGTCATGATTGTGGCACTGGAGGGGTGTCTTTTCACCTAACACATGACAAGTTTTATGAACGGTACCAGTAGTCCAAACTCAAAGGCTAAAGGCAATTCATTAACATCTATATCTTTAATCTTAAGAAATACATTTAGGGGGCCCCCGGGTGGCTCAGTCGGTTGAGTGTCTGACTCTTGGTTTCGAGCCCTACAGTGGGCTCCGTGCTCAGCATGGAGTCTGCTTCAGATTTTCTCTCCCTTTCCCTCTCCCTCCAACTCTCTCCGCTCTCCCATGTGCTCTAATAAATAAATACAATCTTTTCTAAAACACGAAGTATTTAGTACTCGTGTTTTTTCCTAACACCACCAAGCAATTCTCCAATTCTCAGTGGACACTGACTAGGTGTCTCACAAACTTAATTCAGTTATGACCCTATCTACTTGGAATTAGTGTCCGATCCCGCAGGTTAAGGGCTCAGTCCAACAAGACTGCCCCAAATTCAAACACCTATGGCTAAGTCTAGATTGTTACCTGTCCTTCTGACTCACTGGCTATAAATCTGAGGTTCCCAAGGACATCCTCCTTGGGTTTGGTTAATTTGCTAGAGTAACTACAGAACTCAAAAACATTTACTTAAACATTTACCAGCTTATTATAAAGGATACAGATAAACAGCTAGATGAAGAGGTACGAAGGGCAAGGTCCCATAGACAGGAGTTTCTGTCCAAACCCAGTCCTTTTTGGTTTTTATAGAGGCTTGATTACAGTCATGATTGATTAAATCATTGGCCACTGGTGATTGATTTAACCTTCAGTCCCTCTCCCCTTCCCAGAGGTGGGGGGAGTGGGGGATTGAAAGTTCCAACCCTCCAGTCACATGGTTGGTTCCCCTGGCAGCCTGTCCCCATCCATAGGGGCTTTCCAAAAGTCACCTCATTAATGTGACAAGACACCTTTATCACTCTTGTCACTTAGGAAATTCCAAGGGTTTTAGGAGCTGTGTACCAGGAAAGGAGATAAAGACCTAATATATATTTCTTATAAGTCGCAATATCACAAGTACCAAACCAAAATTTTTCACTTAACAGGTTTATTTTAGCAGCTCAGTTTTATTACATTCTACATATTGAATATATTTCTATCTGTTCTGCATAGATGGCGTATTCGTTAACTTTTATAGTTGACTTTTTTATTTGATATTTGCTGCTACCTGGCCTGAAGAAAGAGTCAGGAAGACGAACTTGCTTGGTGGAGACATGGTGCAGCATTTAACTTTTCGGCAGAACTTTACTTCGGTGTAGGCTTCAGTGTCAGCTTTTCTTCCTCTTCGTTTTCAAACCCCGAGCAGACGAGAGATCTCCCTTTAGGGGGTCGGGCACAGCACTTACGCAGTTCTCGGATGACGGCCTGACACTTAGCTTCCACGTAGTTGTTGGCTGAAAGACAGACAGGCAGACCCTAGTCACGATCTCATAGAACTCAGATGCAGGGAAGTTTAGATCAGTGCTTCCCACTCCTTTTCACTTCATTGTATCTACAGACCTGGAAGAAAGAGGATGCACCCAAATCCATTTAATTCTTTCTGATGTACGTACCAGTCAACAGGACAATTAGAAAAAAAAAAAAAAAAAAAAGCATGATTTACAAAGTGGTTGAAAGGTATTTTATATATAAATTTCCTTTTCTTTAAGGTTGAGTTAATAGCTTATGTGCCCTGTTCTAGGACAGTGATGGCTGTGGGACATCCCTACCAAGTCTGTGCAACAGAGGTTGGCAAACTGCAGTCTCTGGGTAGAGAGCTTTTTTGCAGCGGCGAGCTAAAAATGGTCACATTTTTCAAGGGTTACAAACACACACCCACATTCTCACCTACATACTATACAACAAAGACCTTCTGGCCTCCAAAGCCTAAAATATTTCCTATTTGGCCCTCTACAGAAAATATTTGTAGACCCCCTACTATACATAGACCTTAAGTCAAGGAGAACTTGACCTAAAGGTTCTAGGTAAGCTGCAGTTAATCCGAGTCCCCCAGTGCTAAAATGGGGTGCATGGGAGTTAGACCAGGATTTAAAAAAACAAAACAAAAACACCTAATTCTGACTAGAAAGAATATAGTGGAGTGGCTGAGTCCAAGCTTGGAGCCAGACCAAAAGGGTTCAAATCCTCACTATACTCCTTGCTAGACTAGTTATCTAACTTCTGTGTCAATTTCTCCATCTATAAATCGGGGTCATAGTAGCATCCACCTCATGGACGAAAGGATTAAATGACTTAATACGTTTAAAACCTTTATGGCTGTGCTTAATGCTGACTCTTAGTCCTTTCGGCCCTCAAGCCTCCCACACTGTATCCATGTGTTGCTAATTCAAATGAGGTAAGAATTTATTTGGGAGAAGAAACTGAAAAACATTTTCCTTTTTCTTAAATTTGGAGGAAGGAAAGAAAAGGATGAATAAAGTAGCATTACTATCATTATACATTAACACTTTAGATTAAGATTTTTATGAAATACTGCTTACATCATAAAATGAAAAGTCTAAGAATGAAAGTTAAAAGGCAAAGGAAATATACAAACAAGGGTTTTCTTTAGTAGTGAATTTTGGGTAAATTCTTAACATTTTTCCTTCAGACCCTTCTATATTTTCATGGACTTCCATCTCTATTACTTTAATAATGGGAAAAGTTAACAAAAACATCAGTTTTGAAGTTCAGAAAACTTTGTAACTTTTCTATCTGTTCTTCTGCCAATAATCATTCACTGATTAAAAGAAATAAAATCCTCTAGCATTTGGTCAAACTTATTGGCCAATTTAAAAACCAAACTGGGGGAAAAATCAAGTGGACAGAGCATATCAAATATATGCTTTAGTTGACATTTGCTTTTGCCTTTAAGACTTAGTTGCTGACTTGGCAGTCTGAATTCCAATTGTATTTTCAACCCCCGTTTCTAACCCAATTGCTTTTAAAAAGTGGATTGTCAGCCACAGTGAAGTATAACCAACCCATTTAAAACTAGTCTTTTTAAAAAAGGACTTTGCTCAGCTTAGTAATCCTTAACTCTGGCTGTACATTAAAATAACCTGGTTAGCTTTTTAGACTTATTCCTGCCCAGAACCCATCCTCAGGAAGTCTGATTTAATTGTTCTAGGCAAGAGTTTTTTTTAAAGGTCTTCAGATGATTCTAAAGTACAACCAGAATTGCAAACATGAAGCTTGGATCATATCACTTTGTATTTTCTGCATCTTTGATGAAACAATGAGAAAAATCTTCGGGATAACTACAGAAAAGTATTACATTTGAGAGGAGCTCATATCATTTGCTGATAAAAAGAAAAATTGGTCTCTTGTAGTTAGTTCACAGATAAAGTGGAAAAATATAAAAAAGCATTTAACATACTACCTTGTAAACATTTCTGTATTTCACAGGCTTGTTTCTGGCACGGATCCTTCTGCGGCATATCCAGAAAACTAAAATAAGAAAAATGATTTTTATTTTGTCTTTTATCCATAAAGACTTTAAAGCCCCTCTAGATGGGATTATCTTCTGAGACAACCAGGTATGCTAGAAAACAATTGCACTAAAAAATACTCTTCCCATTCACAGGATGAATCAACTGTATTTTTTATAATATCCATTTCATTCAATTCAGAAGACATAAATAGCTTTACATGAAAATAAAACCTTGAATTCAATGACCTCATCTTGAATACTGTAAACCAATTGTGGGCTAGAGGAGCCGATGCCACAGACCAATAGGCTTGCCCACTGCTCGGATCTATCATTCACAGAACCACGCTTGGTAAATGATTAAATTCCTTGAGGCTTTTCCCTTATGATTCATGTGTAAAATGGGGACCATTCCTACCTACCTCAAAGCATCAATGGAAGGATTAAGTGTGATAAAGTATATAAAGTGCACAGAATAGTCTAGCCTGGAAGGAAGGCAGTAAGGATTCAATACATGGTAGCTGTGATTCCCCAGATTTTCTAAAAAATAAAACCTTACTTTTAATGTACATAAACAGTTATGACTACTTTAACTCAGAAAATTCTTTATCAGGTAGTAAATGCTTTCCTAGGAATCAGCAATATTTGATGCTATTATTACTTCCTGAGAAAGGTGCTAGTTAAGCAGCTAAAATAGTTTTTAGAGCTCTTACAGAAACCAACTTATTTAAAAAATCTGTAGCCAGAGAATGAATTTAAGTGCCCACGATTTTGAATAGCAACCTCTAATAATTTGAAGGCACAATTTCAGAAAGGAAAAAGGCCCAAAAGCCTCTGTAGCTAATTTCATTAATTCAAATAACCTCCTCTTTTTTCAGAGCCCCCTAAGTTCTCAGTAAGATCCAAGTTAGGTCAGTACTGGGAGGGGAAACACTGGAGCAAAACCTAGGATATTTACAGGATGGGAGAAGGAAAGGCAGGTGAATTGCTGCAGGGCAAATAAGCGACAAATAGATGTTGATGCTGCTAGGAGCTGCTCTCTTCTCTCTAAATCAGTACCAAGTCCTTGGTGATCAGGGCATCTGTTCTGTAGCAGGTGCTGACTTTTGTGGGATTCATCAGATCCCAGTTCCAGCTGATGATGTCCATTAAAGGTTCTATGGCAATTTCCAAAGGAGTCAATTTCAAGTTACGTATCCTGACTAAGTGCTTTTGTTGACTTGCTTTCTGCCTGCGTAACCCCCTCTCTGCAGTTCCACTTGTGGTGTTCTTCATGACCCTTCCTAAGCTTCTGTGTTCTTGAGCAGTTTTTCAACCCACTCCCTCCCCCCAGGCCCACAGGTGGGTGCACTGCAGTGGTGGATGAAGTGATTGCCATATACTGAATAGAACAGAGGAGCATATCTTCCTAGAATCCCAGCACCTGGAAAAAAAAAATAGATCATTAAAATCACCACAACCAAATAGAGTGAAAAAGAAAAAGGGAGACCAGGGGAGAAATAGAAATACATACCAGGTTAATCATCAGGCAAAAGCTTAAGCAACAGCTCCTGTACTCCCCTGACCTGCCAGAAAAAGAAAGTTTATAGAGTACTCTGTTGTAAGAGCCCCCAGTACGATGGAAAATGATTAAGCAACATGGGTACCATTAAATGATGCTGGATCTGCCACAAGCGAGAGTTGTTATCCATGTAGCGTTCCTCAGGGTAGAGTTGCCACATGAGAGGTAGCTGGGAGGTAAGAAGGTGACTTGGCCTAGCTGCGTCACCTAAGGGAACCTGAATTTGCTGGACTCGTGCCCTTAGGGAACTTGTCTCCTAATGGAAAAAAATGATCAAAAATAAAAGCAAAGATTTCAGAATTTTGAGACTGGTTAGAAACCAAGTTGCTTGAAAGCAAAATCGATTAAAAAAAATGAGCAAAATGTAAACACTTACCTCTTCCACGACGGCCACCCACGTGCGCTGGTATTCGTCGCGGTAGATGCCCTCTTGGTGAACCCAGAGGTGATCGGGTGGAGCCCCCACATCCTCTCCTGCCATTCTGGGCTTTGGGTTCCAATTCTAGCCCTGCTTTTCTCCACCTAAGCCTGCAGCACCCGCGCACAGGACACAGGTGTGACTTTTTGGATTTGAATGAACTCACCAGTGAGCAAGGTGACCTGGTCCTAGCAACCACCAACCAGAACAAAAACTCTTATCTGTCTACTTGCACAGCCTAAATAGAGCCGAGGCCATCTGAAGCTCCTTGCAAGACACTGAAGTGACACTCAGCAGAGCCTCAGGTCATGCTAACTGTTGCCTGTGAAGCACTCAGCTCCTCAGCTCAGTGGGGAGCTCTGTAGGAATGTAGGACTAGCACCTCAGGAAGCTGGGCAGTGGTGTCACAGTCTTTGCATTCACAAAGCGGCACCTGACAAAATGTAGTTAGCAACAGAGTATGCACAGGCACTTATTCGGGCAACAATGGACACGTGTGCCATATTCCCCAGGTAAAAGCCCCTTTCGAGCAATTCCATTTTAAAGGATTGTGAAGGCTGAATTATGTGCATCTCTTTCTAAATTAAAATCAAAAGTTTGTTTTAAGGACAAACGACCTATTTATCAGCTTACTTAGAAAGGTTACTTAGAGCAGTCGGGCATTTCCAGAAGGGGGTTTTCATGTTAAGGGAAATATTTAAGGTAGCTTCATGGAATTTTGAAGCTGCAAAAGACTTTGGGGATCACGGTGACTTGGAGCTGAGAGCAAATGATGGTTACCCATCTAGGCCCTTGTTTCATTGTAATAATGCTTCAGGATGTCACCGGAACCCATTTCTCCACAGAGGTGCACATTTAAATTCTGATTTCCCAAGTCAGAAGGCCAGAAAAACCCCTCTGCCATTTGAGAGGTGTAAAGGAAGCAAACCTCCTGGGCAAACGCTTTCCATAACGCGGACTCAGCTCTAACCCCATAAGGATTTTCTGCCTAGTTCTGGATCTCATTTCAGGGCCTCACAATTACTTGACCTGCATTTTGCAGGAATGAATTGTTTGTACCCGGCTCCTAGCATCGTGGCGTGGTTTCTATCTTCGACACAGCAGATACGGCACTGGGGCATCTGCCCCACAGAACAAAGGCCTCCTATTCTCATTAGGCGGCCTTTAGGTAGGAGAGGAACTGCAGCACATCTTGGGAAGTTGTTACACCATTACCGAGATTGCCAAGAGCAAATGAGGTGCCAGAACACAGTATGATACAGCCCAGGAAAAAGCCAGAAAGAACTAATTGAGCTAAACCAAGCCCTCTTTTCAAGGACAGCAATTTGATTTTTTCCCCCTTAACACTGTTAGTTCACCTTCCGTAAAAGTAGAAGATATCTTTTATAGACGTAATAAATGGTCTGATTTCAGTGGATAATTTAAGAGCATCATAGTTGCTTCACCCATTGTACCCTGAATGGAGCTGACTCTGAGCCCATGGTCAGCGCCCATCTTATGGGGCTCTCTCATTTCAAACTCACCTAAAGAACCCCTTCTCCTTCACCAAATCCCAGTTTCCCTAGCTGGCAACACCACCTCTCCTGATCTTGCAGACTCAAAACTTGCAAGTTATCTTGGCCTTCTTCCTCTTCTTCAGTGGCTACATCCTATCTGTCACCAATTCCAGCAAGCACCACTACCACCATATTTGAGACAAACTTTCCCCTAAATACTAGGCTTATTTCTAGTTCCAAATCCTTGCTCAAGCTTTCTACTTGCCTAACATGCCTCCACAAGCCGTTCTATCTCAGTACTATTATGGCAGAGTGCAGGTGCCTGCCTTCTCTAGGAAAACTTCGTGTCTCCTAGGACTACTGCAGCATTTATGTCTCAGCCCAAGCTCGTATTTTGGCCTCTAATTATAAATTGCTTTGGCATATTTGCTCTGCTTATTTCACAAGCCTTGTCTCCCCTCAAATACACTATTATAAGCTCTTCAATAACAGGAATGGTATAGTAGTACCGGGCACCCTAAGTCTCAATACTAGTCAGTGTTCCTGTGAGTGAATGGATATGTATGCTGAGTACGAGGGGAAACAGATAAAGACCACGTATACATGGGTAGAGACAGATTCTTTAGGTATATTATATAACTATATATTTTTTCAAAGGCATTTTTTTCCATTTAGCAGATACAATCGTTCTGCCTCTCATTTTCCCCAGGGCTTTGGAAAGGAGCGATACAAACAAATACCAAGTAAATACTAATGTGAAAAAACATATATATTAAAGTCTGGATATTGAGTACAAAAGAAATAAGTATGGCCGTTAAAAAAAAAATAGAAACCAAGTGTTAAGAGTTTCAGTACCATCTCACCTTCACAGATAGACAACAACTAATATATTGACATTTAAGTTTGTTTTGAATGAAAAGCAAAATTTTACTGGTTGCACTGACATTAAAAGGAAATGATTCCAGCGGTATAGAGGGCAAATAAATCGGAGATGATAGTCTGAGTTACTATGAATTACTACAAAGAGGCCTATGAGTCACTACAAAATATTCTCAGAAGAAAGGCAGTGTGATGTGCTGCTGTGACCTAAAGGCCAACATGCTGGGCGTCAGGAGGATGAGCCTGGGAACAAACTCCAGCTCCTGACCCTGGACTTGTGTGTGCTACCCCTCACCGAGAAGCTGCTGCGTGAGCGCGAACCAACAACATCCTTACCAGAGAAAAGCAAAGACTGACTGACTAAGATTAAGATGAAGGACCATAAAATCACAGGTTGTATAAATTGCAAATCATTTCTGTAAAATGTGATTCTTGGAACACTTGTCCCTAACTTTTTCTTTGGTCAAATAAGTTTGGGAATCTTATAGTCCTTAGGCTCATTAGTGTGGTGAAAGCTCTAGAAAGTTACACAGTACAGAAACCTTATTTTAAAATCTTATAGTCATAAGGCTCATTGGTGTGGTAAAATCTCTGGCAAGTTACACAGTAAAGAAATCTCATTTTAACATTTCCCAAATTCATTTGACTAGAGAACATTTTTCTGCACAAGAAACTTTTTCACGAAATTCAGAACCCCTTGAACTAAGATGAATCTCTTGAATCCTCAAGATAAACTCAGGTACAATGTGCAATATAATACAGAACATAAACCTCCTACTTGCAACTCAAAGGAATACTACCATCTGCAAATTCAAATGGATTAAAAAAGTGCTTATATGGCTTTATCATCCACTAAGGCACTAAAGCAGATTGTGCCCATGGGGGTCACCCTGATGTTGTGGTCAAAGACCATACTGGCCTACACGCACTATTTCCTAGTAAGGCATTTCATAAATTATGTTTTAAATGGATGATATACAACATAGACTTCCTTATGAAAAATATAATTTACTTCAATTTCCAGGTGTTTGAGCAATTTTTAAACCTTAATCAGTTGAACATACTTATTTTCTTTTAAGTTAATTAATAAACTGGTTTAATTACAATGGGTGAAGTTACTAAGAATACATGCCTTGGAGTGAGTCTGGCCTGGGTATGAATTCTGATTTGGCACTTGCTAGCTTTGTGACTTAGGACAAGTTAACCTCTCTACACTTGTTTTCTGAGGTGTTTAGTGAGCAATAACGAACATACTGATCATAATGGTCAGCACTTATTTTGCACTTATTTTATGTTTTATATATACTGACTCTTAATCTTCACTATCACCTGATTAAATGGATATTGTTATTTCCCCCGCTTAAAGATGAGGGAAGTAAGTAAGGCACAGAGAAGTTAGGTAACTTGTATGAAGTCACAACACAGCTAGGAAGTTGTAGAGTCTGATTCCCATTTAGTTAGTTTACATAGAAAGATACATAAATGCTTGGTATAGTGTCTAGCATAAAGTAAGCATGATGTAAATTTTAATAGTCTTTTTGTGTACTGCAACTAAACGTTTAGTACTGTAAAACGCAGTCATGAGCATTATAAACGTTAGAGAATGTTGTCTGATATTTGAGATTGACTAGCAGCAACAAGAAAGAAACGGTGTTTTTAGTCTTGAAGGTGCCTAAAGGCACTTTATGCACTGGAAATATTCCATTGCTAAAGATAATAATGAGAAGAATGCTATTGTTGTTTCATTAAGGCAGGGCATAGAAGCCACGAACAGCAACTGGAAGAAATATATGGTGTAAAGCTGCGACTTAAGAGAGAATTTAGATGGGTCCAATGTAATTGCACAGTTGAAGTTTTGCCCAATGTTCATCATTATCAAGATGAATCATGGAAAGAGGTGCCATGTGATCCTTAAGCAGTAGGTAAAAATGGAGGTTGCTCGTATACCTGTCCCAGATAATTTCAGTGCCTGTGGGCCCTATGTGTGGGGGGACTTGGATTGGAACTGAGTTGGGAGAAAAGAGCAAAGCATCAACACCTCTTCAAGTAGCACCTTGGGAATGTTCCCTTTCCAGTACTGCCATGCCTGCCTGGCTTCAACACTGCGCAGGGACTAGAGAAGCAGATCAAACAGAAACACTTTGATTTCGAATGGCTCCTCAAATGCACGTGTAATTCCTAACCTTGGGAGTTGAAAGAGCTGTACTTTTACCCGTGGCACGTTTGACACTCCTGAAAAGAAAACGCCTTTTCCCCAGAATTTCACCAGGTCTGATATCATCAAGACAAGGGGAGCTGAGGAAACTTATACTGTGGCTATGGACCGCGGGCCATCCGAGCGCTTCACCACAAACTGCAGTCCCCCATTCCCGTTCCCTGCAGCGAACGCGTAAGAGACCTCGAAGCCTTCGTAGAGCACAGCAGTAGCCAAGCTTGAGAGTGATACTTTTTCAGACACAGTATAGCACTGTTTCTGGAAGAGGTTACTCACATGAATATAATGTTTCTTGGGCTAATTAATCCGCCTCAGGAGCAGCGAGGCTAAAACTTGCAGGTCCCCCGCCCTGGGCCACTCAAGCCAGGATCGGGACGGGAGCCTGGGGCGAGCCGAGGGGCACCGCGGGCCGAGGTCACCCGAACCGAAGTTAGGAGGCGAGGGCCGGCAACCGGAAGTGGTCCAGGGAGAGTTGTACAGAATTCAGGGGCCGTAACTTGGAAACGAAGCGAAATAAAATAAAAGCTGAACTGTCTCAGGGCGGAATTTCGGAGGAGCGTCCCTGTGGCTCGGGAGGCCGGCGCGCGCCGCGAGGCCGCCTCAAAGGGCTGTGCCCGGAGCGGGTAGGCCGCGTACGGCTCCCTTCAGCGGGCGGGCAAAATGGGCGCGGGCGCTCCAGAGGCGCCGGCCCGGCCGCCCGGGCGCCGCTCACAGAGCACGTCGGCCCCGCGACCCGCGAGCGCCGCCTCCCCGCCCACCCCGCCACCCGGCCGGACGCCCCGAGCGCGGCCGGCTACCGCCCTCCGCCCGACGGCCACGCCTGCCCCAACCGGCGCGGGCGTCTCCCAGGTGCCGCCGGGCCGGCCCCGCCCGGCCCCCGCGCCCCGCGCCCCGCCTCCGCGCGCCCGCCTCCAGCCCCGCCCCGCCCCGGCCGCCCCGCCCCGCCGCGCCCCGCCCGCGCCCCTCCAGCCCCGCCCCCGCGGAACCCGCGCTCCCGAGCACCCGGTTGGCCAGGCCCGGAGTGGGCCCGAGGCGGACGAGAGCAGGGCCGGACCAAGATGGCGGTGCAGGTGGTGCAGGCGGTGCAAGCGGTTCATCTCGAGTCGGATGCCTTCCTGGTTTGCCTCAACCACGCTCTGAGCACCGAGAAGGAGGAGGTGATGGGGCTGTGTATCGGGGAGGTGAGTAGGTCAGCGAGGCGGACCGGCGCCCTGCTGTGTAGTC
Source organism: Potos flavus (assembly GCA_028534135.1). Lineage (NCBI taxonomy): Eukaryota > Metazoa > Chordata > Mammalia > Carnivora > Procyonidae > Potos > Potos flavus. Next base: position 508,659 of record CM052901.1, on the reverse strand, counting down.
GCAGCGTGGCCGCGGGGTGGGTGCTGGCAGCGCCCAGGGCTGCGGAGGCGACGGGAACCTCTGACCGAGACCCTTGGACTGAGCTTTTGGATGATCAGGTAGCGGGGACCCCGTTTCTTCTGTGTCTGGTCGCGTGGGGAGCCTCCCGCAACCCCATAAGCGATCTGCATAATCCTCCGGGTCGGCCTTGCACTTTCTCTTGGCTTGGCTCTAGATCTGGAGCGATCACTCCACTGACCAAAACCGCAAGTCAGGCCGTAAAGACGCTGTACTGTCATGAGGACAGGAGTGTACTAGGAAGCAGCCAACCACGATTAGGGCCCCTGGCCTCGCCTCCAGTCCTCTTTCGGGAAAACCTAGTTCCAAAGGTATCAGAAAGCCAGACGTGGAAGAGGGTTTCAAACACGCAAAGGTTTGCACTGCGTTAAATGTTGCAGACGGGCAAAAGAGGGTGAAGACACAAACCGTAATTGTTTACAATCCGAAGTAAGAATTCTCCAGTCTTTCAGGCCGGAGTACAGGAACACATGACCCGAGTTTCATATAATCTCCATCCATGTACATCAAACTAACGTAATGTGATCAATAATATTTTCTGCTTTTTCCCACTGTAGTTGAATGACGATGCAAGGTAAGAATATATTTGTTTACTCATATCTTTTGATCTGTATATCACTGTTAACTCAAAATGATGACAACTTTTGCAATATTGTATACAACTTGTATTTTAAGTTACCGTTATGAGTCCGTAGCCCCCTCAGTGAAACACTTTAAATTCTACCCCAACCCTGAAGGTTGCTTTCCACCTTACTTCCTACTAGGAGAATTTTCAGTTAATACATGTATGACCTTCTGGAAAAAATACGGAAGGGGGTACCAAGATCATGAGTGAACCTGTGAAAGCTGTTATACATACAATTTTCTATCACTCGTACAGTGCTGTTACATACCATTTTTGCTTGATATGTTTTATGTTCTCTCTCCCCTGAAATAACAACAAAATACAGGTAATTTTCTTTGCAGCAAATGATAAGCATATTAAAAGACATTTCTCCCTATTGACTCATTGCTTCATCTAAATTAGCACTGACTTTCTGCCTCCTCCTGGTGGGCCCTACAGTGATCTCAAAGATGCCCAGGAACTTGAATGCTTAAGGACGCAAAGCTTTGGATTACGTTTATTTAAATTTCAAAGCATAGCAGAGTGTGTATTTCACAAGCCCACCTCATTAATACCCAGGATTCTAGGAATTTTGCTTTGCCACTGAACAGATTATGTACTTGGCCACTCTTCCTTCGTCTCTGCTAAGGGTTCACTGCAAAAACTGCAAATCTTGTTACTTTGCTTTAATATCTTTTTATATTCCAAACCTCAGTTCCCTTTTTTCCCCTAATTTATCCCCAAAAGGAGTGACTCCAAATTTACATATACCGGAACTGAAATACGCACAGTTGCTGAAAAGGTATGTGTGCTAGAATTTTGCATGATGGAAACTTGCAGTTGGGGAGGGATTCCTGTCCTCAATCTGATGATCTCAGCCAGGGATTAATCCGATTTGTGCAGGCCCACACTCGTAGCTGGGTAGGGTGTTCTCTCTAGTAAAATCAGATGAAGAGTATACTCACTAGGACTGGAACCTAATTTTTCTATTTTTAGCAAATGCAGATGAGTAATCGCTCTCAGCTCTCCTCCCTGCCCTTCTCTGCCTGATCTCTAGCCCTTCTCCATGCTTCCTTGAGACTTCTGGCTGGTTTGCTTCCTTGAAGTCTGTGAATTCCTTCACATCACTGTTATCTCCTTATCTCAAGTCCAAATTCTTGCTTGGGCAACCTTCTCCTATATGCAAACTATCCATAACTCATAATTCTTAGTCTACCTTGAATTTTTTCTTGTCTACAATCCTTCCTTGCCTTTTCTGGCGTGCTCTAGCCTGCATGGTCTAGTATAATGCTTTTCAACCTATACTTTTTGGTATAGGGCCACTTCATTGTTTTTCCAATGTGTTGCAGGCCACTGCTTTTGTAAAATACAATAAAAATAAATTATGGCCTCTTCTCTGCCATGCAGACGATTGACATGATAAAAACTATCAGGCAACAACTCCATCTACTTTTTACCCCTATATCCAAACTTCTCCATGTTAACCACTTTGCCTCCTTTCTTCCCATATATCAAGGAAAGAAGTTAACTTCCTATCCAGAGCTACGGGTTCTTCAAAGACCTTGCTTATATAATTTTTTAATCCTGTATATTCTTGTAGTCACTAGAATCCTTTTAGTAGCCAGACCTCTTAAAAGGATAGGCTACAATCATTATCATTTCTTTACCTTCAATAGTCACACATACCGAGGTCTGGTTTCCAGCTCTGTCTCTCCAGCCACCTCCCCATTGCTATATCAGTGGATTATTTCTTGGTGCTAATCTTAATCTTTCTCCTCAGAACTCTGAACTGTCGTGGGTTTTTTTGTTGGTTTTGTTGTATCTCCCTGTTCCGTTACGTGCTCTTCATCCTCTGCATTAAATATCGGTGTTCTCCAGGTTTTCGACTTGGGCTCCTTGCCTTCCTGGAATGTCTTCTGGGCAACATTACCTTCCCTTTGGCTTTAGCTGTAACACTGAAGTTAGATCTGTCTTTCAGTCCTTCCTCTGATACTCACTGTGTGACTTTGGACATGTTATTTAACATCTGTGAGCTTCGATTTCTTTGTAAAACAGGGATAATGACAGTCACCAACCTCATAGAATTGTTGGGAGAGTTGGATTTGGGTCATGTATGTCAAACACTCATTTGTAAAATAGACATAATAATAGTACCAACCTCAGTGTATCACTGAGGAGTTATTTTTATTTAGTTAGTTATTTTTAATTTCAAGTTTTAATTGAAATTCCAGTTAACATGTAGTGTAATATTAGTTTCAGGAGTCGAATTTAGTGATTCATCGCTTACATGTAACACCCAGCGCCCATCACAAGTGCCCTCCTTAATCCCCATCACCCATTTAACCCATTGCCCTGCCCACCTCCCTCTACCAACCCTTAGTCCCTATTGTTAAGAGTCTGTTTTATGGTTTGCCTCTCTTTGTTTTTTCCCCTATGTTCATACGTTTTGTTTCTTAAATTCCACATATGAGTGAAATCATATGGTATCGGTCTTTCTCTGATGAACTTATTTCACTTAGCATAATGCACTCTTGCTCCATCCGCATAGTTGCAAATGGCAAGATTTCATTCTTTTTATGGCTTTCATTCTTTTTATGGCTGACTAATATTCCATTGTGTGTGTATGTGTGTGTCTGTGTATACACCATATACTACCTCTTCTTTATCCATTCATTAGTCGATGGACGTGTGGGCTCTTTCCATAATTTGGCCATTGTTGATAAATGCTGCTATAAACATCGGGGTGCATGTATCACTGGGGGGGGGGGTTACCAAGTTAAATGGAAAGCACTTTCCCAAGTGCACACATGGTAGGTACCCAATAAATATTTGTTGTTGCTAGTGTCCAGTAGATACTAGTTAATATCAATTATCCCAAGCTCTAGTACTTCACACACTACTGCCTATTTCAAGTTTAGCTAGACAGAGGCATCTTAAACTAACATGTTCAAGACTGAACCTTCCCTCTTCCTCAAACCCACTCCAATATTCCTCCACCACAGTAGTTCCCAAGCCTGGGGGCGCCTTGGAATTACCCAGTAAGCTTACAAAATCCTGATGCCAACTCCGTTGGTCTGGGGTGAGACCTAGGCGGCAGGATTTGAAAAATTCCCCAGGTGATTCTAATGTGCAGCCACGTTTCGGAACCACTCGAAGCCATTCAGAACCATAGATTGCTTTCACATTATTTCCAACACTTCATCCCGACTGACTGCTGCCACCTTATGGGAGGTCCTTATCCCTTCTTTTCTTGAATACTCGCTAGCCTCTCCCCAGTCGTCTTGCCTCGAGTCTCTTGCCTCTAGTCCTGACTTCTGATTGCTTAGGGTATGATCTTTTGAGAACGTAAGTCTGACATATCTCTGCTTAAAATCGGTGCATTTCCCATTACCTTTAGGATGAAGCCCCATCAGTTAATCACTCAGGGCCTTCTTGATCTCATTTCTATTTATCTCCAACTTCTAACCATGGTAAATTATGGCATTTTCCAGGTTAGGTTATACTGTTTTATTCCTTGTATCTGCTGGGTGTTATGCTTGGACTGCTTCCCTCTCCTCTGCCTGGTTAACTCCTTACCCCTTGCAGGTGCCACCTGTCTCCTTTAAGGAATCTGCCCTGACCTGTAGGCTAGGTTAGATAGCCTCCTCTGTGCCATGGTAGCTCTGTTGTCTTAGAGTTCTTCACCTGTCTCTCTTCCTGTGTCCTGTTTATCTCTGTGTACTTAGGCCCTCATGTAGTGCCTTACGTATAAGTATATGGTCAATAAATATATGTTGCATGAATGAGCATACATTCCCTAAAATAGGAAATTAGTGTTTGCCTGCCCATGAGCGTGGAGAGGCATGCCAGGGGGCACAGGTTTCTGTAAAGGGCCTGATGGTAAAGCTTTTCAGCTCTGTGGGTCATACAGTCTTTGTTGCGGTTACTTGGCTCTGCCACCATACTGCAAAAGCAGCTACGATGCATAAATGAATGAATGTGGCTGGATTTTGCCCAAGGGAGGCTGGGCAGGCCAGATTTTGCTAGCCCTTGTTCTATACCAAGACAGAGGAGCAAAAGCAACTGGGTTTGAGTACTTGAATTCCAAGACTGAAAAGGCGTAGGGGCCAATCTAGCTAAGCTGGGATATTTTATGTGACTATGACTGGAACAGGCTCATCAAGCCCGTCAGCTACCAGTGGCTTTCAGGGACATCTGTCAGTCCTTTGTGGCCTTTATTTATGCTTGTCTTATTTTGTTTTTCATCCGTGTCTGGGCTGCTCTTGCCATCCTACACTGAACTTCTTTTCCTCCTTCCTCCAGGCGCTGAAAGCTTATCGCACAATAGAGAGAGAAAAAGTCACCCTGGGCGTCAGCTCCTGCTAAAATACATTGCCAATCTTTTTTTTTTTTTTACATTGCCAATCTTAATGATGTAATTTGATTTTTCAGGAGTCCATGCCCTCATCTGGAATTCTGTATTAATTTGAACTGGTCAAATAGATATTAAACTTCATGAATTCGGTGACCTTATCTTTTTAGTAGATGTCGGCATAGCATATCTTTTTCCATCCTTTTATTTTTGGTCTTTTTGTATACTGATATTTAGAATGTGTGTTTCTTATTAGCAGCATATAGTTTTAGAAAATCCAGTCTGATAATACTCCAATTATATTTACTGTAATTATTGATATATATGGGTTATGGCTTTATCTTTTTGCTTTCTATTTGACCCACTTATTTGCTTTTTCTCTTTTTTTCTTGCCTTCTTTTGAGTCAATCAGATATACTTTATTATCCCACTTTGAGCCTCCCAGTTACAACATTTTTTTTCACTTTCCTTTTAGTGGTTATCCTGCGTATTTCAATATGCATTCTTGATGTGTTAGTTTTCCTGATAACTATTTCCTGATAACATTTCCCTGATAATGCTAGAGCCTTAGAACACTTTGATTTCATTTATACCCTCCCACCTTTTAGATTAGTGTTGTCACATATTTTAATTCTATAGATATGTTAAGCCCCCTGTGGCATTGTTATTACTGTTTTGTATGGTTAGTATTCATTTGTGTTTACTCACACATTTTACCTTTTACAGTGTTTTTCATTTCTTCCTTTGTATCTGGGATTTTCCTTCTGCCTGAAGACGTCTCTTTAGTACTTCCGTGCTAATAATGAATTTTTGCATCTGAAATGTCTTTATTTTGCCTTCATTTTTAAAGGATATATTCTTTGAATATAGAATTCTTGGTTGGTAGATCTTATCTTGATGCGCTTAATATGTCACTGCATCCTCTTTAGGCTTTCACTGTTTCTGTTGAAAACTCAGCTTTTTGTCCTGTTGCTCCTTGGGAGGTCTAGGGTCTTTCTGTCTCTGCTTTTGATTTTCTTTATTGTGTACTCTGTGCCTGCCAGACGCTGTACCGTTGATGGGGGTAAAAATATAAGGAAAACATGTTCCCTGCCCTTCCGAAGCTTATGTTCTAGTAGAGGAGAAAATTATGTCAACACGAGATAAACTGTAGTGAGATATGTGTGTATTATAAAAGCAGTTGTGCGGGAGGGGAGAATGAGCAGGGTATGTGAAGCTGTGAAAGACTTCGCCCAGTGGAAAAAGGCACAAACGCCGACCACGTGGGCCTAATGGCTGCTGACTTCAGCAGTTTCCTCTGTGATTTCACATCTGCCAGTGCCACACCCATCTTTTCTCATGAAACTTGTAAACCATTTCATACTTCTGCTTTTCACTCCTCCGAAACATGGGGACCCCTGCTCCCTCTCTCTACGCTATTCCTTGACTCTTTACATCTTCTCATCCTAGATCAGCTCGTATTCCTTCCTTCCTGATTCTTTTTAAACTTAGATCTGCCTCCTGTGTTCCACTGAATTTCAACCTTGAAATTTTAGAGGTTATCCTTGACAACTTCCTGTCCTCTATCGCCCATGGGCCATTAGTTACCAAATCGTGTGGATTCTAACTTCTTAATGAATCTCAGATCTGTTTCTTCCATCTCTGCCATCCACTCAGCCCAGTATTTTATCATTACTTCACATCCAGGCTATCTGAAACAGTATCCTTCCTTCCAGTTCATCCTGCAGACCATGGTATCTGAGGCCCCATACATTTTTATTCTGATCTTTCTTAGTCTTACCGTCTGCCATTCCATCTCAAGTTCTGTACTTAAACCAGTTGGCCAACGTGTCTCCCAAACATCTTACTCACATCCATTTGGCACCTACAGAAGTTCTGTGTGTGCGTACACACACACACACATACACACACACACACACACACACACACATTCTCAGAGCAGCCAGGAAACAGTACACTTGTTGGCCTGTGAAGATTTTTTTCTAATCTAAGTGACTCCTTTCCCCTAAGCTCTTGTAGCATTGATTCACTACCTTATTTCATTATAGTTTCATGTACGATACTTGCTGCTGATAGCATTTTGAGCACGGGGATTGTCAGCCTGGGATTGTCATACTCTGACCCGTGTCCTTTTTCTGTGAGAGTATCTTGCACATAGTTGTAAATCAAATGATTATTAGTTGATCATTCAAAAAGCTCTTCCTTCATCCAAATATTAGCCTTTATGTTTTTATTTTGAAATGCATATATTGAGGTTGGATGCCTTTTATTTGACATATTCTATTATTCATGAGAAAAATGTCAGTTTTCTAAATGCAGTTTTTAACCTGGTAATATAATACAGTACATGTGTTATTGGAGAGAGACAGAAGTAAACATTTCTGTGGATTTTCCTCTAGGTGGACACCGTCAGAATTGTTCACATTCATTCTGTCATCATCTTGCGACGTTCTGATAAAAGGAAGGACCGAGTGGAAATTTCTCCAGAGCAGCTGTCTGCGGCCTCGACAGAGGCAGAGATATCCTTACTGGTCAATAAGAAGTTTTTATGTGCTCTGGGACTTCCGGGCTGGCCTCCTCTGTTTGCTGCCTTAGCCTGCTTGAGGAGATTTCACAGGTTTTCTTCCTGGTGACGCTTTCCCAGTTTTCATATTTGCCGATCAGATCCAGTTGTTTGGTTAATCAGGATTTCTTTCCATTTTTCCTTTTGAGTGGCTTTTATTGGAAAAATTAGAAATTTCTAACATTCCTGCTCTTAAATGCCAGAAGATCCCAAGGTCGAATCCTGTGACAATGAACTTTATGGGGGAGTTCCCTCCTCCTTCTTTTCGTTCCCCCACTGCCCCTCTCTGTTCCCCGCTGCCCTCCTCCAAGTTTTCCTAATATGATTTCATTTCTAGGCCTTTGACAATCTTGGTCTCTGTACTTTGGAGAGATTCTCTTTTGAGGCTGCCTCTCAAAAAAATGCATTGCTGAAAACCAAACGCAATATTCCATGTTAAATATAGCCAAAAAAGTATCAAATGGGACATTTGCTTCCTATGATCAGGACTCCATACCTCAGCTATAGCAAGTTAAATTTGCATCAACAGCTTTTGGTAATTCAGTGTTTTTTTATTATTAAGTTTATCTTGTCAATTAAAAAGTAACTCTTACAAATAGGCAGTTCCCGTGCATAGTACAAACTTTAAAAGGTACAAAAACATGTACAAAGTAAGTATTTCTCTCCAACCTCAAGGCCTCTGTCCTGTCCTGGACCCTTACCGTTGACTTCTGAGCATACGGAAACATACACGAATATTTTCTACTTAAAAAAAAACTATGATAGCTTGACTTTGCTTCACAGTGTATCTAGACAATTGTTCACATCGTACATAGAGGCGCCTCACTCTGTTGACTGCAGAATATAGCCCTGGATGACTGTTTTGTCCTCCTGCAGATGTTTAGGTTGTTTGTAGGCCTTTACTGTGCGTGTCACAGACGTGCACACGGATCTGTACAGTCTGGTCCTGGAGGTGGAACTGCTGGAGCAAAGGCTGTGTGTACTTGTAGCTGTTGACCCGCTTTACTCTCTGGGGCCTGGTGCCCGGCACCTTCATAAGCAGCGTGGGTTAGCCCGGGGTTTCGCTTTTGTGCTCCCAGGCCCGGGTGCATCACAGCTATTGGTTGTCGCCAATCTGATTGGCAACAAATTTTATCTTATTTCTTGTCATTTTCATTAGCATTTTTCTAATTATGAGTAAATGTGATCAGCTTTTAATTTTTAAGAATCATTTATTTTTCTCAGAATTATCTGGTCATTTCCTTTGCCCATCTTTCCATTGCTTTGGAAATCTTTTTCTTAATAATGTGTAGGCACTCTATGTTAAGGAAATAAGCCATTTGTGATAAGGATAATGATTTTACTCAGCTTATTCATGGTGGGTGTGTATTTCCCCAATCAAACTGGTTTTGCATTTTTTATATAATCACATGTATCAATCTCTTATGGCATGTACCTTTTGCATCTTTTTTTAAAACTCTATTTTGAAATAATTACAGATTCATGGGAAGGTACAAAAATAGTATAGCAGGGTCCTTGTACCCTTAACCCAGTTTCCCCCAGTTGCTACATCTTAAATAATCGACAGTACAATATGGAAACCAGAAAACTGACATTGATACAATGTGTGTTATTCTATTGCCATTTTGTCATATGTGTAAATAATATGTAACCACCACAGTAGTCAAGATTGCAGAATTGTTCCATCACCATGAAGATCTATGTAGATCTGTGTAGATCTATGAAGATCCCCCTGTATAAATCACCCCCACTCCCTCAAGCTCCTGCTCCAACCCCTGGCAGCCTCTAATCTGTTCTCCATCTCCCAGAATATAATCATATAACAGATGGTTATTATTGCGATTATATATTATAACTTCAAAATGGAACTAGTCCATTCCTAGTCCATCCACTAGTGGGGGATGGCTGGACACACTGTTGCATGTTATCGCACTTGCAAGTTACGACTGTCTGTTAAGCGTTTACTAAACATCTTGCGCAGATCGCGGATTACCTCATTTACTCCTCACCACTGTCGGAAGTGGAATTTCCCCAGTCTGCAAGCTGAAGAAATGGGTTTAGAGAAGTTAAGTAACCTCTTTTGGCATTTAAAAAAATTATTTAAAAAGTATTCTTTCTTGGGGCGCCTGGGTGGCTCAGTTGGTTAAGCAGCTGCCTTCGGCTCAGGTCATGATCTCAGGGTTCTGGGATCGAGCCCCGCATGCTGAGCAGAGAGCCTGCTTCTCTCTCTCCCTCTGCCTGCCTCTCTGCTTACTTGTGCTCTCTTTCTATCTCTCTGTCAAATAAGTAAATAAAATCTTAAAAAAAAAAAAGTATTCTTTCTTAGGATTTGCTGTATAGAAAGGATTATTGTGTTTTAATGTAAGTAATTTGCAGGAAAACAAATCAGCATTTTACAAGATACTAGCAGCTAACCCTAACCCTAACCCTAACCTTAACCCCCGTGAGCTGCAACAGAAGAGGACAGCTTCTTATCTCAACTTAGAGCCTCAGATAGAGTTATGGGAAAGGAAGAAAATATTCTTTGGTGGTATATTCTAGACACATGGGGAGACCAAAGTGGGTCTTTGTTCATTTGGTCTCCAAAACCATCCCAATTGCTATTGTTGACACTGGCAGGCTGCCAGAGAGAAATCAAATGAATTTTTTAAATCTTGTGTTTCTTTTTCAAAACTGTGACTAGGATGGAGCTAGAGAGAGGATAGAAGATATTAACTCGAGTTAAGAATGTAAGCGAGTTCCAAAGATTTAGATAAGCTTCTTTTCAGATAGCACAGTGGTGAGCATTTATGTGGTCAAACATTGGCTAAATTGGATTCAAAGGATATAACTAGATAGCATAATGGAAGCCAGGTGGATTCTATTTTTATTTTTTTATTTTAACTAATTAATTAATTTTTAAAGTAACCTCTACACTCAACCTGGTGCTCAAACTCACAACCCTGAGATCAAGAGCTGCATGCTGTACCGACTGAGGCAGCCAGGCGCCCTAAATTGATTCTAGTTTTAAAAAGAAATACCTTTGGCTTTAAGTGGGAGGTCTGGGACATTCTGGTGTTGACCTTGTTTCATTCTTTTGTCGACATTAAATTGGAATAGGTTTGTTTAAAATCTCAGGATGCTTTCTGGGTCCTTACTAGCATCCCACACTGTGTTCCCACCAGTTGAAACTTCCTTGACAGACACACAGGCTGGCTGAACTAACAGGCCGCCCCATGAGAGTTGTGGGCTGGTACCATTCCCACCCCCATATAACTGTTTGGCCTTCACACGTTGGTAAGTATTATAGGCTTGTATTGTTTGTTATTTTCATTCATTTAGTTATTTTGAAAGATTTTATTTATTTATTGGAGAGCGAGAGAGAGACCGAGCGGTGGGGAGGGGCAGAGGCAGAGGGAGAAGCAGAGTCCTGGCTGAGCAGGGAGCCCGAGGCGGGGCTCATTCCCAGGACGCTGGGATCGTGATCTGAGCAGAAGGCAGAGGCTCAACCAACTGAGCCACCCAGGCGCCCCAAGTTTGTTGTTTTTAGACATCAGTATCATATTTCTCTGCTACACGAACGATGGTTATTTTAAATCATACTTTAATTATCCTTGAGCAGGTGCCCTTATTTTTATTTTGCTATGTTTTAAAAGTAATGATTTATGTCACACTCTTTTTAATAGAGCTATAATTTCAGCACCCCGTTGGTGCTGACTGTATTCTGACACCATTACTAACTAGAGCCTGACAGTCGGCTAGATTGTCGCGGAAGCTTGCCGACCGCTGAACACGACTGTCCAGTACACTCCCATTCGGAAGACTCGAAGGGGCGAGGGGCGAAATTTACAAAATTGAGGTTTCACACGTATTCCGTCCTAGCTGTTGAGGTTCTCAGCCTGCCTCCTTACCCCACTAATCAGTGTAACGTAACAAAATGGTTTTCTCTCTTTTTATCTTTACCGCTTTTCCTGAGTCATCGTCATTTTGTTGTCGTTTCTAGCTGACTCGTGAAAGAAATAGAATAACTTTGCTTAGGGAAAGTGAACTAACATTCTTGAGCATATAACCATTTGCTAATGGTTTATGAGTGTTTTCTCCTCTAATCCTCATGCTAGCCTGTGAGGTAGAGATACTTCCCACAGTGTACTGAGGAGTAAACTGAGGCTTACATGAGTTAAGTTCTCTTTTCGCTGTGGTGTTCTCTTTCCAGTCATAGGGGCTTGAGATGATTGTAAATTCTACATTCACCTGCACCACGGAACGAATGCCAAAAAATCAATAGCAGTGCCGTCTCAGGCTCTGATGGTGGATGAGTGGTCCTCTGTGTCGAGAGTAATGGGTGCATAGTCCCAGTTAAATACTGATACAGAGTAAGGGAGCTGATAGACTTGCTCTATTTCTTGCTGACAGAAATTTACCTGACCTGCGGCTAAAATTAAGAGTGACATGCCAATCGCTTCTCGGCCTTTTGGCTAAGATCAAGTGAAGAGTGACATGCCTAGGATATCTTGTATTAACAAATAATATATTATCAAGACATTTTTTTCAATTGGAAAAGAAAAAAGATTGAAGCGGAGCTTGCAATAACAATAGAGGTGTTTTTAAACCTATGTTTCAAACTTAAAGTTAATAAAATAGTACAAAGAATTCCTGAATCTCTCACCCCAGATTTGCCACATTTTCTTCTGTTCTGTCTACGTGTGTGTGTGTGTGTGTGTGTGTGTGTATGTTTTTTTCTGAAGTATTTGAAAATAAGTCACAGCCAGTATTCACCTTAACTCCTGAATAATGTTTGGTATGAATTTCCTAAATGCAAGGATATTCTCTTACATAATCACAGTGTACTTATGAAAATTGAGAAATTAACATTGAAATGTTATTATTTAAGTTACTGACCTTATTCAAATTCTTTAGCTCACTGATGTCCTAATAAGAGTCTTTTTATAGCTATAAATATATTCCTATAAAACCTTAATATCACTGAATAAATTCAGTGTTTGGTTTTATCTAACTTTTACTCAAAAATAATAGCGATTTTTTTTCCTGCCACCGTTAATACTAAAATCAGATTTGCCTCAAATTTCTCCCATGGTAGTAGCATAGCCAGAGAGAAGTAAGTACCAAGCACCAGCGAAAGGAAGGTTGGAGTGTATATATTCCTGAACGATATTGTCACTATGGTAATGAGTACAATGGAGAATTTTATGGCAAAAAAAGAAACTCTAAGAACTCAAGAAAAAAACCTTATCAGTCTCTGAAGTGGAACACCCGAAAAGTGTTCAGAATTCAGAGAACGATTGGATTTTCCTCGCAGGGGCCAAAGGTCCAAGCTGTTCCGCAAGAACCCAGGGAGGCAATGGTCAGAGCAACTGAACAAAACATCGGCTCTAAATAATGAGACGATTAAGGAGCCAAAGGAAACTGATTTAACACAAAATAGATTTGGAGACTAGAGCACTGAGATCTTACATTGAAAAAAATAGTAACACCTGACCGGGTAAGGGAAGGGAGTAAATAACAAAATGGAATAAAGGCAATAGGGAGTTCAGAGCTCTTAGAGCTGCAGTCTCTTCTCAGTCACTTACAGGTTGGGAAGACCTTTTAACTTCTCTGTGCCACGGTTTCCTCACGGACAGAAAAGGGGAACGTGTTATCAGAACGGTATATGAAATCATGTATAAGGCGTTCTGTCCCATGCTGAGCACGATAGCAAAGCATTTATCTGTGCAACTCGGCATGGGGAGAGCATGATTAAGTATCTCAAGTCGAAGGGCAGACAACACTGGAAGGATTAACAAGAATACTGAGATCTCAAAACCGTAGATAAAACTAAAGAAAAAATCCTCTGCCAACTAAACTGGTCTTCACAATGACTAGATTGTTGGAGACTTCCAGCACCCAAGGAATTTTGTAGCTACAAAGATGCGTAGCTCATCTCCAAATGGCTGTTGAAGAATTGAGCCAAACAGGCGCCCTGTGTTAGCAAGTCTTGGGGAAAAAAATGAGTGATGTTTTAAAGTATGTACAGTAATTATGTTTAATAGGAATGATAAGTGAGAAGGAGTGAAAAATGATTATTCAACAAATTTCTAAGATACCCGGATGCAACACTGTAGCCGCAGTTTCCACTGGTTTGGACTTTATGATTTTGTGAGGAAGAAAAACAGTTAAAGTACTAAAGGGGAAATAAAGAGTAACAACAATAAGGAAGAAATATAGAACATTTGCGCCAGCAAGTTGAAACAGCAAATGTAAAAATAAAAGCCTTAGGACTAAGAAATAAAACAAGAATAAAACGTCATTAAAGATAAGCTTTACAGAGAGGGAGACAAACCATAAGAGACTCTTAATCTCAGGAAACAAACTGAAGGTTGCTGGAGTGGAGGAGGGTTGGGAGGGATGGGGTGGCTGGGGGATGGACATTGGGGAGGGTATGTGCTGTGGTGAGCGCTGTGAATTGTGTAAGACTGATGAATCCCAGACCTGTACCCCTGAAGCAACACATTAGATGTTAATTAATTGAATTTAAATTTAAAAAAAAATTAAGGAAGCTTTAAACTTAGACTTTAAATTAAAAAAAAAAAAGATAAGCTTTAAACCTAAAAAAATAACAGGCTAGGTTAAGCTATATAGAGAAAATAAAAGTCACAGTTATATCATCAGCAAAAGGGTAAGTGAGAGAAGATTCTGTAATAAAAGAGTAAATAAACTCTTAACAATGTTAAATTATGTTCCCCACCATAGCAATAAAATGTACAAAGGACAAAGTTCTATGTGCAGGGAATAAAATGGAAACTAGTTTGGAGCGGAACTTGATAACCCACTTTCAGAATCTCAATCCTTCAAGAGTATAATGTGAGTCTTTTGGCTTTGGGTTGGGTTTGGCGGTGAAGGAGCAGGGGTTAGAGAAAGTATGTGAGCAGAGGCAAGGGTGATGTGGGCCAAGCATACCTGCTAACGCTTTAAAACTTGATTATTAAAGGATTTCAGACTTACAGAAAAATCGAAAGAACAGTATAAAGAACCACATTCAATAATTGTTAACCTTTTGCCACATTTGCTTTATCATTTTCTCTGTATAGACACAATTTGTGAGTAAGCTGTAGACACGATGCTCCTTTATCCCTAAATACTAAATAGTATATTTCTCAGGAACAAGGATATCTACTTTCATAACCACCACGCAGTTATTAGAATCGGGAAAGTTGACATTACTATCATGCTTTGATGTAATCTACAGCACTTACTCGAATTTTGCCGATTCTCCCCATTCTGTCCTTCGTAGCAGTTTTTCCTTTCCAGTCCGGAATCCATTCTCAGATCATGCGTGGCATCTAGTTTCATGTCCTTTTAGTTTCAGCGTGGACCAGTTCCTTAGCTTTTTTGTCATTCCCAAACCTCTGAACTCCTCACTTCCTCCTTCACATTCAGCAGATAATACTGCTTCCTACTTTATTTCTTTTAAAGATTTTATTTATTTATTTATTTATTTATTTATTTATTTATTTATGAGAGAGAGCGCACAAGTAGGGGGAGCAGCAGAGGGAGAAGCAGGCTCCCCGCTGAGCAAGGAGCCCGATGCGGGACTCGATCCCAGGACCCTGGGACCATGACCTAAACCAATGGCAGACGCTTCACGGACTGAGGCACCCAGGCGACCCTGCCACCTACTTTAATAAAGGAAATGGGAGTCATTAGAAAGGAATTTTCTCCATTTCTCTTTACTCACCTACTTATCACTGGGCTCATCTTCTCGTTTTCCCTCCTCTTAGCTAATAGCCATCCTTCCATTCTAGCTCTCAGTCTTGGCTTCCCATGAGTTGAAGAACCTTACACTCTTCATTGTGCTGCTTTCTCCAGCATCTATATCCATTTCCATTGTACTGGATTTTCCCCATCATTCATTTGTTCCTTCAAGAAATAAATTTGACTGTCTACTATGTGTCCAGCCCTCAGGGTGCTGGGGATAAAGCAGTGAATGAGAAAAACAAGGCCTCTGCCTTCATGGAGCTTTACCTCATGTTTAAAAAAAACACAACAAAAAATACTTGCCAATCCCAATTCTCCTTCAGGTCAAAGACATTTCTCACTTTTCATTTACACTCTTCACCCTGCTCGAGTCTGCCTTCCAGTCCACTGAAGGTTATCAGTGACATCCGTGTTGAAACTCTAGTAGACATTAGGGGCACCTGGGTGGCTCAGTCAGTAAAACATCTGACTGTTGGTTTTGCCTCAGGTCATGATCTCAGGGTCCTGGGGTCGAGCCCCGCGTCAGCTCTGCGCTCAGTGTGGAGTCTGCTTGAGATTGTCTCACTGCCTCTCCCTCTCCCTCTCCCTCACTCACATGCGTGCTCTCTCTCCAAAAAACAGAATAAAAACAAAAACCAGAGAGAAAAATCTAGTAAGCATTTTGTGTCGCCATCTTATGTAGCATTTGATACTACAATGATTCTACTCCTTAAAAACACTTCCGAATTAATGAGGGGTGTTTGGCTCTTAAGGATAGAAGCTAAGCTGAGGCTGAGGGTTGAAATACCTTGTCCGAAACCAGAGACGGCTCATAACTGGTGGAGGCAGTATTCGAACTGAGATTTGTATGAATCAGGGACCTAGGAATTCTGTTGCATCGGAGTTTGGTTAGGAAATGGAGGAGGAAGTGTAGGATTGGTGGAGAGAGAGAGAGTTGAAGTTATGTCATACCCACCCCATTAACTTACCAAAATGTTATCTATACATAGTTTGCAAAAGAAAAAGGAAAAAGGAAAGTGATTTAGATGGTGTGGGTTATTTCATAAATCTCATGAGACTTGGCACTCTTATGTATACTTTATTGTCCTTGTAAGTGTATACGAAAAGGAGAAATGTGCCTGCAGCTATAGTCATAATTTTAAGATCTGCTCAGTTCTTATGGAGTGAGGTAATTCTCCCTGCAACAAACAGTGATGTATTAGGTAACGTACCACCCAAGTTGGATTAGATCAACCTCCCGTGGCAGATACAGGCTGCAACTTTAATTAAGCTTACAACCAATCATTGTAACAAATTACATTTTCCCAAATAAACATTCTGTTCTAGAAGTTACAAGTCAATACTCCTTAGAATCATTATAAACAAATTTATGGAAATTTATGGAAAAGTTTTTAGTCTACTTAGGAAGACAGGGGGAGAAGCCCAGTGTTTTAAGAACATGTTGCCAGAGTCCACACCCTTCAGCGTTTTGTTTTAATACCTGGTCTTTTATATCCTTCATAAACAATGGTCTGAAGACCTCAGAATTTTTAATTTAGCCTCTATTTAGTTTGGGGTAATCTTTTAACTAATCCTATCAAGTATGGTTCTTTGGTGCCTGTTTATGATTTCCTTTTATAAAATTGTATCACAATGTAGTGAGATTTTGTTTCTAGTCCCTGGAGTGTTGGTTTTAATTCTGTTGCAATCTCTGTAAGAATTTGCTCCATAATACTTCTACATTTCCATTCTTTATAGTCAAGTCTCACTTATTCACTTTGAGAAAGCTCTGTCTTCTTCCAGGGCCTTCCTTTCTCTTTGAGTCTCATGGGAAAAAATTATCAAGTTTTGGGGGGGCCAACTGAGGAGTTATTAATCTAGCTTTTCTTATTTAATTGCAGACTTCTCGTGGTACTCTTCCCTCACCCAGTAAAATGTTTACACTTTGAAGATCATATTGTCCTTAGGATATATCTCTGTTCTGCCTGTAGAATCTGAGTCCTGGGAGGACCCTTTGCTGCTATTATCTTTAAATCTTCGTGTTTGTGAGGTATAGTTTATCGACAACAGGTTTTTATTTTTGTTTATTTGCAGATGTTCGCACGCAAGCCATGTACCAGATGATGGATCAAGGCTTTGTAGGACTTATTTTTTCCTGTTTCATAGAAGATAAAAACACAAAGGTATTTGTGTGTGTGTGTGTGTGTGTGCATGTGTGTGTAAGCACACACACACAGAATAGAGAAAAATCTTTTTGCAATTTTAATAGGGTGGCCAGGGAAGGTTTCAATGAGAAGGGTCATTGAGTCAGGACCTGAAGAAAGTGAGGGAGCAAGTCTTGTGGATTTCTTGGGGGAAGAGCGTTCCAGGCAGACGAAATAGCCAGTGCAAAGACCCTGAGGTGAGTGTGGCATGTTCAGGGGACATCAAGGAAGTCAGTGTGGCTACAGCAGAATGAGGAAGACCATGACCATATGTCCCAGTTTTACCCCGTTATCCCATTCTCCTATTTAGTTAGCACTTTTCCTTCTTGGAAGTATCCTGGTTTGGACAATAACCCATTTGGTCATTCTACAATGAGGTCTGAAAGATAACCAGGGGCCAGATCTCATGAGGCCTTTGATTTGACTGACTTGGGAAGCCACTGGATTGCGACTTTATGTTTTAATGGGATCTCTCTGGCTTCTGTGTTGATAGTAGACTGGACAGGGGGTGGGGCGGGTGCACGGGGAAGGAGGGAGTGTGGAATCCATGACATCCGTGGAACCAGTTAGGAAGATACTGCAGTAATCTAGGCGAGAGTTGACGGAGATTTGACCATGGTGGTAGGAGTGGTGCTGATGAAAAGGGGCCAGGTTCTGTACATATTTTGATGGCTAATAATGGTAACAAGTGCTACCATTTATCATCTGTTGTGTGGTGTTTTACATAAATATGCTCTAACCCTGACAACAGGTCTATGAGGATGAGGATTATTTCTTAAAGATTTATTTATTTGTTTTAGAAAGACAGCATGTCAGGGAAGGGCAGAGGGAGGGGGAGAGAGAATCTTAAGCAGACTCTGTGCTGAGCACAGAGCCTGTTGCGGGGCTCAATCTCACCACCCCAAGATCATGACCTGAGCTGAAATCAAGAGTTGGGTGCTTAACTGACTGAGCCACCCAGACATCCTGAGGATTATTACTATCATCTGCATTTCATAGATGAGCCAAGCTCAGAAAAGCTCAGAGAAGTTAAGAGAAGTTGAGCAGCCCAGTCGATGGCTAGTCTTGCAATTCTCTACTTAGAGTGTTTGAATTTTATGTTTATGTCAAGAGGTTTGACTATGTGGCAGTTCCAACAAAAAGAAAATTACTTATTTAACATCGTAGGAATGAATTTTGCTAAAACTATCTCAAGTATGCTCTGTCCTTTAGTACATTAGTTCTATTGTCAGATGTTATATTAATAATGAATATTGTTCATAAAATCACTCTTTTCCAGAAACAGTAATCTTGAACTTATACTTCATCTGAAGTGATTTTGGCTTTGTCACTATAAATTTATTTATTGTCATTATAAATACTTGGATAAGTTTGTCAGCTTCCAACAAAGCAGTTCGAATGCTCTAGTTCTTAGTTTCTTGGTTCTCATGTTTATAAGAAATTCTCTGCTGTCACATGAACAAATGTTTCATTATGGCCATTTCATGTTGACTGAGCTGAGTACATGACCCTTTATAGAAATGAGTTTATGGCATATTCCATGTTCCACTCCTAGAGGGTCTTCAGATGCCACCTGTGTAAGGATACTATATTAGGTTTGAATCTACTAAAGCGCTTTACCTGTTTCAATATTAATCCTTCTCTGTATGATCTTTCTTTCTTTCTCTTTTTTTTCCTTTTTTTTTTTTTTTTTCTTTTAGACTGGCCGAGTACTCTACACTTGCTTTCAATCTGTACAGGCCCAAAAGAGCTCAGAGTAAGTATGACAGAGATACATGTATGTGTGTGTGTGTGTGTGTGTGTGTGCGTGTGTGTGTATGTATGTATGTGTGTATTGGTGGGCAAATTTTCATTCCAGGAAATTGATTGTACAGACCCAATTA
This sequence comes from Potos flavus, assembly GCA_028534135.1. Taxonomy (NCBI): domain Eukaryota; kingdom Metazoa; phylum Chordata; class Mammalia; order Carnivora; family Procyonidae; genus Potos; species Potos flavus. The sequence goes on along the minus strand of CM052901.1, from coordinate 489,287 downwards.
AATGAGTTATGCATCTAAATAATGGAATAATACACAGCCATTAAAAATATGAGGAAGTTCAGTAGTAATACAGAAATATCTGCAAGAAACATCATTGAATACAAAAGGCAAGGTACGAGAATAGTATGTATAGCATGCTACCTTTTGTGTAAGGATATGGGAGAGAAATATGTACATCAACACGCCAGCATACTTGCTGGTAAAGACACAAAATATCCGGAAGGAAACACATCAGTCACCTCAGCAGAGACAAAGTGATGTTTACTTTTATATCTCTAAATAATATACTTTTCTTATTCTTTCTTGATTTCCTAATTTAGATGTTTATTTAGATGTTTATTTTAGATCTATTAATATGTTATTTCGCCCTCACAAGTGAGGATTAAGCTCACGTACCCTGCCCCATCTCCATTTCCCCCAATGTAGTTATATTACTACTTTTTATTCTTCTGTTGGTGACTTTTCTATTCTTAAAGTTTGCCCCTTTATTCTGTCCACAACAGACAATAGACAATATCTTTTGGGTCCCTGCTGTTACTTGTATTTTTACTATAAACCTTTATATTTTCACAGTTGCAAACATCTCTGTTATGTGTTGTAACCATAATTGCATTTTCTGTGCTTTTTCTACTAGTTGACTCTAAGAGTAGAAAATAAAGTGTTTGTTATTGCGATTATGTAAATATTATTCCAAGTGCAGCCAAGCAGTGTAAAGTAGTATATTACCATTCCATTTGCTTTCTTGAATAGCTTTTTGCTTTTTCATGGGGTGTTTGAATGGCTTTTCTCTCCTTATTTTTCTGCCTTTATCACCTCCCTGAATTCCAAATTCTTAGGAGTAATATAGAAATCTTTGGAGTCCCTGCCTTTGTTAGGATCGCTCCCTGAAGCCCCCCATCTTCCTACCTGAGTCAGGTCTTGGCTGACATCCTGGAACTTTCCTTCATTATTCTCCTTGGTTAGATTCACTGATTTCAGTGGATTTCATTTCAGTCCACTGTCTGGATTTCATGTCATCTTGGTTCACTCTTTCTAAGAACGGTATGCATTTGAGTCTTTTACCGGTCTAATTCTTGTTCTTGTTCAGAGAAAAAAAAAAAGTGCCCTTTTTTTTTTCTCTGACAGCTTTTGGGAACTTCTCTATTCTCGATGTTGTGAAATTTTATATGATATAACCAGAGTGTGGATATTCTATGATTCAAACTACTGGATGCTGTCAGTGAGACAGCACTTGTCCTTCAACTCTGGGAAGTTCTCTGCTATCATTTTCTTTTGTATCCTCAGATAAAACAATCCATATATACCCAGTTCCTGGGAAGAGAAAATCTTATTCATAATTCAATCCCGTCCCATCATTTAAAGCTTCTTCAAGTGTAACTCAGTCTTTGGGGGATAATTTCTCATTCTTTGAGTTACTTCCCTTTCTCTCCATTTTGACTCTAATAAGATGGCATTCGAAGTATTGGGAAGATGAGGTCAATGAACTTATGCTATAGGGAAAGGGGACTTCCTGGTCTCAAGATGGTTTTGGGAATCAGGGCATGAATCCTTCTATTCATGGTTAATGCCCACCTTCACTTACCCGGTGTATTTCTCCTCTCTCGAGTCGAAGCCCCAAAATAAAGAGATATCTTAACAGCTTCCCCTCCTATGACCGCCTCATTCGCCCCATAGGTTAGTAGGATAGGTGTATCATAGCATTTTCTCTATTCTTTGATAAATCTTCCCCCTGTTTTTCTTTTCTCTTTCTAGAACTCCTATTAGTCAGATATTAAAGGTCCTAGATTGACAGTAGTGACTCTTCTAACTCATATTTTCTGTCTCTCTTTTTTTGTTGTTCTGATTTTTCAAGTATATTTTAGATTTTACCTTCCAGCCCTTTCATTTAGCAATTTTTTATATTTTTAATTTATAAGAGATTTTTCCTTGTTTAGTGGTTATTCCTATTTCACAGTATCCTATTCTTGATTTGTGGATATGATAGTTCAATAAGAAATGTTAAATTTTCTTCTGTTTTTTCAGTTACCGGTTTCCTCTGTGCTAATTTTTCTGTTTATTTTTTATTATATTTATATTCATGTTATATTTATAATATTTTATGACTTTTTAAAAATACTTCTTTTCCATCCTCTTTTAAGAACAAGCCAACAAAAACATGACTGATCGCTCATTATTTGTAGCCTTAGCTTGTCAACAGGAGCCTTTATTTTAGGGTGAATGCGTTGAGAGCCAGCTACTTTTCTCAGGGATCAGCAAATGTTAGATTCCAGGTATTCTGCTCTGGGATACCAATCTTAACAATTGCTACAATCCCAGACACTTTATTCTATTAGTTAGGAGAACTTTTACTGCTGCTGCTATTGTTGCTGCTGCTGCTGCTGATTTTGGCTTAAGAATGGAAGGCTAGTTACTAAACATTCTGTGTATCCAGAGGCTCAGTTGTGGAAGAGCATAAAAGAAGATTAACTAGAGTCCAAAATTTCTGGCAGGAAGACCAAAAAGGGAAATTACACAAAGGGAGGAGTGTCTTAATACCAACTTCATAAAGTTGTTTGTAAATTTCTGGGCCCACTCATGAGCCATGTGTGTATGGACCTGATCCTAATTAGCATAAATGATATCTGAATTAACTAGGAGACCACTACATAGGTCCCATAGTAACCACTGGGTGGCATGCATGCAGGAAAGATCTGAAGAGCACTAGAAATGCTCTGAAAATTGAACTGACATTGGAACCACAGCCCACTGTGGAAATTTCAACCTGAACGTAACTAGGCAGATGGCCTGCTAAAACAAAAACAACAGCATTCTCTGTAGAATATAAACAAGACCCAGGAGATCATAAAAAATAATTCAAAATACACAGTATATAATTCCAAATTACTTAGCATGGGAAGAACCACAAAAGTCTCAACTTGTGTGGAAAACAGTAATCAACAGATGCCAACACTGAGGAGACAATGATGTAGGAATGATCTGATAGACTTTAAAGTAACTATTATAAAAATGTTTTTAAAAATCACAAATATTTTTGTAACAAATGTTTAAATAGAAAGTCTCAGCAAACAAATGCAGCACCTAAAGAACCCACTGGAAACTTTAGAACTAAAAAGTACAATCACTGAAATACAGGACTCACTGGATGGATTTACCAGGAAGTTCTCCATGAAAGCAGTGAATAATTTGGCAAAAACTATCAGAATCAACTTTCTTAGAACTGTAGAAACTAATCAAAACTTTATAGCAACCAGGCAAATGCTTAGTCAAAAAAAAAAAAAAAATCACAATCTCACATTTAAGGAAATCTCTGTTGAGTCATTACATGGCCACTAAGGTAACAGGACCGAAATCTCAGTGGCCACACATAACAAAGAATATAGGTTATGAAAAATTAGTTCGAGAAAATCACAAACACACAAAATCAGATAAAACAAGTAGCAACAACAAACCCTAGGGTGGGGTAGAATCTGGTTTCCACCATTACTGTGTTGTAATATTCAAAACATCCAGTTTTAACAACAGAAAAGGCATTCAAAGAAACAAATTTTGTGCCATAAATAGGAAAAAGGAATTAATAAAAACATTCCTGGAGGAAGCCCAGACATTGGACTTACTAGACAAAGACTTTTAATCCACTATTTAAAATGTTCTCAAAAAGCTAAAAGGAAACCATGTACAAAGTACTAAAGGAAACCATGGAAAGGACAGAGGATATCAAATAGAGAATATTGGTAAATTATAAATTATATATAAATTATAAATATATATAAGTATATATTATATATAAAAATTATATATAAATTATAAATTATAAAAAGGAACCAACTAGGAATTCCGGAATGAGAAGTATAATAACTGAAGTGAAAAATTCACCAGAGAGGTTCAACAGCAGATTTGAGAAGACAAGAGAAAGAATCAACTGATATTACTGCCTGAGGAACAGAAAGTAAAAAGAATGAAGAAAATTGAACAGAGCCTAAGAGACCCATGGGACACTTTGAAACATTATCTGTATACTCAAAATAGGAGTCTCAGTACAAGATGAGAGAGAGAGAGAAAGGGGCAGAAAATATATGTAAAAGAATAATGGTCAAAAAGTTCTCAAATTTGATGAAAGGCATGAAGCTATACATCCAAGAATCTCAAAGAACTCCAAGCAGGATAAACTCAAGGAGATTGACATTGATACATATTATAATCAGTGTTGGAAGCCAAAGACAAAGAAGAAATTGGCATTTCCCAGGTAAACAAAAACTGAGAATATTGTTACTAGTAGATCCACCAAACAGTAGCTGAAAATACATTTTTCTCAAGTGCACATGGGATGTTCTCCAGGATAAACCACATGTTGGTCCACAAAGGAAGTCTCATAATTTAAAAAGTTTGAAATCATACAAAGCATCTTCTATAAATACAGAATGAGAACTGAAATCAGTTATAGAAGGAAATTTGGAAATTTCACAAATATGTGGAAATTAAATAATACAGTCTTAAGCAACCAATGGGACAAAGAAAAAATTACAAAAGAAATTAGAAAATACTTTGAGACTGAAAATAAAATCACAGTATACTAAAATTTATGAGATACAGAAAAAACAGTACTCAGAGGGAAATTTATAGCTATATATTAAAAAAGAAATCAGCCAGGGGTGCCTGGCTATCTCAGTTGGTAGAGTGTGTGACTCTTGATCTTGGGGTTGTGAGTTCCAGCCCCAGCTTGGTTGTAGAGATTACTTAAAAAATAAAATTAAAGTTAAAAAAATAAGAAAAAACATCTTAAGTCAATAACCTAACTTTACACTTTAAGGAACTAGAAAAAGTGTCAACCAAATACAGAGCAGTCAAAAGGAAGGAAATCATAAATGTTAAACTTGAAGAAAAGATAGGGAATAGAAAAACAATAGATAGGGGGCACCTGGGTGGCTCAGTCTGCCTTCAGCTCAGGTCATGATCTCAGGGTCCTGGGATTGAACCCCACATCCAGCTTCCTGTTCAGCCAGGAGTCTGCTTTTCCCTCTCCCTCTGTCCCTATCCCTGCTTGTGCTCTCTTACTCACTTTTTTGCAAATAAATAAGATATTTTTTTAAAAAAGAAAAACAATAGACTTAAGTATACCAAAAGTTAGTTCTTGGAAAAGGTCAACAAAATTGACATATCTTTAGTTAGAATGACAAAGAAAGATGAGAGAAGACACAAATAACTAAAATCTAAAATAAAAGTAGGGACACTACTGGCCTTCCAGAAATAAAAGGATTATAAGGTAAAACTGAACAATTGCATGCCAACATATTAGATAACCTAAATGAAATGGAAAAATTCCTAAAACACACAAATTGCCAAAACTGGTTCAAAAAGAGAAAACTAGAACAAACCCATAAAAAATAGATTGAATCAGTAGTCAAAAACCTCCTGACAAAGAAAATTCTAAAACCAGATGACTACACTGATTAATTCTGACACACAGTAAAAGAAGAATTAACACTAATCCTTCTCAATTCCTTCCAAAAAAATAGAAGAGGAGGGAGTACTTCTAACTCATTCTTTTAGTCCAACATTACCCTGATACCAAAGCCAGACAATAATATCACAAAAAAGTAAAAGAAAAAAAAAATTACAAGGCCATATTCCTTGTGAATACAGATACAAAAATTTTCAGTAAAGCCCTAGCAAACTGAATATGATAGCATATTAAAAGGATTATATGCCATGACCAAGTGGTATTTATCCCAGACATACAAGCAAGTTTTAAGACAAAATCTTTAATATAATATGAAGGAAAAAACCCACATGATTATCTTAATTGATGCACAAAAAGCATTTGACAAATTCCAACACAGTTTCATGATAAAAACACTCAAAAAACTAGGAATTTAGAGGACATTCCTCAACATTTATGGACATTTACGAGAATCCCCAGCTAACATTTTACTTAGTGGTAAAAGAGTGAAAACTTTCTAAGATCAGGAACAAGACAAGGATGCCCACTTTCACCACTGCTATTCAACGTTGTACTAGTAGTTCTAGTAGTTAAAATCTCAATTTTTAAAAATGGGCAAAGGACTTGAGTAGACATTTCTCCAAGGAGTGTATATAGATGGCCAGTAAGCAGCTATTCAACATTGTACTAGTAGTTCTAGTAGTTAAACATTGTACTAGTAGTTAAAATGGTTAATTTTATATGAATTGCATCTCAATTTTTAAAAATGGGCAAAGGACTTGAGTAGACATTTCTCCAAGGAATGTATATAAATGGCCAGTAAACACATAAAAAGCTGCCCAACATCATTAGTCTTTAGGGAAATGCAAATAAAAACAATAATGATTGCATACTACTTCCCACCCACTAGGATAGGTATAATTTTTTAAAAAGAAAAATAACATGTTGCTGAGGCTGTGGAGACAGTGGAACCCTGACTCATTGCAGGCGGGAATATAAATTGCTTCAGTTGCTGTGGAAAAGTTTGGTGATGCCTCAATAATTTATATGTAGAATTAACATATGACCTCGCAATTCTACCCTTAGGTAAAACCAAAGACAATTGAAACCAAGTGTTCAAAGAAAAACTTGTACTTGAATGCTGATAGCAGCATTTTCTATAATAGCCAAAACATGGAAACAGCCCATATATCCATCAACTGATGTATGGATAAACAAAATGTAGTGTATGCATACAGTGGGAATATTCAGTTCTAAAAAGGAATTAAGTATTGATAAATGCTATAACATGACCGAACCCTGAGTACGTGCTAAGTTAAAGAAGCCTGATACAGAAAGACAAACAGTAGAGAAGAGAGGCAAATTGAGAGTACATTTGTGTGCTGTTTCAGTAATTGAGACAGCGTGGTACGGGTTAAGGGATAAGCACCTAGATCAATGGAACAGAATAGAGTTCAGAAATAGACCCACACAAAGATGGCCAGTTGATTTTAGACAAAACTGAAAACGCCGTACAGTGAAGCAAGGATAGCATTTTCAACAAATGGTGTGAGACAATTAGACTACCATGTACAGAATAATGTCAATCTAAACCTTATATCAATATTCATATAAAGAAAAGATCATAGGTTCAAATAGAAAACAAAACTATGAAAGTTTTAGAGTGAAAGAGAGGAGAAAATCTATTATGTTGGGCTTGCCAACAACTTATACATAGAACCAAAAGTATTTTCCATAAAAGAAAAATTTGATAAGTGAGACTTCATCAAAATTAAAAACTTTGCTAAGTGAAACTTGTTTTATTTTTAATTTTAATTTTTTAAAGATTTTATTTTAATTCGTCAGACATAGAGCACACAAGCAGGGGGAGCAGCAGCAGAGAGAGAAGCAGGGTCCCCACTGAGCAAGGAGCCTGATGTGGGACTCGATCCTAGGACCCTGAGATCAGGATCTGAGCCGAAGGCAGATGCTTAACCCACTGAGCCACCCTGGCGCCCCATGAAAGAAACTCTTAAGAGAATAAAAAAGACTAGTTATAGAACGAGTGAAAATATTTGCAAATCACATATCTGGCTATAGATTTGTATCAAGAATATATAAAGAAGTCTTAAAACTCAACAAAAAAGCAAACAACCCAATTAAGAAACAGGCAAAAGACATGAACAGATACTTCACGTATATAAGGATAGTAAATAAGCACGTGAAAAGATGGTGAACATCACTAGCTATTAAGAAAATGAACATGGAAACCATGATGAGATACCCTTGCATACCTAGTAGAGTCAGTAAAATACATACAGAACCAAGTACTGGCAAGGATGCAGGACTGGAACTCATAAAATGCTGGTGGAAATACACAGTGATAAAGTCACTTTAGAAGACTGCGTGACTTAGCAGTCTTGTTATCTGCCATAGAGAAATGAACATAATTTCACACAACCCTGTATGCATATGTTTGTAGCAGCTTTATCATAACTGCCGTAAAGTAGAAGCAACCCCAATTCCTTCAATAGGTGAGTAGATTATCACACTGTAAGACGTCTGTACGGTGGAGAACTTCTCAACAATAAAAAGGAATGAACTTGTGATATAGGCAACTTGTAAGAATTTCAGAGGCTGAGTGGAAGAAGCCAGTCCTAAGGGCTACCTGCTGTATGATTGCATTTATGTGATATTCTGAAAAATGAAATTATAGGGATAGAGAGTAAGTCAGTGGTTGCTAGGGCTTATGGATGGGGGGAAGGGTATGAGTATAAAGGGTTACCGTGATGGAGTTTTTTAGAGTTGTTGATGGAAAATTCTGTACCCTTGTTAAAGTGGCTACTGGAATCTATGTTAGAATTCTTTGAACTGTACTTCCTACGCTGTAAGTCATTAGTACATGACTTTTGTAACAAATGATTTTAAAATCTAAAGGAAATGAGTGATTTCATAGGAAAATATACCAAAGTTGATTAAAAAATAGAAAACTTATTTAGTGCAGTTATCAAAGCTGAGACTGAAAATGATTGTAAAAGACATCACGTTTACATGGCTTCACAGCTGAATTCTAAGTGACCTTCGAAGGATAGGTGGTTCTAAATCAATTTACATGTTTTTCCAGACCATACAGAAGGGTTAAAAGCTCCCCGATTTTTTTAAATAACTAGAATAATTTTAACACCAAAATCTGATTAGAGATATCACAGAAAAAAAAAAAAAACAACTGTTGACCAATATCACTTATAGATGTAAAAATTCAGAATAAAATATCAAATCGAATATAACAGTGTTTTTAGGGAATAGTACACAATGAGCAAGTCAGTTTAAACCAGAAATACAGGTTCCTTCAGCTTCAGGAAATCTAAATGTATTATAGTTCATCACATCCATAGATCATAGGAGAAAAACCGTAGACATTGGAAAGACCTTGACAGAAGTCATTGCTAATGGAAACTGTCAGGTACTTGATGTGCCTCCTCTCATTTAATTTTGCCAAAAATCCTGTGCCGCCACCCCCCCCTTTATTGGTGAGGAAGTGAACCCCCCTTAACAGCATATGGGATGGGGATGGGAGAGAGTGGGAGCCACCATGGCTTAGAAGTCCCATGGCCAAAATTAGGGGACCATTCCTTCCTGGGCCTGTGCATGGTCTGGATCCCAGCCAGGGACAGGGCGCAAGAACAAGAGGTACGTGCACCGGAGCCGAGGCCGTGGCTCCTACTAGGTGTTTATGTTCTAACCCAGAGGCAGGACACCACCCGCGGCGTTTTATCAGAAGCCGGGCCCACTTGGTCTACATTTATCAGGTTTCTGGGAAGCTAATCTCAGGTCATTTCCTCACCTTGAAGGAGAAAGGGTTTTGGTAATCCTATTTTCATATTGCTATTTCCAGGAGAAGGAGGAGGAGACAATATATGGCAGCAAAACCGACAAATATACACTATAGTATTTCTCATTAAATTCATACTTTTTTTTGCTTTCCTAAATAGGATTTCCCCCCCCCTTTTTCTTTTTCTTTTCTTTTTTTTTTTTTTAAGATTTTATTTATTTATTTGACGGAGAGAGATCACAAGTAGGCCGAGAGGCAGGCAGAGAGAGAGGGGGAAGCAGGCTCCCTGCCGAGCAGAGAGCCCGATGCGGGGCTCGATCCCAGGACCCTGAGATCATGACCTGAGCCGAAGGCAGAGGCTTTAACCCACTGAGCCCCCCAGGCGCCCCTCCCCCCCTTTTTCTATTATAAATTCTGGATGGTTATTCTTGCCATATAGGTGCTGTGTATTTTTCTCGGTAGATGATCAGCAGCAGCAATCAGTATTCCTATTGGTGTGGACCTACATGTAAAAGTTGAATACCGGAGTTGAGTGGCAAACATCACTGTCTTTCTGACTCTAATGGGAATACTTCTGATGTTCTATCAAGTATGGGTGTTAGGATTTTGTGGTGGACGTCCTTTATTCCTTCATTAACTTAAGGAAGTTTCCTTCTACTTTACTGAGAATTTTTAATTATGAACGTCTCTCATTTTATCATATGGCTGCTTGTCATTTCCTGAACTGATAATGTGGCTGTTTTCTCCTTTTCATTAGTTTAGGTAATGATTTACATCGAACATTCTTTAAACTGAACTGTTGTTGCATACCTGAGATAGACCCTACTTTCCCATGATGTATTGTTCTTTTAATACAGAGTAAATTCTGTTTGCTAATATTTGCCTCAAGGTGTTACGTCCATAAGTGAGATTAGCCTAAAGTGTTCTTAGCTTGGGCTTCTCTTGATTGGTTTTGGTTTCAGGATTATTTTAGTAAGTTATAAAATGAGTTGGATTTTTTCTCTTTTCTGGAAGGACAGTAGAGCATAAGTAAGAACATAGCTCTGTAACCAGATGCTTTTGTTGGAATTCTGATTTTCCACAACCTTGACTTCTAAAACCATAGGTCACTTTCTCCTGTTTTTCAACCATGTATAAATGGAATCATACAATATGTACTCTTCTGTGTCCAGTTTCTTCCAATCAGTATTGTTTCTAAGATTCAGCCATGTTGTTACATGAAGCAATAGTTTAGGAATTCTCGTTGCTGTGTAAGTATTCCATTGTAAAAGCATACCACAGTTTACTCATTCTCTTGAGTGTTCCAGTTTTTAAAAGGTTCTTATAAATTGTGCTGCTATGAATATTCTTGTTGTTGTGAACATATGTACATTTGTTGGGTATTTGTGTTGGGTACCTACGTAGGAGTAGAAGATATAAGTCTATGTGTATGTATGTTCAGCTTTAATAGACAATGCCAACAGCAATATTGGAGAGTTGCCCTGTGGCTTTAGTTTGCATTTTGTTGATCACTAATAAAGTTGAAAACATTTCCATACATTTTTTTAGGTCTAGCCTTTTATTCTTATATGAATAGCATCTGTCTTACACATGGATATAGCCCCAAATTAAAGTCAAATAATCAGAATGTTTTTATTTAGGTTCATAGTATGTGTATAACAATTCACTAGGTTGTATTAGTTAAAATTACCTTTGGTTGAGAACTAAGCAAAAACTCCAAAAATAGTCCCTTAAGCAAAGTTAAATTCTCCATCACAGAAAAGAAGTAAACAGGTGGACAGTAAATGGCTGTAATGGAAGGAAATAGGCACCTTCTATCTTGTTACTCCATTTTACAAGGTGGATGATAAACTTTCAGACTTACCGTGATATTCTAAACAGCAAATGGAAGGACGTTTTTAAAAAGATCCCCCTCTTTTTAAGGAATCTTCCCGGTAGTACATATAACTTTTTCATGTATTTCTTACTAGCTAGCACGTATACAGTAACAACCAGCTGCAAGAGATGCTAAGAAATATTTTAGCTTAGAGTTAATGCACCCAGCTAAAAATTAGGGCTTTTGTTTACTATGAAAGATACTTAGGGGATATCTGGAGCAGTTTCTTTTATACAGCATGTGTTGGAGAGAAATCAAGAAGTAAAAACTGCAGTCCCTATTCTTCTACTCCTACATAGATTCTCAAATGTATTGAGTAGTAAAGACTGTAATGTAGCATTCATCATTGTGATAGGAAATTTAAGGGACCTAAGAATCCATAAAGGAAAAGGGCAACCTGGACAGAAACAGAGAAAATAAAAGACAGGAACAGAATGAACATTGAATGAATGAATGATTAATTAATGGAAAGACTAAATGAGCATTCTATTCATTTTTTTTTCAATTGAGAACAGCTTAAAGTTATACAATAATGCAAGGGAGTTACTTTAACATTTAATTGCTTATAATGATGGGTTTCACTCTGGGGGCTTAGTGCCAATACGTGTGTGTGTGTGTGTGTGTGTGTGTGTGTATTGCAAATATAGAGATAGTGCGTATGTGTGTGTGTGTATGTGTGTGTATATATTTACACACTTGTATACCTTACATTAATAAACATCCTTTTTTATGTTTATACTCCTGTCTTTCTCCAAAGGAATAACAGTGGGATGTCCTCAGTTATCTCAGGGATGATGTAAGGCATTAGTTAAAAAAAAAAGTCCTAATTGCACCAGATCCTCCTGTCCCTAAATGGAACATTCCTAAAGCTTATAGGTATTACATATCTAGAGATAAAGCCAACCACCACCATGCAGAAACAATGAAAAAATAACTTTAAAAAGACTACTCATACAGGTAAATTCTACCAAACATTCCAAGAGGAATGAATACCAGTCTTCCTTAAACCCTTTTAAAACAGAACACGGAATACTTTCAAACTCATTTTATCCAGACCAGCATTACCCTGATACCGAAGCCACATAAAGCTAGAGTACTACAGGCAAATATCCCTTAATGAACAGCGATGCAAAAATTTTTAATAAAATACCAGCAAACTGAATTCAACAGCACATTAAAAGGATTATACACCATTAACAAGTATACACATGTGATTATCCCTGGGATATAAGGATGTTTCAACATATGCAAATAAGCCAAGCTGATATACCATATTATCAGAATGAAAGATAAAAACCACATGATCACCTCAGTTGATGCGGAAAAAGCATAAAAACTCAACAAAATATGCAGAAAAAGCATAAAAATTCAACAAAAGAGCTATAGAAGGAACTTACCTCTATGCAATAAAGGCCACACATGAAAAACCCACAGCTAATATTATAAGCTTTTTGAAGAACTTGGCAATGATTTTTTTGGATATGGCAACAAAGGCAAAAATAGGCAAGTGGGATTTCACGAAACTGAAAGTTTCTGCAGAGCAAAGGAAATATTCAACAAAGTGTAAAGGTAGAGCCTGTGAAATGGGAGGAAATGTTTGCAAACCATAAATCTGATAAGGGGTTAATATCTAAAACATAAGGAACTCGATAACAAAAACACAAATAACCCAATTAAAAAAAAACCGTGAAGGACCTAACTAGACATTTCTAAAAAGAAGACCTACAAGGGCCAACAGACATTTGAAAAGGTGCTCAGCATCACTAATTATCAAGAATACACACATACACATACACAACGAATATTATTGCGCCTTAATATAGAGGGAAATCTTGCCATTTGCAACAACATGGATGAACCTGGAGGACCTTATGCTACGTGAGATAAGCCTGACACAGAAAGACAGGTACTGCATTACCTCACTTACATGTGGAACCTAAAATAGTCAAACTCACAGAAACAGCATAGAATGGTGGTTGCCAGGGGCTGAGAAGTGAGTGAAATGGGTAGATGTTGGTCAAGGGATACAAAGTTTCAGTTATGCAAGATATGAATAAATTCTGGAGAGCTAATATGCAGCAATGTGACTGTAATTAACAATACCGTATTTTATACTTGAAATTTGATAAGAGGGTAACTCCTAAGTGTTCTCAGCCCACCAACAATTATACTTCAATAAAGCTATTAATTGAAGTACAAAGCACTGATTTTCTCTGAACTTTGGAATGATTTAATAGAAACATTTTAAGTCTTAAGAACAAATTTATTTTTGCGGGGTGGTGAAGATTAGCAGTCTAAAAAATCTGTTTGGGAGTGCGTTGTTGGAGGGAAAACTTTGTAGCTGGAAATGTATCCTCCATGTTAGTGCCACCAGACTTTCAGAATGTGTTTGTCATTGTGTTCTCAATAAATGGTGCTAACCCTATAAAAGAGTGCTACTATAATGGAAGAAAAGAGAAGAAGAATTGGATTGTCAGTCACTAGAGACAGTTACTAGGTCGAGGAGTGTCTTTCAGAAATTTGAGTCTGTGGAAATAAAGTGGCTCATCCAAGACCATGCGGCTGGGCAAGAGCAGGGCCAGTGCGCACTCTGTGTCTCCTTTTAAGAATGTCAGGGCCCAGGATGCCTGGGGGGCTCAGGCGGTTAAGTGTCTGCCTTCGGCCCAGGTCATGATCCTGGGATCCTGGGATCGAGCCCCACATTGGGCTTCTTGCTCAGTGGGGAGTCTGCTTCTCCCTCTCCCCCTGCTCATGCCAGCACTCTCTCTCTGACAAATAAATAAATAAAATCTTAAAAAAAAAAAAAAATGTCAGGGCCCAGAGGTGCCCGAGTGGCACAATCAGTTAAGTGTCTGACTCTTGGTTTTGGCTCAGGTCGTGATCTCATGGCTGTGGGATTGAGCCCTGAGTTGGGCTCTGCGCTCAACATGGAGTCTGCTTGAGATTCTCTCTCCCTCTCGCTCTGCCCCTACCCCCACTAATGCTTGCTTTTGTTCTCTCTTTCTCTCTCTCTCTGAAATAAGTATATAAATAAATCTTTTTAAAAGATGTCAGGTCCCAAATCTACTTAAGAAGGCACTGACAGGATCATCAAAATCATCACTAGAAGCAAATGATCTAGGACCTACATATAAATCAGATATAGAGCTAGAGTGTCATCACGCATAAAATAAGGGAAAGACCCACGAACAATGAAAATTATGGCACCCGTTGAGTGGTCTGGGTTTTTTTTTTTTTTTAACCTTCTTAATCTTCAAGACCTTATTTTAGCTGCACAGTGCTATTTTTTCTTGCTTGTTCATTTTTTAAACAGCTTCGTTAAGGCATAATTGATATACAAAGAACTACACATATTTAATGTATACAATTTGATGAGTTTGGACGTATGTAAATAGACGTGTTACCCTCACCACAGTCAAGGTAATAGACATTTCCAGTACCTCCAAAGTTTCCTTGTCCTTTGTGCGGTTTTTGGTTTAATTAATTTTATTTTGTTTTTTTGTGCTAAGATGAGAACATGAGATCTGCCCTCTTAACAAATTTTGAAATGCACTATACCTTACTGTTAACTCTAGCCACCGTGTTGTACAGTAGATCTTTAGAGTTGATTCATGTAGCATAACTGAAGCCTTATGCCCACCGAGTAACAACCCCTTTTATATCCCCATCCCCTGGCAACCACTACTGTATTCTCTGCTTCTATGAGTTTGACTAGTTTAGATGCCTCATAACTGGAATCATGCAGCAGTTGTCAGCTACGGTAATTTATAGTTTCCTAGAAAATTATCCATTTCATCTGTTTTCCATTCTTTGGACTTGAGGATATATGTATTTAACATTTTTAAAAATTAAAAAAAAACTGTTTCATTTTCTTCGTAACATTTATCACTAATATAAGTTAGTTGTTTGTTTATTCTTTACAGTCTCTTTCCCCCCATTAGATTGTTGCCTTCATGATTGTGGGGACCTCATAGGTCTTGTTGACTAGCTCCTAGGCCACGGCCTGCCACATGGTGGCCATTCGGGAAATATTTCTTGAGTGGACGATTGTGTGATCTGTTTCTTTAAGTATGTCCCCTTCTCTATGGCTAATGCTGTTTACTTGTGTTTTCTCTCTTTTCTTGATTCTGTTGCCAGAGGCTTATCTATTTTGTTGGTTTTTTCAAAGGAGCAGCTTTAAGTTCTCTAGATCAATTCAGTTTCTTATCTTTTAAAAAAAATCCTGCTTTTTTCTTTATTAAGTTCTTCTTTCTGTTTTCTGTATGTTTTATTGGTGTGTGCTGTTCTCATTGTTGTCTTCATTCTAAATTCTTGAGATAAGGGGCGCCTGGGGGGCTCAGTCGGTGAAGCATCTGCCTTCAGCTCAGGTCGTGATCCCGGGGTGCCGGGATCGAGCTCCCGTGTCAGGCTCCCTGCTCAACGGGGAGCCTGCTTCTCTCTCAGCCTCTGCTGCTCCCCCTGCTTGTGCTCTCTCTCTCTCTCTGGTAAATGAATAAAATCTTTAGAAAGATAAATTGTTGAGATGAAAACTAAGTTTATTTTCTGTCTCCCTTGTTTTCTGATAAATATTTTCAATGGTATAAATTTTCCTCCTCACTTTTGCTTCATACCATAGGTTCCAGTGGCTTTTTTTACTTCTGACTTATGTTTTCAGTTTTTATTTTCTCTTCAACCCAACAGTTATTTAGAAGTGCATTTAAAATTTTCCAGATTTATAGATCTGGGAGGGGGCGGATTTTATTTATTTATTATTTATTTATTTATTTATTTATTTATTTTTCTATTGCATTAATTTTTTTTTATTCTTTAATTTTTTTTAGGGAGAGCGAGAGTGTGGGGTGGGGAGGGGCAGAGGGAGAGGGAGAGAGAGAATCTTAGGCAGGCTCCACGCCCAGCACAGAGTGTACTGCAGGGCTTGAGCTCACGATTCGAGATCATGGCCTGAGCGGAAATCAAAGGTCAGATGCTTAATTTTGAACCCATAATTTTTGACACGTTATGGTAACTGTGGCCTAGGTGATAGCGGCTTTACGGAAGTTTTTGGATATTTCCTTTGTTACCTAGAAAAGAGGTCCGCAGACTACACCCTGTAGGCCCCAAGGGCCCGGTTCCTGTTTTGGAAATCAAGTTTTATTTATTTACCAGTTACAACCGCTCAACTGAGTGGTTCTGACAGAGACCCCGTGGCCCATGTGCTTAAAACGTTTACTGTCTGGACTTTTCACAAAAAGTTCGCTGACCTCTGACTTAAAACATGTCAATTTTTGTGACTTTTTTTTTATATGCATCAAAAAATATGTATATTGTCTCTTGGGTACAAGTCCCTTATATCCTTATTAGAATAAGCTTGTTAAGTTGTGTTATAGTGACCCTTATATCCTTCCTGGTAGTGCGTGGTTTTGGTTATACGTATCTGAGAGAGAGGTAGATAAACCTCCCATCCACTTCTATATTTTAGGGTTATATGTTTTGAAGCTGCACTTTTATTGCATAAAGAGTTTATAAAGGTTCATAACTATTATATTGTCCTGTTGTGTTTTCCTTCATAAAATATGAAATAGCCTTCTTTGCCCATTTACACATTGATTTATGTATGCCTTAAAATATTTCTAAAGAATATGATTGTTCCTGTCAGGTTTAGGTTGAGCTACGTATATTAGGGGAAAAAAATAATAAGTAACAGTTTAAACAAGAAAGATTTTCTTTCTTGGGTAGAAGTCTGGAGATAGGTATTCCAGGGCTCTGTGATGTCATCAGGGACCCAGGCTCCTATCTTCTGCTTCACCATCTTGGTATATGGTTTTCATCCTAAGGTCCCCTCATGGTCCACGAGACTTCTGGAGTTCCAGCCAGCACATCTCCATTGAGGGCCAGAAGGAAGAGGAAAGGTAGGAGGGCAAAAAGGGGCCTGTCCTAGCTCAGCTGCTCAGCCAATTTCTAATAAATGACGTCAGAAATCCCAGGAAACGGTTCCATTTCCATCTCACTGGCAGAACTTAGTGAAGTAGCCACACCTAAGCAGGGAGGCCTGTCAGGTAGCTTTGCCTTGGCTAAAAATCGGCATCCTGTTACCAAGGAGGACGGTGGGACCGGACACGTGTTTTTGTTAGTAGCCTTTTCCTTTTATAACTGTTTCCGTTCCTTCATTGTCAACCTTCCTCAGTTATTTTGTTTCAGGTATGTCTCTTGTAAATAGAATATAGCAAGATCTTGAGTTATTTGGTTTTAAACAATCAGAACATCTGTCTTACTAGGTGAGTGTAACGCATTCATTTTATTATCGTTGCTGATACATGCGGCGCTATTCCTGACATTGTCTGTTTGCTTTCTGTTTAATTCTTTTTACTTTTCCTGCCACTTGTTACACCGAATTTTCTGGGTGGTTTTTTTTTTTCTGTTTCAGAAGTTGTGTGCCCTGTTTCGATTCTTTTAGTTATTAGTCTTGGTGTTTTTTAACATTGTTTTAAAATAATTTCAAATTTACAGAAAAGTTGCAAGGATTAGTACAAAGGATTCCTGTGTGCCCTTTACCCAGATTCCTCAAATGTCAACATTTTATCATATTTCCATTATCATTTTTTCCTTATACCTATGAATAGTATTTCTTGAACCCTTTGAGAGTAAGTCACACACACAGTGCCCCTTCAGTGGACATTTTAAGAGCAGGTCCATTCTCTTACATAACAACAATAAAAGAATCAATTTTGGGACATTAAAATTCATACAATTCTATCACCTAGTCCATAGATAATGTTCAAATTTCACTTTATTTTGGCCCTGGATGCAGACTCACACATTGCATGTCATTATCATGACTCCATAGTCTCCTTTGATCTCCTGTGAACGTAGTATTTTTGAAGACTGTAGGCCAGTTATTTTGGAAAACGTCCCTCATTTTGGATTTGTTTGCATTTTTCATGATGAGATGCAGATTACGCACTTTTGGCCAAACCACCACAAAAGTGATGTTGTATTCTTCCCAGTAATTTGTATCAGGGGGCACATGGTATCAATTTGTCCCATTACTGGTGGTTTCAACTTTGACTGGATGCTTAAGGTGTCTGTGAGGTTTTCCACTATAAAGCCATTCTCCTTCCCTTTGCCATGAATAAGTATATTGTGGGGAGTTTTAGCATTCATCAGTGATTCTTTCCTAAATTATTTATTACTAAGACGTTTATCCAAGCCAAGGTTCTAATTCCATCATTCCTTTTACATTTACCAGTTGGCATTCTACTCCCAGGAAGGGCTTTCCCTGTCCATTTGTTTATTCATTCATTCATTTATTTATATATATGTGTGTATATCTGGATTCTTATTTTATTCAGTGGGTTCTAGTCCATTATTTTCATTAGCTATTTTGAGGCACACATTGTTTCAGAAGCAACCAGTGGAAGCCCCTCCCATATTCTTTTGACACGTTTTCCTTATTCTTCGAGTACTACTTGATTTTCTGGCACAAGAAGATGTTCCACTTTCATCTTGTTCTTTCCTGGATTTCTCCAAGGAGTCCCAGTTCCATTTATTTTTGAACAGCTTTATTGAGGTACAGTTGGCATACAATAAACTACACATGTTTAAAGTAGACAGTTTGGTAAGTTTTGACATGTACACACCTGTACATAATCACCACAATTGAGATAATGAAAATATCCCTCACCCCCAAAATTTTCTTAGTGCGCCTCTGTAATTCCTCCCTTACCACTCCCTGTCCCTCCTGCAACCCCAGAAGCCCTGATCTACGGTCACTATAGACACATATGTAGAATCATAGACCGTGTACTTTTTGTCTGTCTCATTTCATACACCAGAATTATTTTGAGATTCAGCTATGTTGTAGCATGTATCAATAGTTTACACCTTTTATTACAGAAAAGTATTAAATTGTGTAAATATTACCACAATTTGTGTATTCGTTTGCCAGTTGATAGACATTTGAGTTACTTGCAGTTTTGGTTTATTACAAATAAAGCTACTTGGAACCTCTGTGTACAAGTCTTCCCTTGGGGAGATACCTAGGAGCGGACTGGTTGAATTATATGGCACATGTATATTTAACTTTTTAGGAAACTCCAGACTGTTTTTTAAAACAGCCTGCTGAGATTTTTGATTGGGATTATACTGAATATGGATCATTTTGGGAAGAAATGACATCTTAATAATATCGAGTGTTCCAATCTATGAACGTGTTGTATCTCTCCATTTATTTAGGTCTTTAATTTTCTCAATAATGGTTTGTACATTTCTGCATACAAGTCTTGTATATCTTTTGTCAGATTCATCCCTACACATTTCATATTTTTATCCTATTATAAATGCTTTCGTTTTAATCTCAATTTCCTATTGTTCATTGCTACTGCATAAAAATACAATAATTATTGTGTATCGAGTTTACATCCTACCTTTCTAAATTCACTTGTTAATATTAGTACCTTTTTTGAAGAGTCCGTTGGATTACCTACATAGGTTGTCATCTGTGAATAAAAGCAGTTTTACTTCTTTCTTTCCAATCCGGATGCCTTCTGTTTATTTTTCTTACCTTACTGCACCTTTCTCCCTGATCTTAGAGGAAATCATTCAGTCTTTTCCTGTTAAAGTATGATGTTACCTGAAGGTTTTTTCCCTTATTGATTTGAGGAAATTTCCTTCTATCCCTAGTTTGCTGAGCATTCTTTTTTTCATCAATAATAAATGTTGCATTTTATGAAATGCTTATTTGTATCTACTGAGATGCTCCTATAGTGCTTTTCTGTTTTAGTCTATTAATACTGATGGATTACATTGATTGAATTTTTATTGCTAAACCAATTTTGCACTCCCGGAATAAACTCCCATCAGTCAGGATGAATTATCCATTTTAGGTACTGCTGGATTTGATTTGCTAACATTTTGTTCAGAATTTTTACACCTATCTACTTGAGGGATATTAGTATGTAGTTTTCTTGTAAAGTCTTTCTCTAGCTTTGGTATCAGAAATATTGGCTTCAGAAAACAAGTTTGACAGTATTGCCTCCTTTTCAATTTAACGGGAGAAGTTTTTGTAGAACTGATAGTCTTTCTTCCTTAAGTATTTGGTAGAATTCATCAGTCAAGCCTTCCGGGCCTGGAGTCTTCATTGTGGGAAGCTTTTTAACTGCCAGTTTGATTTATTTAATAGATACAGGGCTATTCAGGTTATATATTTCTTCTTGAGTGAGCTTTGGTAATTTGTATCTTTCAAGGGACTTATTCATTTCATCTGAGCAGTTGAATTTATTGGCATAAAGTTGTTAGAATAATATCTTTTATTGTTTATTATCTGCAAAAATCATTGTAATGTGATCTTTCTTGTTACTATATTGGTAATCTGTTTCTCTTTTCTGATAAGTCTGGTTAGAAATGGAACAATTTTTTTGAACATCTCAAAAAATCACTTTTGTTTCATTGGTTTTCTCTGTTGATCTGTGTACTGTTGTGTTTTGTCAACTCTGATATAGGTTATTTCCTTCTCTTTGCTTACCTTGAGCTTCACTTGTTCTTTTTTCTGTTTTTTTTTTTTTCTTCTATTTGTTTTAAGGCGTATGGAAGCTGAGTTCATTCACTTGAGATCTAATTTTTGCTTTTATAGAAATTTATGTAAATTTCCAAGTACTCCTTTAGTTGTATCTCACAAATCTTGCTGTGTTTTTCATTTTTATTCAGTTCAAAATAATTTGTAATTTTCCTTTTGACTTCCTTATTGATCCATAGGTTATGTACGTATGTATGTATGTATGTATTTATTACTCAGTTTTACTGAGATATAATTACATAAAACATTGTATAAGTTTTATACAATAAACTTAATGTATTTGATTAATGATTTGATACATGTACATATCGGAGAATAATTGGCACAAGTTTAGTCAACATCCATCATCCTGCATAGTTATAAATTGCTTTTGTGTGTGTGTGTGTGATGAGAACTTTTAAGATTTATTCTCTTAGGGGCTCCTGGGTGGCTCAGTGGGTTAAAGCCTCTGCCTTCGGCTCAGGTCATGATCTCAGGGTCCTGGGATCGAGCCCCGCATCGGGCTCTCTGCTCGGCGGGGAGCCTGCTTCCCCCTCTCTCTCTGCCTGCCTGTCTGCCTACTTGTGATCTCTCTCTCTGTCAAATAAATAAATAAAATCTTTAAAAAAATTTTAAAAAAAAGATTTATTCTCTTAGTAGCTGTGAAATATCGAATACAGTATTGTTAACTGTAGTCACCATGTTGTACATAACATCCCCAGGACGTATTTGTTTTAATTAGATGAATTTATCTATTAAAGAAAATTATTTTAAAATTAGATAGCAAAGACAAACCCAACTCTAGGCTCTATGCAAGACTCAAACAAAACACAAAGTTTCAAAAAGGCTAAAAATAAGGGGATGGGCAAAAATATATCAGGAACATGGGAACAGTAAGAAGGCAGGTGTTGCAATCACAGCAAGATCCGGATCAGAGGCAGGGAAGCCCACTGTTTCTTTTTTTCTTTATTTCTTCTTTTTTGGGGGGCTGTATTTTCATTGAGATAATTTTTCTGTATTTTATTTTTTTAAGTTTTTATTTTCACTGCAGTGAGTTAACATTAGGTTCTGGTGTACAGTACAGTGATTTGGCACTCCCATACGACCCCCAGTGCCCGTCACAAGTGCCCTCCTTCATGCCTGTCCCCTATCTCACCCTTCCTCCCAACCCCCCCATGACCGGCAGTGTGTTCTCCAGAGTTGAGAGTCTGCTTCTTGCTTTGCCTCCTCTCTTTTTTCCCCCTTTGCTCATTTGTTTTGTTCCTTAAATTCCACACACGAGTGAAATCATACGGTAATTGTCTTTCTCTGACTGACTTATTTCACTTAGCATTACACCCTCTAGCTCCATCCACGCCGTGGCAAATGGCAGGATTGCATTCTTTTTGATGGCCGAGTAGTATTCCATCGTGTACACATACCACATCTTCATCCACTCATCTAGCAGTGGATACTCAGGCTGTTTCCATACTCTGGCTGTTGTTAATAATGCTGCTGTAAGCATCGGGGTACATGATTCCCTTTGAATTAGTATGTTTGTATTCTTTAGGTAAATACTTAGTAGTGCAATTGTGGGATTGTAGGATAACTTCTATGTTTAACTTTTTGAGGACCCTCCATACTGTTTTCCACAGCGGCTGCACCAGTTTGCATTCCCTCCAACAGTGCAAGGGGGTTCCTTTTCCTCCACGTTCTCACCAGCAGCTGTTGTTTCTTGTATTTTTGATTTTAGCAATTCTGGCAGGTGTGAGCCGATTTGGTAGTTTTGATTTGCATTTCCCTGAGGATCGGTGATGTTGAGCATCTTTTCATGTGTCTGTTGGCCATCTGCATGTCTCCTTTGGAGAAATGTCTATTCATGTCTTCTGCCCATTTTTTAATTGGATGATTCATGTTTTAGATGTTGAATTTTATAAGTTCTTTCTATATTTTGGATACTAACCTTTTATCAGGTATGTCATTTGCAAACATCTTCTCCCATCAGTAGGTTACCATTTCTAGTGCTCTTCATTTCTTTGTTTCCATCTGTTATCATTTTCTTTCTTCTTGAAGAATGTCCTTTAATGCTTCTGGTAGTGTAAGTTCTGGTGAAATATTCATTCAACTTTCGTATGTCTGAAAAAAGTCTTAAATTCCATCTTTAAAAAATATTTTCAATAGGTAAAGAACTCTAGGGTAGCCATTTTTGTCTTTCAGAACTATAAAGATTTTTCTCTACCATCCAATGAAAAACTGGCTATCATCTTTACCTTTGCTTCTGTTTACTTAATATGACTTTTTTTCTGACTTCTCTTAAGATTTTCTCTTTTTCACTAGTTTTAAGCTCTTTGATTATAGTGAGCCATGGTGTAATTGTTTTCAGTTTCATTCTGTCCTTGGGTTTCATCGAGCTTAGACATGTGGATTTACATTTTTCATCAAATTTACAAAAATCTCAGTTATTATTTCTACAAGTCTTTTTTTTTTTTTTTTCTGTTCCACTCTCTCGATATTTCAATTATACACATATTTGGCCACTTGACATTGTCTCATTGTTCACTGATGCTCTGTTCATTGTTTTTTGGTCTTTTTTTTCTATCTGTGATTTATTTTATATAGTGTCTATTGCTGTGTCTTCAAGTTCACTAATCTTTCCTTCTGTAATGTTTGATTTCCTGTTAATCCTATGCATGTTCAGTCGTTCCTCTAGCTTTCTGAACACACACAGAATATTTATAATGATAAATGGTTATTTTAAGAAGCTTGTCTGCTAATTCTTTCATCTTTGATATTTCTAGCTCTATTTCGGTTGACTTATTTTTTCTTATGTATGAGTCACATTTTTCCGGCTTCTTCCTATGCCTAGTAATTTTATATGAATGCCAAACACTGTTAATTTTACGAAATGTCCCTCTGAGGTTTCATATCAAGCCAGAAAGCACTTTGCTTATCAACTTTCTTTTATTGTTAGAGAGAAAACTCATGTATCTGACCTTATTTTTTTTCTAAAGAAAAGTTAATAGGCTTCTGCAACTCCAAGGAATGTTTCGTCACCAAAAATTAAAGAACGTTTGAATTAAATAGATTGGAAGGTGTGGAGAAAGAAAAATGAGTTAGATCACCCATTCCCGAACTTGGCTGAACACTGGAATCACCTGAGTAGTTTAAAAAATACACCGAGCCGATCTGAAAAGTGGCCTTACATTTTCTAGGAGAGTGGGGAATATTGACTCTGCAAGTGAGCTCCTAATTTGCTCCCCAGGGGAGCTCATTTTGAATTCGGTCAATTTTCAAGTTGAGCTACTAAATGAATGTCAGGGATGTCTAATCTTTGAGTATACTGTATCCCAAAATTTCTATTAAGGTTATAGAAAACTTCTGATTATGACAACTTGGCATTAAAAACTAACCCATTCTTGATATATATCCAAAGAAAATGAAATATGGATCTCAAAATGATATCTATGCTCTAATGTTCTTTGCAGAGTTATTCACAATAGTCAAGATACAAAAACAACTTAAAGGTCTGTCAATGGATGAATTGAAATAAATAAAAATAGCCAAACTCATCGAAGCAGAGAGTAGAATGGTGGTTGCCATGGCCGGAGTGGTGGAAGGGAAAATGAGGAAGTGTTGGTCAAAGGGTACAAAGTTTCAGGATGAATGAATTCTGGAGATCTAACGCACAACATGGTGACTACAGTTAACAGTACTGTGTTATACACCTGAAATTTTCTAAGAAGGTAGATCTCAAGTATTCTTACCACACACACACACACAAAGAATGGTAACTATGTGAGGTAATGGATATGTTCATTGGCTTGAGTGTGGTGCTCGTTTTACTCAAAATATCAATATCAAAACATCAATTTGTACGCCTTAAACATATATAATTCCTTTTCATCAATTATACCAAAATAAAGCTAGAAACAAACATAAAACTGACCTGAGTCGATCGTCTTGCAGGTATGAGAGGATTGAAATCCCAATCCATATTGTTCCTCACGTAACCATCGGGAAAGTATGTCTGGAGTCGGCAGTCGAGCTGCCCAAGATCCTGTGCCAGGAGGAGCAGGATGCATATAGGAGGATCCACAGGTACGGTCCTCCCTCCTCTCTCATCTTTACTTCTCAGCGCCTGGTCCCTCTTTTCCTCTTCTGGAGGCCCCTTTCCTTTCACCTCTCTGTGAGAAAGTGAAAGATTCTATTTAACATTCATTTCTTTCCTGCTGCACTTTGGATCCTTCAAGGGCAATGATACTTTTTGGTTGTTAAAAAAACAAACAACTACATCTTAGTAGCCCGGTTGCCAAGCACTGGGTCTTGCCCAAGAAATATGTACTGTATGAAGTGAGAGGCAGTAATTTCAATTGATCTCTTTGAATTATCTTGAAGTTCTGAATAAAATTACATCCTCCAAAACATGAAACATTTCACTCTAATGGAATTTAAATTATACATATTTCTCTAATCCAATTCGCAAAGGTCCGGTGCAGTTTATCATTTCGTCCCATAGTCCATGACCATTTTGTTTTCCCTTCACTGCTGCTTTGCTACTAACCTAAACTATTTTATCCCTTTAGCCTTACACATCTGGACTCGGTAACCAAGATCCATAATGGCTCAGGTAAGATTTGTTTTCTAGAATATCGGCAGTGATCTCTGAAATACTCAGCTGCTGGAAGCAAATTTATTAAGTGCTTGAAGTAATAGGTTCAAGTTCTCCTTGAATTTCCCTTTCTGAGAGCTTTGCCATTTATTAATCCTGTTCCTAACTTTTCTTTCGAACCCTGCAGACCCTTTACTGTATATGCTACCAAGAGTAAGGCTGGAAGAAAGACTGGGATGAACTTTATGATCGACTATCTCAGGGGTATGCTGGTACATGTTTAGTACCCCGTTCTCAGGGAGGAGGAAGGGCCCTGGTTTTTGTGTTTGCCCCGTTTACTCCTACCATGGCTGATGTCACACAACTACTATGGCGTCAACGAGCTCACGGACTTCTGAAATTTCAGTAGTTGGATTCCATGAGCTGACCTAACTTGGTCCCAGCACGCCACTACCAGCCTATTACGGTGGGAGTTGAAAGAGATGGGTAGACAGACAGATAAAAGGGAGGGTATGAAGGAAGAATCTTTTCATGTCCATAAACACAGAAGGAATTCCTGTACAAGGCCAAGGAGCAGAAAACTCAATACAATATACATACGAAATCACTTTTCTCCAGAATACACACCTACCATACCATACCTTCTCTGAATAACCCTGATTCCCAGGCCATTTTGTGTAGTCTTTCCCAGTGACTGGCAAAATCACCAGTGAGGAAGAAAGGGAGGCTTTCAAGTTTTGGGCCATTACTTTGAGACGAAAAGAAGAGATGGCTTGGTATATCTCTCCCATCATTTCTATCTGGAGGTAAAATTTGACAAAGAATTGAAAGTTGGTAGTATATGACATGTAGCCATATTCTAAAGCTACAGTAATTTAAATAGTATGGTAATAACTAAAAAATGAACAAATAAATCAGTAGAACTGAATAGAGCCCACAAATGGGCCCGTTTGTATATAAGAATTTATATTTAAGAAAGGTATTACTTCCAAGCAATAAAAAGGATGGCTTATCACTAAATAGTGTTGGGACAGTTCCTTTGTTTGATAGTTTATTCATTCAGGAAGTAGCTGAGGGCCAGCCCTCGGCTAGGCACTATTCCAGGCACTGGGATTCGGGGTTGAACAAAAGAGACATTCTTAACTTTCATGGACTTCTGTTCTTCTATTTCCATTTCGGGGCAAATAGATTCCTAACTAACGTTGTACACAAAAAATAAATTCCAGATATATTCAAGCTTTTCAGAAAATGCTTAAGTTTGTTTATTTGTTTGTTTATGTGATCTCTACCCCCAGCATGGGGCTCAAACTCATGACCCTGAGATCAAGAGTCAGATGCTCTTCCAGCGGAGCCAGCGAGGTGCCCCTGCATTTAAACTTACTATTAAATGTGGTACGGCCACTTGGGGCTAGCAGTTACTGTTCCCGGATATCCCACCGGTTGTGCACAGACCTCAAAGAGGTGAAAGCAGGTGTTCAGACGAGCCCTTGCACAGAATATCCATAGCGGCGTTATTCACGACAGCCAAGGGTGGCGACAACCCAGTGTCAGTGACAAAAAGAACTGCTGAAACCGAGCCTCCTGGACGAATCTCAAGAGCCAAGTGAAAGCAGGATTACAAAAATGCTACATACTTTATTGTCCCATTTATATGAGATTCAAGAATAGGCGAAAGAAGGTAATGTGTGGTGACAGCGAGAAGGTCAGCAGCTGCCGGGGCCAGAGGTGACCGCAGAGGGAGCTGCAGAGGGGCCTCTGGGCTCACGGAAAGGCTCTGTTTCTTCACTAGTGATCGTTAGCACAAACTCAATGAACCGTATGCTTTAAGTGGGGTCATTTTATTGTCTATAAATTATACCCTTTATAGCTCATTTTGTTTTATTTTTTTTAAAGATTTTATTTATTTGAGAGAGAAAGAGAGACAGAGAGAGAGCATGAGGGGCAGAGGGAGAGGCAGGCTCCCCACTGATCAGGGAGCCCAAACTGGGGCTCGATCCCAGGACCCCGGGATCATGACCTGAGCTGCAGACAGACACTTAGCTGATGGAGCCCCCCACGCGCCACACCCCTTATAGCTCATTTTAAAAGTTAAAAAAATACAGGAGGAAAATACAAGAGGATATTTTTCAAACTCTGGGAAGACCTGACCTAAGTATAATCTGAATTCAGAAAAAGCTGACTAAGTGAGAGCGAAAGACTTGGGGCGCCCGGGGGGCTCAGTCAGTTAAACGCCTGCCTTTGGCTGGGGCCTGATCGCAGGGTCCTGGGATCCAGTCTTGGGCTCCTCTGCTTCTCCATCTCCCTGCAGCTCCTCCCCCTGCATGTGCTCTCTCTCCCTTTCTCAAATAAATAAATATATATATATTTTTAAAGGTCTTACTTACACACATACTTTAAAAGAATTAATACAGGCGCGCCCGGGTGGCTCAGTCAGTTAAGCGTCTGCCTTCGGCTCAGGTCGTGATCCCAGGGTGCTGGGATCGAGCCCCACTTTGGGCTTCCCTGCCCGGCAGGGAGTCTGCTTCTCCCTCTACCCCTCCCCCTCTCATGAGCACTCTCTCTCTCTCAGATAAATAAATTCTTTAAAAAGAAAAAGAATGAAAGACTTTTATAGAAAAATCAAATTCTCCATAAATGTCTTTAGAAGAAGTATGGATTAAGATGGCAGTTTTTCACCTTTTGGCAAATACTAGATCGAGAGGTAAAATCAGGTGAATACGCCTGTATACTGTTCCTGGAACATACTGGCTAATCAGTTTGAAGATATAGATGTACTTGAATCTAGTTCCACCTCTAGAAATGTATCCCTCAAAAATTTGT
Organism: Potos flavus; assembly: GCA_028534135.1. Classification (NCBI taxonomy): domain Eukaryota; kingdom Metazoa; phylum Chordata; class Mammalia; order Carnivora; family Procyonidae; genus Potos; species Potos flavus. The sequence continues at coordinate 461,226 of CM052901.1, read as the reverse complement.
AGGGCAAGTATGCAAACATAAATGTGAAGGAATATTAACCACAGTCTTTATAGTAGCAAAGAAAATGGGTGCCAGTGATGTGTCCATCAGTAGAAGACTCATTAAATTGGTCCGTCCTTGGGGCACCTGGGGGTGCAGTTGGTTAAGTGTCTGACTCTTGGTTTCAGCTCAGGTCGCCCGTCATCGGGCTCCACACTCAGTGTGGGGCCTGCTTGGGGCTCTCTCTCCCTCTCCCTCCCCATCTGCCCCTGCCCTGCTCGCGTGCCCTCTTTCTCTCTCTGGCTGTCTGTCTCTCTAAAAGAAATAAATCTTTAAATTGGTACACCCATTCTGATGACGATTGTGCAGCCCTTAAGAAGGAAAGCCAGATCTCTACTGAGGCAGAAAGATGTCATTCTTATGTGGTAAAAATGTAACATCCAAAGTCATAGAGTTTTTGTTCAAAACTATATATACAAATGCACACACGTATACCCCACAGGATTACAGTGGTCATTTTCAATAAGCCATATTCTTTTTAAAGATTGTGTTTATTTGAGGGAGAGTACGAGCAGGGTGGAGGGCAGAGGGAGAGGGAAAGCAGACTCTCTGCTGAGTGGGGAGCCTGACACAGGGCTCGATCCCAGGAATCATGACCTGAAAGAAAGGCAGATGCTTAACCAACTGAGCCCCCCCGGTGTCCCTCAATAAGTCTTGTATCATGAAGGAGAAAAATATATTTCCATTAGGCAGAGTTTGTTTTAGAATGAGTGCTATAGGGCTCTCATAGGGCCTGGGGCCTCAGTCGTTAAGCGTCTGCCTTTGGCTCAGGTCATGATCCCAGAGTCCTGGGATCGAGCCCCGAGCCCCGCATCGCATCGGGCTCCTAGCTCAGCGGGGAGCCTGCTTCTCCCTCCCCTACTGCTCCTGCTTGTGTTCCCTCTCTCTCTCTCTCTCTGTCAGATAAATAAATAAAATCTTTTAAAACAAATGAGTACTATAGAAGCTTTGTCTCACCATAAAGCCGAACATGAAAGATGGTAACTCCCTTGCTCGTCATCTCCCTGTTTTTCCTCATCTTAAAAGAGTGGCTTTCAGGCGAGTTGAATTAATGTATTTATTTCTTAAATATACGAAACCTTTGGGGCACCTGGGTGGCTCAGTGGGTTAAGCCTCTGCCTTCGGCTCGGGTCAGGATCCCAGGGTCCCGGGATCGAGCCCCGCGTCGGGCTCCCCGCTCAGCGGGAGGCCTGCTTCTCCCTCTCCCACTCCCTCTGCTTGTGCTCCCTCTCTCGCTGTCTCTCTCTCTGTCAAATAAATAAATCTTTAAAAATATATATCTATACGAAACAGTTGAGCAGTTTTTCTAGTGGACTCGAGGAAAACTAAGTTGCAGAAAGCAGGGTTCTTGCTCTCTGGGGTTTATGGTCTTTGTCATTTGCACTGTGCGAAGGCCTAGGGGCTGGAAAGGACCCCGTGGTTCTTGGCCCTCCTGCGTACGGGAGCACAGAGCTGCTTATCGTTCTGCTTCTCTCTGACTTTTGTCTTCTGTGCTCAGCTCTTCTTTCTCCTGCCAGCCATAGGAAACCGCGCGCTAGTCTACCTCCTGCTCCCACCCCTTGGCGTGCTCAGCGCCGGGGGGCCGTGGGCGGGGGCGCCGTCTCAGCTGTGTTTTTCCCGTTGAAGTGTTTACGAAGAACCTGTGCAGCCAGATGTCGGCGGTCAGCGGGCCCCTCCTGCAGTGGCTGGAGGACAGGCTGGAGCAGAACCAGCAGCATCTGCAGGACTTGCAACGAGAAAAGGAAGAGCTTATGCAAGAGCTTTCCTCTCTAGAATAGTCGGCGAACAACGGGGTGAGCAAACGTGGTTCTTCAATTTGTCGAGTAAGCGCGGCCCGAGATTCACCCACCTCGTGTGCAGTCAGTGGGGCAGCTCTCTCTGTCTCCGGTGGGCGAGTAATGCAGTAAACGCAAGCTGTCTCTCTGAAAGTTCCATGAGGACTCAGTGACCCCTCTTCCCTGTCACTGGCCTGCAAAGTGCATATGAAGATGCTTTAGGTAGAATGTGAAAGTTTTTTTTTAAAGGCTATGGGGGGTACGTTGGCAAGGACATCTTGTAATAAAATGTCCTAGGACCGTATTTTCAATATTTACTTTTCCCTTGTTTGACTTTGAAGTCTTTATTTTCAATTTTAGACACTCCCTAGAATAAGCTAAAGGAAGGAGACTATTCCGTGTTTCAGTTTTATAGCTATGAGGCTTGTGTTGGACAAGTAAAGGAGCATACTGGCGTTCGTGGAAGGAGGCGAACGTGGCTCATTAGCACCCTGCCTCCACTCTTAACCCTCAGTGAGAGGCATATGTCTTATGTCTTCCATCTTGATCTCTAAAATATTAGGTATTCTAAGATTCCAATCAAAGGTTGAATCTATGTGAGTACCCTTTCTAACCAAAGAGCTGAGTTCTAGCATATTTGACTCTGAAGCAAATTCCTACTGAGCAGATCCTATTTACCTGGGAACTTCCATTATAATGGAAATATGTTTTTCCTGAAACATTAAGGACCTAGGACGTAACAAAAATCATGTTGCAACAAGTTCTGTTGCATTATTCTTTCCACGTATAACCGCAGAAGGTAAGTGCATCTTTAGAAAAGAGTCAAGCATACTGGAAATTAAAGTAGGCGTTGGAGGAGGCGGGAAGAAAGGAAACAATCCCAACAACAGTTTTGTCTTTGTTTTTTCTTCTTGTTTCTCCCTAGATTATTGTTTTTCACATTTCAATGTGTGGTCCACCTGCATGAGAATCACTTGGAGGTCAAACTTTATCTCTGGGGGCGGAACCTAGAAATCTTCCTGAACTCCCCAGCTGATTCTAAGGCGTACTGAAGTTTAAAAATCATTACCGTAGGGCATATGGAGTGTAAATGCTGTATTTTCCTTAATTTCCCACAGCCACGGTTCTTCTCTGTTCTTTTCTTTCCCTATAGGAAAAACGAAAATATCCAGGTATAGAATTAATTGAGCTAAATTGATTTTGAGGAAGTTGGAGGACTCACATCACCTGACTTCAAGACTTGCTATAAAGCTACGGTAATCAGGACAGTGTGGTTTATGCTCAACGGATTTTGACAGAGGTGTAAAAGCGTTTCAGTGGAGTGAGGATAGACGGTCTTTTCAACAAATTATGCTGGAGTAATTGATGCCCGTGGGCAAAAAAAAATGAACTTCGACCTAAACTGCACACCTTAGATAGAAATTAACTCAAAATATATCATGGACTTACATATAAGATGTAGAACTATAAAACTTTTAGGGAAAAAAATCATAGAAAAATCATCGGGATCTTGGGCTAGGCAACAAGCCCTGGGCCTTCACTACAAAAGCCCAGTCCTAAAAGGAAAACAATATACCAGACTTCGTCAAAATGAAAAACTTTTGCTCTGTAAAAAATTTAAGAAGAGGAAATCATCGAGAGAAATTATTTGTAAACCGTATGTCTGATCAATCTAGACTATGTAAAGTCAACAATAAAAAAACCATCCAATTGAAAATGAGCAAAAGACAGGAGTAGACATTTCACCAAAGAGGATATATGGTTGGCAAGTAAGCACACGAAAAGATGTTGAACTTCAGTAGTCATCGGGGAATGCAAATTAAAACCACAATGAATTATGATTACACACTTAACAGAACAGCTAAAGAAAGAAAATAGTGAAAATGCCAGATGCTGTTGAGCATACAAACGGAATCTTACAGGAACGGTAAATGGTACAGCTACTCTATAAAAGATCATGGGAATTTCTAATAAAGTTAAATATCCATATATCATAGAACCCAGCATTTGCACTCCTGGACATTTATCCCAGGACAATGAGGAGCTATGATGGCACAAAAATCTGTACACAGATGTTCTTAGCAGCTTATTTGTAAGAGCTAAAAACTGGAAATAACCCGAATGTCCTGCAATTGAGTGATTAAACCAAACATCTGTACCAAGGAAGCAGATGCCTATTGATATACACAACTTGGGTAGACCTCAAGGGTATTATGAATGAAAAGGCCAGTCTCAAAAGGTCACATACCATACGATCGCATTCTTGAAATGACAAAATTATAGAAATGAAGACTAGATTAATGACTGCCAGGGATAGGGACTGGAGGGGGTTTGGGGTATCTTGATTATGGTGTCGATTACGTTATCTGTGCTAAAACTACATAGACCTACACACACCCACAAATGAATGCATGTGAAATCTAGCGAAACTGAGTAAGGTCTGTAGTCGAGTTAGCAGTATTGTGCCATTGTCAGTATGTCGGTTTTGAAGTTGTACTGTAGTAACGTAAGATCTTGCCACTGGGGGGAACCTGGGTAAACGATACATGGGACTCACTGTACTATTTTTGCAACTTCCTGTAAATCTATAATTATTACAAAATAAAAAGTTAGACATATTAAATAAGGAACTAGGAGCAATGGTACTTAATTTATGAAACAGGAGTGATGAAAAGAAAACCCAAGGGGAATAAAGTGATTTGAATGTTTTTATAGGGCCGACGTTGAGCACATGTCCCTTTCCTTTTCCTTTTAGCTCAGTGTTCAGTGTTTAAACGTGTTCAGCATCACAAGGAACATTGATAAAAAGAAGATATATCATTACTTTCCCACCTGCGCCAATCGGGCTTACTTTACACAAAGATTGCAACCCTGTATCCCCTTCCGGTCAGTTGATTATTTTCAATCACAGCCAAGACTCTGATGGGAACAATATATACACTTGCCTTCTCTCTCCATTGTATCATTTCCTATTCAAGTCATTGTGTTCTGACCTCTGTCCATATCACTCCATTCAAACCGCTTCTGCCAATGTCACCAATGACCTCCAGGACATCGTGAATGTCAATAGATGCTTCTCATGCCCTAATGAACCTCTCAGTCTTCACACAATTGGCCTCTCTTCTCCGAAATCTGCCTCTCGGCTTCTGCTATTTCCTGGTTTTTCTCTTCTCTAGCTGTTTCTTCTCAAATTCATTCACAGGCTTCTCGATTGTTGCTTCCCTATAAATCCGTGTCTCCGTCCAGACCTCTGTGTGAACTCTAGATCTACGTTTCCACCTGCCTTCTGCACATTTCCACTGGCTCTGTTAATACATCTAAATCTGCACTCCTGGTTTTCAACCTAAACCATATTAGGGAATATTTCTTACCAGCGTTTCTTACCCCCGTGAATTGGACAACCATTTGCACAAATCAGAAATCGAATAGACCTCTTTAACGTCTCTCTCTCCATCACCTTCTGAACTATTTACGCCGAGACAGTTATGGCCGAAATTACCTTTCTAACCTGCTGATCGGAGTCGGAATGTGTGGAACAGGCAGGTAGGGGCGAGCTCAGCCCGCGGAGGCGTCAAAGTGCCTGGCGGCCGAGGAAGCAGGGCTGCAATTCCCGCGCGGAGGTCTTGGTGGGGGAAATCTAGGGAAGGTTGCGGTGCGCTGGCACCCTCAGGGTGAGGAGACAGCCAACCTCGAGTCCATTAAACAAATAAGTAACTTGATTGTGCAAATAATGAGGAGAGTGCGAGCTAGATTTCTCAGTGTCAGGAAAATAACCTACAAACATGAAAAGAGGGAAGGGTAAAATGAGCCTCCAGAGATTGGATTGAAATTAGAAGTATTAATGCGGAGTTTCTTTCGAAGGAAAAAATTTACGTATACACAGATAGTGATGTACGTGTATGTATATGTATATACGTACATTTCTTCAGTCTGTCCACTAACAGATTGAAAGTAGCTATGAACACATCTACCGCCTAAATGTTGGTTCTCAAATAACTGTCCTTCACTAAAGGAGAACGGCGGCCCCTGGAAGAAGGGCTCATTCCAGGGCTGGGGCGGAGCAAGTCTGATCTATGTCCAGACCATCCTTTTGAGCCATTTAAGTAAGCAAATTGGTCCAGCCTGAAGGGGCTCCCATTGGCCAGATCTGGGACAATTTGTGCATCAAAATAGAGTCAAGGATTACAATACTTTGAATAATATAAGAATGTGAGTCCATACTGATAAAAACGAAGAGGTGGGTCAACTGATAAATGTGGTGGTTGATTCAGGTGAGGGTCACCAATGGACGCTAAGACAGGTTGACGGGTAAGAGCTCTGCCGTGCGGCCCTGGTGCCCGCACGGTCTCCACAGATGCCGCTTAGGCAAGTCTTGAACTACTGCTATTCCGGGTCTTCGCAAAACGGCTTGAGATCCTCCTGTTACTCGAGAGGACGGAGGCAGTCATCCGGCCCCTTTCGCTTTGGTTTCATCCATTCTGGTGCGTGGGACAAGGACCACAAGGAGCTGGTACCTTTGATTTCTCGTCCTTCTGCTGACGATGTAAGTAATAAACTATCCGAATCTAAAAAGGGCTTGGGTGGCTTAACCCACCAAATCTGTCAGAGTTGGTCTTGTGCTTTACAAATTTGGTGTCCGACATGAGGCTGGCAAACTTAAAATGCCATTTTAAGATACAAACGGGGGGCGCCTGGGTGGCTCAGTCACTGGGCGTCTGCCTTCGGCTCAGATCATGGTCCCGGGGTCCTGGGATGGAGCCCTGCGTCAGGCTCCCTGCTGGGCGGGAAGCCTGCGTCTCCCTCTCCCACTCCCCCTGCTTGTGCTCCCTCTCTCCCTGTCTCTCCGTCAAATAAATAAATAAAATCTTTAAAAATATATAAAAATAAAATAAAATAAAAACAGGGCCAGGTTAAAGGATAAGATAGACTCCCCAAGATCCGGTAGCACAGTCCCCACTGTCCTACATGTTCAGGGACTGCACGGTCTAGCTTAGAAGATACACATTTAGAAGTTAAGCAGCAGAAACTAGGACTGAAATAAGCCACCTGATTGGTGCCTTAGCTGTCATTAAAAGTTCATTTGTTACAGCTGACAAAAGGCCACTTAAAACCAAAAGCACATTCAAAGCTTTGCAGCCTCCCCCGAATCCTCCGTCCTTTACCCTAATTTCAGCTGCTTTAAGAGAAGAAACTTCCATTAACTTCCAGCATCGCAGTGTGAGGAGGTCTGCACAGTCACTCCCCAGTGACACTGGTGAAAATTATTTTTTAAAAATTGAAGTCTCTGGAAGTGGTCCTAAGGGCAAACAGCACGTCAAATGTCTAGTCTAGAAAATCTACAAAACTTCGGTAAGAATTTCTGGTTCTTGAACCGAGATCTGCTACCTCCTTCCCCTCTCCACTCCAGACTGGTGCAGCCCAGAAGACAGGGTTCCCTTCCTGGCCACTCCCAGTCGGAAGGCTTTCTTCCCAGGAGGAGCGGGACTTCAGTGTCTCTCTCCCCGCTCCCTACTGCCCGCTGCAGTTGAGAGGTGGGGGCCCCCTTCTCCCACCCGGCCCCCACTCACTGGAGGGAGGCCCCCATTCGGGCACGGCGCACGGAGAATGCTGGGTGCCCCATCTCGCCCATCGAGAGGCGGTGGTTCCGTGCCTGAAGAGGCAAAGCGAAAGGGCCTCAGGCTACTGCAACACCGCCCCCCCCCCACCGAACTGACCGTTTAACTCCCAGAGCAGGGCTGTCCTACAGAGAGACGCTTGCCATTGTCCCTGTCTTCAGCTCGGAGCCCTGGCTCAGGGATTTTGCCTAGGGAGAGAGGCAGTCCATAAAACAGATGCTCCTGATCTCTCCGCACGGGAGCTGACTTCGTTTGCAACAGAATGTGGAACAGCTCAAGCCTAAGGGCACTTGTAACAAAGGGTAGAGATTATGGTGAAAGCCAATGTGTGGAAGTGCATAGCCAGAACAATCTTGAAAGAGAAGAACAAAGTAGGAGGAACACACTTACCGATTTCAAAACTCATACAAAGCAATGGTAATCAAGACAGTTCGGTACCGTCACAAGGATAGACAGACAGATCTCTGGAATAGAACTGAGTGCCCAGAAGTAAACCCACACATCTGCGGTCAACTTATCAATAAGGATACCAAGACTATTGAATGGGCGAAAAATAATCTTAACAGCTGGTGTGTGGACAATTGCATATCCACATGCAATAGAATGAAGGTGGACACCTACCCCACACTATATCCATATATCAACCCAAACTGTATCAAAGACCCACATATAAGAGCTAAAATTATAAAAACCTTGGAAGAAAACATAGCAGCAAATCTTCATGACCTAGGTTTTGCCAATGGAATCTTAGTTATGACACTAAAAACAGAAGCGACAAAGAAAAAGACAAATTGGACTTCAAAAAGTGAAAAGAATGCAGAGAGTGTGAGAAAATATTGGCAAATCATATAAATAAGAGTCTAGCATCCCGAATATGTAAAGAACTTTAACAACTCACAAAAAAATTTTTAATGGGCAAAGGATATAAATGGGTATTTCTCCATAGATGAGCAAATTGTCAATAAGCACATGGAAAAGATGCTCGACATCATTAATAATCAGGGAAGTGCAAATCAAAAGCACCGTGAGATACCACGTCACATGGGCTAAAGAATTACGACAATGACAAGTGTTGGAGAGATTGGAGCTCTTGTACACTGCTGGTGGGAATGTGAAACGGACAGCAGTGGTTCCTCCAAGAGGTAATTCCACTCCTACGTATACATCTCATAGAGCTGAAAACAGGTTTTCAAACGAGTTATACACGAATGTTTATGTGAGAACTAGTCAAAATAGCCAAAGGGTGGAAACATCCCAAATATCTACAAACTCTAATGGATGAAGAAAATGTGGTCTATCTGTACAATGGAATATTATTCAGTCATAAAAAAGAATGAGTTACTGGCACTTGCTATAGCGTAGATGAACCTTGACAACATCGTGCTTCGTGAAAGAAGGCAGACGCAATAGGGAAATCCACAGGGACAGCGGACTCGTGGTTGCCGGAGGCCGGGCGGAGCGAGGACACGGGGATGACAGCCGAAAGGCACTGGAGTTCTTTCTGAGGTGATGAAACATCCTAAAGTTAACTCTGGTGATGTGACTACAATAAAAACAACGGAATCGTACACTTTACATGGGTCGTACGGTCTGTAAGCGATGTCTCAATGAAGTCGCTTATAAAAAATGAAAAAAAGAGAAGACTCTTCCGTGCAACTCCAGCCAAGCGTGCAGGCCGGCCTCTCTCCACCTTGAACTCCTAAGCTCCCAGCTGAGGGGACAAGACGTAGTATCTCTCTTTATTAGAACAAAAACAAAAACAAGAAAATTCTTCTTAGAGTTGGGACAAAACTGGCAGTGAAGAGAAAAAAAGTTTAAAGTAACCTTGCGATGTGAATGAGGCTTGGGCTGATTAATTGCATGTATCGTAACAAGGTGGAATAGTGTTGAAAATGTGTTACGCGTCTAAGCTGCACACATTTATAAAGTGTTTGTCCAAACTTTTTACTGTTATGAAGAATGTCTTGGTTGTGGCGAGTTGAGAGTTCCCACCTCCGCGGCGGTGGGTGCCCACCAGGTGCAGGGACCGATCATCGCCCGCGAAATCCAGATGCTGGGAGCCTTTCTTGAAATGGCGGGCTGAATGCACAACGCTTGCTCCTTCTGGCAGTCGGAGAGAAGCAGCTAGCTGTCTTCCCCAAAGTAAAGAACTTTATATTCTCGATTACACAACAACAAAAAAGCTGTGACTCGTGCCAAAAATTGGCCCATTTGTTCTGTGGTAGAAGAAGCTGCATCGGACTTGTGATCCCCCGTTGGGCTGTTGGTGGAGCCGATGGAAACAGGAGCCGCGAAGGAAACCATTCCACGAGCTCCCTGGCTAGTACAGCGATCTTTATGCCAATGCCCTCCTTCCGCGAGGCCTGTTGGTGCACTGACGTTCCTGAAGATGCCTTGGCCTACTTCAAAGATATGTCAACTCGCTTAAGGCCAAAACGGGTTTCTCACCCCCTCCGACCTGCAAATTAAATATTCTTATTTAAAGGGGAGGGACCTTTCCGGGGAATCGACCCATTTACAAACCAAACCGCCTGCCTTAAGTGTGTGCTGCGCCAGGACCGGGCCTCAATTATCCAGTGATCGTTCTCAGTTGTGCAGCCTGCCTCGCCCCCCAACCCCCGTAAAAAAGGCTTAAAACTGCACACGAGTGAATTCTACTGAACATTTAATTAAGAATTTATACTAATCCTTCTCAAACTTTTCCAGAACACTAAAGAGGAGGGAACACGTCCATATTAATTTAATAAGGCCAGCATTACCCTCATACCAAAGCCAGATACGGACACACAATAAAATGAAATCGTAGGTCGATGTTCCTGATGAATATAGATGCAAGGATGGTTTAACATCGACAAACCAATCAATGTGATACACTCCATTAACGAAATGAAGGTTACAAATGTACCTCAATGTAATAAAAGCCATAGCCAACAAGCCCATAGCTAACATCATCCTCAATGGTGAAAAGCTGAAAGCTTTTGCTCAAGGTTCAGAAAATAGAACAAGGGTGCCCACTCTCACTACTTTTATTCAACCTAATACTGGTAGTCCTAGGTAGAGCAATTAGGCAAAATTAAAAATAGAACTACTGAATGATCCAGCGATCCCACTTTTGGGTATGTATCCATAGAAAATGAAATCAGGATCTCAAAGAGATATATGCATTCCCGTGTTTATTGCAGCATTATTAATAATAGCCAAGATATGGAAACAATCTAAGTGTCCACTGATGGATGAATGGATAAAGAAAATGTGGTATATATACAATGGAATATAATTTAGCCATAAGAAAGAAGGAAATGCTGCCATTTGTGACAATATGGATGAAGCTGGAGAACATTACGCTAAGTGAAATAAGCCGGACACAGAAAGACAAATAACGCGTGATCTCATTTATATGTGGAATCTGAAAACATCGAACTCATATAACCAAAGAGTAGAATGGTGGCGGTTGCCAGGGGCTGAGGATGGGGGAAATGGGGAGACGTTGGTCAAAGTGCACAAACTTCCAGTTATAGGAGAGATTAGTTAATGTATAGTATGGTGACCATAGTTAATAAAATTGTATACTTGGAATTCGCTACAAGAGTAGATTTTAAGTGTTCTCACCACACACGGAGAAACTGCAGAATGTGTTTACATATATTAAGTTCTCAAGGAAAGTCAAGAGCCCAGCAATGGGGTGGAAAGCAGCTTTTACCTGACCCCGTTTTCCCTGTGGCTGCACATCCAGGAGCGGTGGCATGAACCGGGCTGTGCCGAGGGGACCCGGCAGGAACCGGCGCCATCAGAGCCACCACGGTGGCCGTGGCCAGGAGCAGTAAGATGCTGCAGTATTTGATGACAGGATGAGGCGCAGCCTGCAAGATGGCCGGGTCTTCATCAGCGCCTTCGAGGCTTTCAACGAGCGTATGCGTTTGATCCTCCGTGACTGCGATGAGTTCAGGAAGGTGTAGCCGAGGAACTCGGAACAAGCGGAAGGAGAAGTGAGCCGTTGCTCTGGTGCCGCTTGGAGGGAGAACCTAGTCTGAATGACAGGAGAGGGATGTCCTGCCAGAGACGCTGGCGTTGGCCGAGCGCCACTCGTCGGAGCTGCCGGGGACGCAGGGCTGGGGAGAGCTCCCGGCAGACAAGTCCCAGCCGGCGTTCCAGTGCCGCCGGCTCCCGCGAGACTTGCCGGGCCCGTCTGCCGCTCTGGGGGTTTGGTGTCCACCTGGCTGCGGGGGCCCTCCCCTGCCTACGGGCCGAAGGCACCCTCTTCAAGCACGATGGGCCCACCGCCTGGCGTGAGGCCTCCCACGGCCCCCCAGTGGGCATTCCCCTCTGGGCGAGGAAAGCCAAAGGGCATGCGCCCTCCAGGGATGCAGCCCCCTCCCCCAGGGATGCGAGGCCTCCTTTGACCTTTGGCCACGGAGTTATGGAAGTCGCACCACAGATCGGGCCCAATCCCCCAGGGCCGGGCTACCGCTACCGTTTGTTTGTTATGCCATTGTTCTCGGAGTCTCACAGGATTGTCCGGTTTCCCTTTCAGGGCCCCCTCCCCCTGGAAAGCACCCACCAAGGCCCTACACTCATCCTGGCCCTCCTCAGCACCCTGCCCGTTTCCTGCAGGGCTGTACGTAGGCGTTTTACTTCCTTGTGGCCTGTGAAACTGGTTTCTAATAAACTATTAAGAATATTATAAATGTAAAAACTAAACCCTCATGTCATAACACCTTAAAACATGACATTGTACGACCTAAATATACACAAAATTTTATTTCTTAATCACACCTCAATAAAACTGAAAAAAAGATTACTCAGTCGAAAAATGAGCAAAGGGGGCCACCTGGGTGGTTCAGTTGGTTAAGCCTCTGACTCTTGATTTCAGCTCAGTTCTTGATCTCCCGGTCATGAGTTCAAGCCCTACATTGGACTCCACCCTGGGTGTGGAACCTACTAAAAAAAAAATAAAAATACATAAAACATGGGCAAAGGATCCAAACAGACCTTTCTCCAAAGCAGATACACAAATTGCCAATAAGCACATGAAAAAAAAGTCCTCTAAATCATTAGTCATCAGGGAAATGCAAATGAAACCTCAAAGAGATACCACTTCCCGCGCAGTAGGGTGGCTATCCTCAAACAAGTGTTGATGAGGATATGGAGAAACTAGAGAGCTTATATGTTGCTCATGGGGTTGTAAAATGGTTCAACCGCCGTGGAAAATAGTTCGGCAGTTTTTCACAAAATGTTCAACAAAGAATTACCATATGACCATGCAATTCCATTCGTAGGTATAGACCCCAAACAACTATAAACAGGTTTTGAAACAAACACTTCTAAAGGAAGCAGTATTCACAATAGTTTAATAGGGACACAGCCCAAATATCCATCAATGAATGAGTAGATAAATAAATTATAGTATACCCATGTAATGGAATATTATTTGGCTGTAAAAAGAATGAAGTACTGATACATGCTACGATATGAATGAACCTGGAATGTATTATGCTAAACGAAAGAAGGCAGTTCCAAAGGCCCACATATTGAATGATTTTATTTATATAACATGTCAAAAAAAGAATCTTTAAAGTCGTAAAGTAGAAGAGTAGTTGCCTAGGAATGCATGGTTTAGGAGGAGATGGGAAGTGACAACTAATGAGTCTGGGGTTTCTTTCGAAGGTGGCAAAGATGTCAATTCATCTTGGTGATATTGTGTAACTCCGAATATACTAAAAGCTACTGAATTGTAGACTAAATGGGAGAATACTATGATATGTGAATTAAATATCAATAAAGCTGTTTAAGAAAGCATGTCCTGTATGTGTCTATCTAAGCAAACGTCAACATTCTTTATCAGATACATCAAAATACGGGACTCAACAAAGTAGCATTAACAGTGTCTAGTATTCATACCAAATTACTAGGCCTAGGAAGAACCAGGAAAATGTGAGTCACGTATAAGAAAAAATAAAAGTAAACGGAAACAGATCTAGTTATCAAAGATGGATTGGCAGACAAACATCGTAAAATAACCAATATAACTGTTATCAATATCCTCAAGCGTTTAAAGGAAAATGTGAACATAATGAGAAGAGCAATAAAAGATATAAAAAGAACCAAATGGAATTGGTAGGGATGAAAAAGAGAATATTAGAAATGCAACCTGTCCTGGACAGGATCAACAGATTAGGCTGCAGCAGATCAGTGAACTTGAAGAGATACCTGAAGAAACTCTCCTGTTTTAAGCATGGTGGGGGAAGGGGAAGCCTCCAAAAATAAACACGAACAGTTTTAGTCACTTGTGATCCAATATCAGGAACTATACCACACATTTAATCGGAACTTTGCACCTAGTAGTAGAAAAATATACATCTTTTCAAGGGTACACAGAACATTGACTTTGATGGAGTATATTCTGTTTCATAAAATAAATCTCAACAAAGTTCAAAAGATTGAAATTATAAGTGATATGTTCTTTGACAGGAAAAGCAGTACTTAAGTCTAAATGCTTTTATTATAAAGGGATCTCAACTAAGTTATCTAACCTAAGAAACCAGAAGATAAAAAGCAAAATAAATGAAAAGCAAGTAGAAGGAAATAATAAAGAGTGGAAATCAATGAAATAGCAAACGTAATATAGAAAACCAATGAAACCAAAAGTTGGTTCTTTGAGAGGATCATTATGGCTGATAGCTCTCTACCCAGAGCTACGAAGAAAAAGAAGAGAGAAGACTTATCGACATGACATAAGGAACGACAGTGGGAACATCACTACAGATCCAACAGATATTAAAAGAATAATAAAGGGATAGTCTAAGCAACTCTATGGACTTATATATCTGATGCTGGGTGAAGGAGAGGAGGACATGTCCTTAAGCAGGACAGAGCCCCCATAATATGTGAACTTCCCAAGACCTGAAGATCTGCAGACCCCGACATGTCCCCCTTCTTCATAATATTCAATCGATGGTTTTTTACTTTTGTTATAAAGCATCTACTATGCGAAGGATCTGCCGTCGCTCCTCTGGAGGTGCCCTGCCCCAAGCTCAAGCCTGTCTTCGGACCACGCCTTGGCCTGCGGCCATCTTTCCGGCGCGCTTGCCGAACCCCCGGGGGCCTCGCAGCTTCCCCGCCCATCTCATAATGCGGCAGGTGTGTGTCGGGCCGCAAGAAGAGGAGGTTGCCTAGGGAAGGCCGGCTGCGGGGCCAGGCCTTTCTTCCGTCACCTCAGGGGCTCCGCCTGGTGCCTGAGGTGGCCCCCTGGCTCAGTCCGCCGGTCCGGAAGACAAGGGACCAGACTCCGGGGCCATCACCCTCGTGGCTGGCAGTCTGCGACGCACTCATGGGGTCGTCTGCGTCCAAGGCTGCCCTCGGGGCGACCACCGATGAGCCCACGGAACCCAAGGCGAAACACCTGGCGGGTGAGTAGGAGGTACCCCGCTCCCCTCCCCCAACCCGCCTTTTCCTGCAGCAGCATCGACGGGAGATTGAATTCCCGCGCCCGGTCATCTTGGGAGGGAGCCTGGGAGACAACCACTGGCCTTTTTAAGTCCAAACTCCGAACTATTTACAAGTTATTCCGAGAATTTAGGACACACGAAGTGGTGGGATAACAACCCAGCCTTCTGAAAAGCGTCGAATTCTCAAGTCCACCCCCGCCCCCTTACAAATCATCACATTCAGCAAGTCCTGTGAAATAAAGGAAGGAAAAGTCTATGGCGCGGATCATCCCATAAGCAGTCCTAACCTAAGGTCAGCGAATAGGCTTTAGAATGTCCAGCAACAGTTTTTGGCCCCTATGAATGTTTCCAGGGGACAGAATTTTGATTCTTGAAGTTATCTGTTGCTCAAACACAGAATAGACCCTCGAGCTAGCCCTGCCCCCTGTGGCGAGCACTGACTCCATAAACGAGAGGTACTTGCGCTAATAGGCATAAACCCCACTGCTTTCGAAAACTTCAGAGCCCACTTACTCTTATGATCACCTCCTTATTTTGGTATTTTGCTTAAAAACTCTCCATTGATTTAGTATGTGTCAAAATTGGCTTCTCAAGACCTTTCGGTCTTGAGCAATAGTTAGCTACCTGGACGATGCATGGAACCAAAGGGGGGCACTTGAGTCATTACCATGATATCCCAAAGGTTCAGTGCAAAGGCTGAAATAGTGGGAAAGCGGAAAAAAACAAACTTGCAGAGGAAATTTCCCAGAAAGAACAATGAAGCTGACTTAGAGAAAAAAGATGAGAGAAGCTCATTCTTCATAACCTTAACCATGGCGTAGCCACCAGCATGTAGTATGTGTATTTGAGCAAATGGATCCGGGTTAAGGTCAGCCTATTGCTGCACCAGCATATTTGCTAAGCGCACCCCTCAGTGCGTGAACATGCTGATTGAGAAGTGCTGGGGATGAAGCTGTTTTATAATATGATACTTTACAGGCAGTTGTTTTTAAAGATTTATTATTTGAGAGAGAGAGCACAAGCAGGGGGGGCAGCGGAGGAAGAGGGAGAAGCAGGATCCCCGCCGAGCAGGGAGCTTGACACGGAACTCCATCCCAGGACCCCAGGATCATGACCTGAGCCCAAGGCTGATGCCCAACCGACTGAGCCCCGCAGGCGCCCCAGTTTACAGACAGTTTTGAAACCAAAGAGGATTTCGAAGTGATGAACAGTAGGGAAGCATCACTGCATGTTGTTGAACGGAAAAAATGCAACTATGAAAGTTAGCTTTTGCGGGGTTGCATGAAGGAAGTTGGTGGGTGGTTATAACCAAAAGCAGGAAACTGGGAAGCTGTTGTAGTAAGCCAGGGATAAGGCTGAGTGGAAGCGGACTCGAGAAGAACAAGCAAGCAATAGGGGCACCCGGCTGGCTCAGCTGGGAGAGCATGTGACTCTCGATCTTGGGGTCATGAGTTTGAGCCCCACGTTGGGGGTAGAGTTTACTTAATTTTTTTTTAAAAAGAAGAAAAAGCAACAAAAGGTTAAAAGATGCAAGCAAAAGGGTCAGACATGGGGGGACACTACAAGGACAGCACCGGACTGAACCTTCACGTAATGACACTTTTCTTGAGGGAGGCAGTATGACATAGTGGTCCACATCTTGGTCAAACGAGTCTGATTTCAAACACCAGCCCTGCCACTTAACTACCTGTACGACATTGTGCGTGTTACCTTCCTGAGTCCTAGTCATTCATTTCACAGTATTTACCATAACTTGTATGCCGGCTATCGTGCCGGGTTTCGGGGAGATCTGGTGACCAAAACGACCGAGTACACAGGACAATAGCCGTTAACGATCAGGCCACACGTATCAGTACAAATTGTAACACCCGTAATGAAGAAAACGTTTTGCATTATTCCCTTTGTCATTTCTGACATTTGGTTGCTCTGTATTTAAGTTAAAGTTACCGATTTTGGTTTTAAAAATTATTGCTCTGTCTGTGCTGTAATACCTGTCACTGTCTCTCACTCAGACCTCATACAATACGTAAATGGAACAAACACGAGCGTGGAACGTTTGGCTGATGTTCTTTCTGAGCAAACCGGGAGCGGCAGCTGGGTGGTAGTGTTCAAAGCCCTGGTTACCGTACATCACCTTATGGTGCATGGGAGCGAGGTGAGCGCGCGGGCGCGCAGCTGGGAACCGTTTCCTGCCTCTCGGTACGGACGACTGTCGGTACACAATGGCAAAATAGTGCTGGTACGCCAACGCTTCTTATCTGCTACTTTGTGACAGGTGGGGGGACTGAACAGCAGTAGGTACCAAAGGCTGATTTTTGCATTTTTACTTATGAGTATATCTTTGCAATCATTATTGGAGGTATACTGTTTTAGCCACTAGGTAATAAAGTGGGTAATAGAGTGGACGTTTCACTCAACTCCTTAGATTCTTTAGACCAAAGACAGAAAACCCTCAGAGGTGTATTGCTTTACTTTACCAGGAGAAACCAGGTGCCTGACCGGATTACGTCATCACCTGTCCACCTCTCCGCACGTGCACTCTTTGTATTTTACAGAACTGAAATGTTCTTTAACGTCAAATTACTTATTCTATGCTAACATTTTGTCTCAGTAAGCTTTGCATTAAAAAATTAGGAGTTAGACGGACGCCTGGGTAGCTCAGTGGTTAAGCATCTGCCTTCGGCTCGAGTCATGATTCCAGGGTCCTGGGATCGAGTCCCGCATCAGGCTCCTTGCTCAGCGGGGAGTCTGCTTCTCCCTCTGCCTGTCGCTCCCCCTGCTTGTGCTTTCTCTCTCTGACAAATAAATAAAATCTTAAAAAAAAAAGAAAAACATTTAAAAAAATTAGGATTTAGGAATTGACTGCATTTTGAAACTTACTATAAAGCAACTAATTATACAGCAAGGTATGGATCAAAATTGAACATACATAAATGGAACATAATAGAGAGCTTGGAAGTAGAACTATGTACTTATATGGGAGCTTGGTGGCACAAAAAATGTGGGGGAAAGTATGGAATTTAAACTAAAGCCTTTTGGAGAATGAAACCTTGCCATTTGCAACGACACGGATGGACCTAGAGTGTATTATACAAAGTGAAATAAGTCAGAGAAAGACAAATACCATATGATTTCATTCATATGTGGAATTTAAGAAACAAAACAGATGAACATAGAGGAAAGGGAGAAAAAAGGGGGGGGAACAAACCATAAGAGACTCTTAATGATAGAGAACAAACTGAGGGTTGACGGAGGGAGGTGGGTGGGGGGATGGGTTAGATGGGTGATGTGGACTAAGGAGGGCACTTGTGATGAGCGCTGGGTGTTGTATGTAAGTGATAGATCACTGAATTCTACTCTAGAAACCACTATTGCACTGTGTGGTAACTAACTAAAATTTAAATACAATACAATAAAATAAAGCCTTTTGGTAGAAATAACATCCTTTTGAAAAAATAGAATGACATCTTAATCTTACCCTAGCATACAAAAATAAATTCCACATGAATGAAACATCTATAATTGCAAAAAGCTAAGTTTTAAAATTGAAGAAAGTGTGGGAGAATATGATTATGACATTTGAGTAGGGAAGACACCATAAAATTGGAATAAGATATTTCCAACAGATTTATTACAGACAAAAGATGAATATTCAGGATAGTGATCAGTATGAAAAAAGCAGCATAGTGGAATAGTGCACAAGACAAATGAACAGAGAATTCATAGAAAAGGAAACCAAAATGGCTGATAGCGATCTGACAACATGCTCAGATAAAGAAATGAAGTATTATATAACATTACACGGGATGTACCAGATCTCAAGAACAATGCTAATAGAGGAATTAAGTTGCAGAATGACATTTAGATATGATATTATTTATGTAAATTTAAAAATACTGGGACAAATAGATCTGAAATTATAAATTTTAATGTTTCAGCCAATTAAATTATTAAAACTTTAATATTCACTATTGAAATAGTTCTGTAATTAATTGAAACGTCTCAAAATGAAAAAGGGGGTGAATGGCTAGATGGAAAGCCCTCTCTTTGGGAGATATATAGACAGCGAGCTGACAACGCTGCATCTTCTTATGTTGGGTAGCCCCGGATATGATCACGCGCACCTTAATCAGTGCTCCGGAAATAGATAGAAGCTATATGATAGAATTATGTTAAATATGCATGCACAATGATAAACTCATTAAAGAGCTCTATTTGTGGACAGAAGCTAATTTTATGATTTGGCACATTTGACAGCGTTTTATCCAACATCTTGCATCTAGAAACTCTTTGTTCACTTTACACAACTTCCTGGATAAAAGTGTCATAGAAGGTAAGATGATTCTTTGATGGAAGTATTCCATGTGGCAAGGAGGGTAAAGCTCTGTTTTGAAAACCATGCCTGGTTAAAACATGGGAGGGTTGGGGAGGGATGGTGACAGTGGGATGGGGAGTTTCAGGAAAATGGTGAGAACTTACGATAGCTTCTGTGGAAATGGGAAAGAAACTGATAAAGTTCAATTATTTCCTCTATTCAAGAATGTCACCACTACATCACAAGGTGATTTCGAGGCCTTGAGGAAATAAGCAATACTCTTTAGCAGAACCCTATGACCCTGCCATTGATTGCACTACTGGGTATTTACCCCAAAGATGCAGATGTAGTGCAAAGAAGGGCCACATGGACCCCAATGTTCATAGCAGCAATGGCCACAATCGCCAAACTGTGGAAAGAGCCTAGATGCCCTTCAACAGATGAGTGGATCAAGAAGATGTGGTCCATATACGCAATGGGATATTACTCAGCCATCAGAAAGGATGAATACCCAACTTTTGTTTCAACACGGACAGGACTGGAAGAGATTATGCTGAGTGAAATAAGTCAAGCAGAGAGAGTTAGTTATCATATGGTCTCACTTACGTGTGGCGCGTAAGGAATAACACGGAGGACATTGTGAGAAGGAAAGGAAGGGTGAACTGGGGAAAATCGGAGGGGGAGATGAAGCATGAGAGACTGTGGACTCTGAGCAACAAACTGAGGGTTTTGGAGGGGAGGGGGGTGGGGGGTTGGGCAAGCCTGGTGGTGGGTGTTGAGGAGGGCACGTGTTGCATGGGGCACTGGGTGTGGTGCACGAACAATGACTCTTGGAACACTGAAAAAATAAAAGAGAATAAATTAATTTAAAAAATGCTCTTTAGCAGAAAGTGTGTGGAATATTGGACTAGATAATTAGGAAGGTCCATTCTGGCTTTTGTGCTTCAAAGATCTAGTGAGGTTTATGGGTGAATGTGAAATGATAAGTCTTTGCATTTACTGACATGTACTGTAAATGGTTAATATTGGTTAAATTGGAAATAACGAAGCATTTCATTTTTAGGCTATACTATGTCAACCTTCATCAGACGATACAGCAGGTACTTGAACGAGAAGTCACTCGCATATAGACTGATCGCATCTGACATCACCAAAACCAAGAGAGGGTCAGTAAATACCATTGGTTTGTAGGCAAGAAATACTGAAATACACGAGTGCTCCGCTAGGGAGTTGAGCAAAACCACACAGCCTTATTTTAAGATGCTGATGTCTTTTCTCTTTCATAGGACGGATGGTACGATGAGAACTATGGGTACCAAACAGCTGCTCAACACTCTTCCAGTTATTCAAACGCAGTTTGATGCTCTTCTTAATTTTAACGTGAGAGCTTTATGGGTCCTTTTTAAACATACTGCTCCATGACACTGTTCAGCAGTACGTGGGAGAAGGAATTGTTTTGAACTCTTTTATTTAATTCCCAGGCAAATCCTGATGAACTAACGAATGGTATAATACAGGCCGCTTTCATGCTCCTCTTTAAGGATTCTCTTCGCCTCTTCGCAGCCTACAATGAGGGGATCCTTAATCTGCTAGGTAGGCGGAGGGATAAACATTGCTTAAGAAATAGACTGGTAAAAACCTTTTATCTCTACATTCAGACTAGCGTAGACTACATTCGTTATAGATTCAAAATAGAGGATCCTTTTAAGGTCATACATATTTAAAAATAATGAGACATTATATTGCTTTTTTGGATAAAAATTCCTTGACTAATTAGCCCCAGAACTGTATAGTTTTTTGTATAAGTGCTAACTGATATTTCTGGGAAATTTCTGTCCTCATTTAGCCCTCGCGAATGATTCATTTCATAGGGAGCGTTCTCCAAGCTTCGTTGATGAGAATTTGAGATATTTCTTACACTGAAGGAGTATCTAGCACATTTGTAGAGTTATAAAAGAGGAGGATACACAGCCCCTTCCCTCAGAATCTTCAGATCTTGATGTTAGTCAGTAAGAGTACAGACTGAAAGTTGTAGAAATTAAACTAAACCAAACTATCTGGGTATGCTATTAAATTCCGGATATCTTCCCAGCATCAGTGTTTGGCATGTGATATTCCATTCTGAAAATAACTGGATTGGAGCTATAATCGTTTTGAACAAGTTAAAATCATATACAGATTCAGCTGAAATTAGAATTATCAGAATGGAGTGAAACTGGAAAATTGCTGAGATATTGGCTCCCTCGTGATGATTTTTTAATTTTTTTATTTTTAGACAAATATTTTGATATGAGGAAAAACCAATGCAAGGAGAGTTTGGATATTTACATCAAGTTCCTCGAAAGAACAGCCAAACTAGCACAGTTCCTGAAAGTTGCAGAGGTATGAAAATCGATTTCTAGCCAAGGCTTTTCTGCTGTTTTCTGTATTAGTTTAGTAGCTGGTGTAGCCCCCCGCCAAACACACAGAAATTGTTAGTATTTTTAACTATTTTGTAAACAGTAAAACAATACACTAAAATTAAGTAGTTCAAGGATTTTTGTCTGTAGCTGTGAAGATAACCGTGGCCAAGCTTATCCTCCCGCCAGAAACAACTCGACGACTGGGCCAAGTTCATATGACGTATGTCTTTCCAGGTCTGTGATCGGCTGAGGAAGGAAACACATGAGGTGACCCCCACATTTCCCGTGACCCTCAGCAGGACCCCAGCAGGATAGATACCGAATGTCTGAAAAGCAAAGCAAACACGGCCCAACAGCACACAACATCTTACCCGCGGGAGAACAGCAGTATGAGTAACAGCTGACTGCTGGGTCCTTGACAAATGAGAGCACATTTGTGTAACGTCCAAAATGCAGCTTAGCTCTTTCCAGAACAGCAGAGGTTCCGTATCCGGCAAGTCTTTTCTTTTATAGGTTTGTCCTTAGGATGACCATGAGTTTGTGTTTAAGTGCACAAGGCAACCCTTCGCTTGACATGTTTTTCTGGATCAACTAGGTACTAGCCCGGCGAGGCATTCACGCTCCAGGGCTATTTCCTCTTTTGTGCGCACACTGGTCTCACAGTTACTTCTCTTTGTTCCCCCTCGTCTGTGAATTCAGCAAGTTGGAATCGACCAGAACAACATTCCATATCTTACACAGGTCAGTGTATCTTTCCTATGTGTTTAAGTGACTTTTTGTTTCGTCGTTACTTTTCGTTGTTTGTTATATGAATCGTCGTCTGAGACGCCACCCTTTGCCGTAAACTTACGTATGTATTTTCATTTCCTCATGACTGACACACACACGCACGTGTATAGACATAGACGTGTTTTCTGAACAGCTCTTCGAGCCGTTGGTTGTGTAAAAGAGGCCGGTCCCTGCTGAGCGCCAAGTGGTGACTCACAGTCTGACAAGTAGACCATGCTTTTTAAATGGGCAGAACTGGTCAGTGGAAACAGCAGAATATTTGGAACCTCAAGCAACTCATTTCCCTTCTCCGCGGCTCACTTATGCAGCTGTAAAATGGGTGCAATTCTATTGTCTTTCTCATAGCGGAGTTGTGTGGCCGGGCCTGGACCCCCTACAGAGAGCCCTTTCCTGCTCTGGGCCCCAAACTAATGGGGGCAGGCTTCTAGGTCATCTGGGGTATGGGTCAAAGCATTCTTTCCCCGGTGTGGGAACACGCTGTCCCCTGACCTCAGAGAGGCCCGCCAGCTGCTGTGTTTCCTTTCCGATGGTGGGAGGTGCAGGGCGGGCTACACTGTCTTCTAGTTTGGATGGGATTTCCCGGTAACCCCTGGCCGCTGGAGCCGTGAACATGCTGCCAAGCCAGAAGGCCCCTGAGTCTCTGCAGGCTTATGTCCTGCCTTCTGGGACACACGTAGCTTTCCGGGTCTCCGTTATACTGGCTCGTCTGACCCAGCTCGCGTGACATCACGGGCATAAGCGGACCAGTGTGATTTTCTGAGGGATGACCAGATGGTCTAGACGTCTTCTGACCATCGGATGACAGAACGTCGGGAGAGTTCGCCCACCCTGGGTCAAAACTGTGAATGCGTCCTGTTGTCCATTCCAGGCCTGGATGCGTTTCCCTCACTCGGCCACAGCGTTTCTGTGGTTTCGGGGGGTGGGGGGTAACCGTGAGCCTCGCGAAACGGGTGTGCGGACTCCCCTCTGCGCCTCGGCGGCGTCCTGCTGGTCCCGGGGCCGCAGCTTCGCCTCGGAGTTACAGCTCAGCGACGTGTCTGAGAGCAACTCCGATGAAAAGGGTTCTTTCCGGCAAACATTGTTCAGATTTACCGCGAACCGTTCTTATTTCCTTAGTTTAGTTATTCTTTGCTAGGTATTTTGTTATATTTTTATTGAATGACTGAATGAATGAACCAGAAATATTCGATCCCTTTGGCAACTGTGCGTTTGCCCTAATGAAACTGGCAGTCCCCTGATCGTTTTTGGGTGTCCCATTGCCCCTTCTTGCCCATCTTCTCTATTCGGGGTGCCCACATTGTTAAGATGCATTTCTGGTCCCCACATCTGGTTCAATGGGAAATCCCTCTGAGCAGATTTCTGCTTCGCTGTGTTATTCTTTTTTTTTTTTTTTTTTTTTAAGATTTTATTTATTTATTTGACAGAGAGGAGAGAGATCACAAGCAGGCAGAGAGGCAGGCGGGGGGAGGGGGGAGCAGGCTCCCTGCTGAGCAGAGAGCTCGATGTGGGGCTCGATCCCAGGACCCCGAGATCATGACGTGAGCCGAAGGCAGAGGCTTTAACCCACTGAGCCACCCAGGCGCCCCCTGCTCGCCCAGTATTCTTAAAATAAAGTCCGTGGTCACCCACATAGCCTCTAATATAAGGTTCTGCATTGTTGAGTCCTTACCTACTCTCCAGCTTCGTGTCCTGCACATTTCCCTTGGCTCTCTAGCAACAACGTGCATCTTCATCTTGGTGTGTGCCGTGTGCCCTTCCCAGGGCCTTTGCACATGTTCTCCTACCTGCAATTCTCATTCTTCTCCTACTATCCTACTTAGGTTCCACATATCCTTCAAATGTCAACTCACCTGTTTCTTTCTTCGAGAGGACTTGCTTCCCTGACCTCCCTGACGTGATCAGACAGCCTAGCTTAACACTATCTGAATATCATGCACCCCTCTTTCATAGACTCTTCAGAACTTTGGTTTTGCATTTATTCATGTGATTATTTGATATTTCTCCTCCCCCCAGGCCTGTAGACTGGAGCTTCCCAGGCCATGAAGCCCCAGACCAGGTTCTTTTTGCTCATGAACACAGTTGACAGAAAGAAAGAAAACCTGGTGATTCATGAAGGAGTAAAAAATAACGAATGATTTCAAGTCCAAAAGACATAGATATTTTAGCAGTCCTTTGGCCATTAAAAAAAATGTACATGAAAGCATAGTTCGAAAATCTGATTTGATATCAAGATGCTGCTTTTTGTAATGAATTTATCTGTAGCAATTGCAGCTGACCCTTGAACAACGTGGCTTTGAACTATGCAGGTCCATTTATATGTGGAGTTTTTTCTTTTTTCTTTTTTTTTTTTTTTTGTGTGTGGAGTTTTCTCAATAAATACATTGAAAAATGTTTTGGAGATTTGCGACAATTTGAAAAAATGAACTGTGTCGCCTACAAATACTGAAAAAAATGAAGAGACAGTTAGGTATTATTGTAAGGACACAGCGCATAATACATATAGCATAGAAAATCGGTGTTAATAGACTGTTTATGTTATTGGTAAAGGTTCCCAGTCAATAGTAGGCCATGAGTGGCTAAGTTTTGAGGGAGTCAAAAGTTGCACATGGATTTTCCACTCCACAAGGCTGTGTGCCCCTAACCCCCACACTGTTTGAAGGTCAACTGTATGTACCTTTAATGCCTTTGATATATAGGCATCTTCATTTTTGTTCAGAAACTTTGTATGATGTAAGAGGGTATGGATATGCTAAGAACTATCAGAAAATATGTCTTTCACAATAACTTTACCTTCAGGCACCCCACAGTTTACTTGAAGCACTAAAACAGCATTTGGCTTCTTTGGAAGAGAAAAATGACAGTTTGCCTCCTTACAGGTAAGTTAATAAATGTCTTAATTTAGATTAATTTTGTTTCTCTCTAAATAATTTCCCTAATTTTAACAATCTGAAAGTGACTAAGTAAATAGTGGGCTTTGAACATGCTGGAACACATTTTCAATGGTAATATGAAAGAGAGGTTTTCAGTCTTTTCTGGGACCCCATACTCTCCACAGGGGTGATATGCTTCCCGAGGGAACATCTTTTATTATGTTGAATGATTCTCAAAGTCAGAAGTTGGGACTGGAATAAACCTTCTTTTGAAGAATTTGATTTCTTCTCTTAGAGGCTCCTCTAGTGAGAATAACTGTTGTAGACGATTATTTAATATTTATCCACAAAACAGTGTGCATAGTACCATTCAAGGTCTGTGTGTATACACAGATGTATGCACATACACACATACATACACTCTATGTAAGTATATATATACACGCAAAGTAAATAATACAAATTTTGAAGTATATCACTTCAAAATGTTCATGTGAACTATTTCTGAGTGGAAAAATTATGGTCGATTTCAATTTTCTTTCTTTTTTTTACGTTTCAGTATTGTTCAAAATTTCTATAAGGCTCATGTATTATTCATTCATTCCACTGTTTAGGTTATATTGATTATAATTGCCTTATATTATCATGTTCTATTAGACAACAAGTCTGTCGACTATTTCGTTTCTTTATCACAGATAGATATGTAGTTAGTAGTATATAGTTGGATGGATGGATTACTGGATGGATAAATGGTTGACTTGAGGAAACGTACGCTCAGCTGGGTAGGATATATGTGATTCTAGTTAATCTCCAGGGTATCTCATTTTTCTTGTAATCTTTTAAGTTTCCAGCATACACTGATTCCCTCTATCCCAAATAATCCAGTTGTGAAAGCTTCAGCAAGCAGAGCTTGGTTCGCAGGTAATATAACTCGATTATATGCTTATATCCATAATCACTGAAAGCAGGATTAGAGTCTTTAATTCTTCCACTGCTTAACCACCTACTGCGTCTGCTGCCTCTTCCTGAAGCAGTCTTTGACCTAGCGATTTCATTTATAGGAATTTATCTATGTATATGTTCAGGGTTGTGAAATGATATATGAAGAGGGATATTCATTACAATGTTGTGATAGCAAAATGACTATCCTCGTTTTTATGTACTGAAATGGAATGATCTCCAAGATATATTGTTAAATAGAAAATAAGCGAGGTGTGAAACAAAGTATAGTATGCTCCCATCTTTGTTTTTAAAAAGAGAAAAAAGAATATATATGTTTGTATAATTTCTTAAAGAGTACTTCTGGAAAGATATGCAAAAAATGAATAAAATGCCCTGCCTCCAAGAACTTGGTGGTTCATGGAAAGGGATGGGTGGGAGAGTCGTCACTGTATACCAGTCTGTAACTTCTGAATTTTGTCCTCGCACATAATTACTAATTAAAAGATAAATTTAACAAAGAAACACATACCCACGTACAGTGTGATACTGTGTTATGCTTAACATGGAAGTCCTTTGTAACCTCTTAAGGTTAGTTTGCCTCACACTTCACAGTGTGCTGAATTTTCAGGAATTTTGCAAGCTGGCCGATGTCACATCGGTAACTTGCAATTTACCATGATGAAAGTATTTACACCACAGAAATGGACAAACACTGTAAGACGGGCCTTTTGTTTTTCTTGGAGAGCTGCTTGTTATACATTTCCTGGCGCATGACAGCTCGTAATCAGTCATCTTGTGTTTTTTAATGGGTGTTTGTATGTTTCAGTGATGTCAACTGATCCTCTAGACGCAAATCCACGTAATAATGTTATATTATCATAGGGTTTATATGTGTTTGAAATAAAGTTTGTTCTTAACTTAACTTGAAGACTTAACCTGTATCTGTTTTAAATGCTTTCACTTTTCTTTTGTACATATATGCTCGATGGACACACCTTCTGCATTTTCAATGGGTGAGTTTGACCAAAACTTTGAGGAGCGAAAGTCCTTTGAGTAAAACCGTATTATACCAAAAGTGGCACATTTGCTTTGTTTCCAAAAGAATGACTACTTTTCTGAGTTCCTGTGGTTTGGGAATCATTAGTGCTTACGACAGATATGACAAGAAGAGTAAATACAGTATTTGACAAGCTGTGGATTCAGCCTGATGTGAATGTGAATTCCACTTTTTTTCTTGAATCACTGATTTAAAAGTACCTGCCATGAAACCGGAGTGCTTGGGTTCAAATTTCACTCTACCATTCATGGATGGTGTGACTTTGGGCAGACCACTTAACCTCTCTGTGCCTCAGCTTCCTGATCCTCATAAGGTTGCTGTCAGGATAAATGAGTCAAGACTTGCGGAGTGCTTAGAACGGGGCCTGATCCATGTGTTACTTAGAAGTGCATTTTAAAATTTCATGTATATGGGGAATGGGGGGGATCTTTTTATTTTAATTCCAGTATAGTGAACATGCAGTGTTGTATTAGTTCCAAGTGTACAATATATCGATTCAGCACTTCCATACAACACCCAGCGCTCATCAGGACAGGTGCCCTCCTTCATCCCCATCCCCTATCTCACTCATCCCCCCGCCCCCCTCCCCTCTGGTGACCATCAGTGTGTTCTCCAGAGTTAAGAGTCTATTTTGTCTCTCTCTTCGCCTCCCCCCCCCACCCATGATCGTTTGTTTCTTGAATTCCACATATGAGTGAAATCATATGGTATTTGTCTTTCTTTGACTGACTTATTTTGCTTAGCATAATACTCTCGAAGCTCCTTCCACATCATTGCAAACGGCAAGACTTCATTCTTTTTGATGGCTGAGTAATATTCCAGTGTGTATATAGACCACATCTTGTTCATCCATTCATCTATCAGTGCACACTCGGACCATTTCCATGATTTGGCTATGGTCAGTAATGCTGCTATAAATGCAGGGATGCACATATCTGTTTGCATTGGTGTTTTTGTATTTTGGGGGTAAATACCCAGTAATGAGATTACTGGATCATAGGCTAGTCCGATTTTTAACTTTTTGGGGACCCTGCACACTGTTTTCCACAGTGGCGGCACCAGTCGGCATTCCCACCAACAGTGCAAGAGGGTTCCTTTTTCTCCGCATCTTTGCCAACATCTGTTGTTCCTTGTGTTCCTGATTTTAGCCATTCTGACAGGTGTGAGGTGGTATCTCATCGTGGTTTTGATTTGTATTTCCCTGATGATGAGTGAGGTTGAGCATCTTTTCATGTGTCTGTTGGATATATGGGGATTTTCTAATGATCTTTTTTGCTACCGAATTCTAGCTTACTTGCACTATGTCAAAGAACCTTCTCTATAATTTCAGTCCTTTGGAATTTGTTGATACTCGCTTCTTGGCCCATCACATGATCATTTTTTTGGTAGAAGTTTTATGTGCACTGGAAAACTGTGTCCTCTTATTATTGGATACAGTGTTCTGTGTATGTCCATTAGGTTGAGGTTGTTAATTGCGTTGTTCGAATCCTCTGTGTCTTTATTATTTTACCTGCTTGTTCATAGAGTTACTAAGAAAGGTCTCTTAACATTTCCCTTCTTTCCTCATAAGCTACGTTAAGCACTATTTTTACCCTCCACACCACTCAGTGACTCTCGTCAAGGTCACCAGTCACCCCCATGTTGTAAGGTCTGGTGCTGATTACTTGGTTTCCATCACTCCCACTTCCTGCATACACTTTCCTCAGTTCACCTATCGGTCTTCCTCTCATGTAATTCTTGGCTCTTTTTTAGACTTTTTTTTTTTTTTTTTACTGATTTTCCCTCCTTTCTCTTCTTTATGTGTACTTACTCATTGCCTAGATGACCTCATCCAGACTCAAGGCCTTAAATACTTTTTGCATAATAAGGACTCCCAAATTAGTATCTCCAGTTAAAGACATTGCTCCTGGACTCCAGAATTATATAGCCAAGTGTCTATCCAGTGGCTTTACTTGAATTATCTAATAGGGTTCTACAGCTCAATAAGTCTAAAACTAAGCTTCTGATATTCCACCCCAAACCTGTTGATTTCACCTTCAGGACGTATCTAAACGTCGACCACTTCTCACTGTCTTCAGTGCTATCACCCTAGTGCAAGTTACCATCATCTCTTAGCTTCTTCCCTTGCCCTCTACAGTCCATTCTTTACGTAACAGAGTGATCTGATTAAAATACAAGCCAGACAGATCATGTCTGTCCTCTGTCCAAATCCCTCCAGTGGCTTCCCATCTCAGGGAAGTTGGCTTAAGATGGTGGCCTCAGAGTAAAATGCAAAGTCCTTACAATTCTTTACAAGGCCCTCAATTGCCTTTTTGACTCCTTTGATTACTCTGACTTACTTTGATTACATTGGCCTCCTCACTATTCTTCAAATATACTCCTCCCTGAGGACCTTTGCTCATTTGTTCCTTCTGCTGGATCCTCATGGTTCACTTTCACATATGTTAGGGCTTTACTTAAAAGTCCTCTTCTCAGTGAGCCTTTCCTATCTAAATTTACACACCCCTCCCCCACCAACATATCACACGTCTTTCTTGGATATTTTTCCCTCAGCACTTATCACAATTACAATCACAAACTGACACATACTTCATTTATCTTGGTTATTTTCTGTCTCTATTGGAATGTAAGCTACCCGAAGGCGGGGATTTTTATCTTTTTTCCTTCACTGCTGTATCTTTAGCACCTAGTATTGTGTCTAACAAATGCTCAATTAAAATGTATTGAATGAATAATTTTACGTGACTTTATACTCATTAACCTAAGAACTTGCTGTGCTGTTTGTAATGGGAGGTACATATATATCATTATTGATAGAAATTTGGTTTAGTTTTTCATCTAATTCTGTCTCTTATTTTCAGATTATCTTCCCTATATATTATAACCAACATTACCTTCACAAGCCCACAAATCTGTTGGAACCAGACAGCAATGTGGAAAAACCATAGCAAACAATCTGGATGGGTCATTGGCTAGCCTTGTAGGAAGTAAGCATCTATTTTTAAATCAATATTTCAGATTATATATATATATATATATATATTTAAATGCATTTTAAGAAAAAATACACAAAAATAATGTAAAATGTGTTTGTTTTATGAAACAGATCTTAACCTTGGAGAAAGCCCAGTCAACAAGTAAGTTTTTATTATTTAAAAAGGACAGATAATAACACATACATGTTAGAGGAAGAGACTCATGAGAATAACAACTAGAAAATAATTATTTTAAAATTCAATATAGGAATCATTTGTTACAAAACTCTATAATATGTGATTTTTTCCCCTCAAAAATTAGTGCAGAGAATTTACTCTTTATATACTATCCCAATTTTTGTAGGTGAAGTTCTTGGTTAAAGTGCAATGTATTATGTATTGCATGGTTCTCCTCCTACCCCTCTGACAATCCCTTCATGATTCATCTGAAGGATCTTCTTTTTCTAAGCATGTCTTAAATATTGGCATTTCTCAAAGTTCTTGTACTTTTGGTTCTTTTCTTTATTATATAGACTGTATTAAATGAATAATACTTATTTTTTATTTTATTAAACAAAGACAATAAAACCACCAGTTGGAGCTCCTCAGCATCTTAAGATAATCAGTGTTACTTCAGTGTGTGAATCCCTACATTTTCAGCCATAAAAACCTCCAAAAAACAGGCCAATGGAAACCAAAGGAAGGCAGAAGTGATAATATTAACAACAAACACTGTGGAATGTAAGTTTAAAATCACTAAACAGAATAAGGAAGGGTATCATACAATGATAAAAGACACTGATTATGGAGGTGCTATTTTGTGTACACATAAATTTAAATATATAAGGTAAAAATTATTATAAATACATGGAGAACTTGAGAAAAATCCAATTATAATGGGTGATTTCAAAGCACCTCTTTCATTATTGGACAGATCTAGTAAACAAAACATAAGTAAGGATGTAGAGGAATTCGAATAACGCATGATAAATAATAAACCCAAGTGTGCACGTGCTTGTGCGTGTGCGTGCGCGCGCGCGCGCGCACACACGCGCACACACACACACACACACAATGTTTATTTTCTTCAAAGCAATCACAAAGAAAAACCTGACAAAAAGCTAAAGAATTTTACAGGCTACTGTCATAATCTAGTGAAATTAGAACTCATTAGTAAAAAGTTGAGCA
This sequence comes from Potos flavus, assembly GCA_028534135.1. Classification (NCBI taxonomy): domain Eukaryota; kingdom Metazoa; phylum Chordata; class Mammalia; order Carnivora; family Procyonidae; genus Potos; species Potos flavus. The sequence continues at coordinate 429,814 of CM052901.1, read as the reverse complement.
TGAAAATCTTAACTATTTATAAGTTTAAAAATATAATCCTTTTGCCAAAGAGGAAATCTATAGTTTGATAACTATGGAAAGCTAAACTTAGAGGAAAATTTCATCACTGTTAGAAAAGAGAAATTAATAAGAATTTAGCTTTTATCTTAAGAAATCTCTATAAAATGATAAAAATAAATTAGATAAAGTTTATAAAGATAAAAGCTCAAATCAATAAAATTGCAGACAAAAACAAATAAATGCAAAACTTATTTCTCTGTAAAGTCCAATAAAAGCAGCTCCTCTGACTAAGCAGAAAAGTGAGTGTGAAGATTGAGAGGGCTGACATAACCACAGGCGTAGGCGGGACTAACATAATAAAAGCAAATACTTTTTGCAACAGTTTGGCAACAACATATTAGAAAATTGGGAGTAAAATGATGATTTCCTAGCAAAATATAAACAACAAAATTCATCCAAGAGACATATACGGACCAAACAGCACATGAGTTTTTAAAAAGGAATTCTAGATCTGCCGATGCACCGTGGGTTCCCGGTTGAGCTCGCAAATACAAGGCAGGAATATATTTAAAAACTACAGACCGCTGCTGCTTTTCTTGGAGTGCACCGTATGAATGCCCCCATCTGAGATGGTAGTAGCAGAGGTGGTGTAATGAAAAGCAGATGCGTCTGAGACGTGTTTTGAAGCATGCTGTTAGAGCGAGGGCAAGAGGATTAGGGATGGTGCTTAAGCTTTTGGTTTGAGCTACTACCTGGACGGTAGTGTCACATATCATGATGGAAAAGGCTCACGTGTCAAGAACTGAGGAAAACAAAGCACAAGCAATGGATGAGGACCAAGTGTAAGTGTAACTTTGGATCTTCAAACACCAACAGTGAAGCTAGAAGACAGTACTTCGGTCTGTTAAAAATTCTTTTTTTTTTTTTTTTTTCTTTCTGTCTGTTAAAAATTCTTAGTGACATTTATTTTCAGTCTAGAATTTTTTTTAAAGATTGTATTTATTTATTTGACAGAGAGAGAGAGAGACCCAGCGAGAGAGGGAACACAAGCAGGGGGAGCGGGAGAGGGGGAAGCAGGCTTCCTGCCGAGCAGGGAGCCCGTCTCGGGGCTCCGTCTCGGGGCCCTGGGATCCTGACCTGAGCCGAAGGCAGACGCTTCACCATTCAGTCTGTCATTTTGTACTCAGACAAGCTCTCAGCCAAATGCAGGAGTTAGACATTTTTGAAATTCAAAAAAATCTAAACAAATTACCTACCATGCAGCTTTGCTCAGGAAGCTCGTGCAGTGCACGGTCTAAGGAGGCAGAGAAGCCCGCGGGATTCAGGGAAAGGGGAGCCCCGCTGAGGTGCAGCAACGGCGGAAATCCCAGGGTGACATTTGTCCAACCGGCCTAGACAGCAGCACGTTCGATTGGAACGGGAGGGTAGAGAACTCCAGGGACATGTCTCCGGGAAAAATCCTCCAGCTGGAGATAGTTATTATTTCCACCAGATCACAAGCTCCATGAAGGCAGATATTCTCATCTGTTTCATGTATTTTAAGCACCAAGAATCGTGTGTGGCGCCTAGTAGATACTTAATGGATATTTGTTGAATGAATGCAATGAATCCACATTTCACTTGTGAGAGAACTGAGATATGGAGATTCTGTAACTTGCTGAACCTCACACAGTTATTAAGGGGCTGAAGTGGGGTTTGAACCGAGGCAGTCTTGCTCCAGAGTCAGGGCGATTAACCTCCACAGTGCTTTTATATATCCGTACATAAGGTATATACATATTACACACACACACACACACACACACACACACATATTAACTAGATTTTAAAGATGTGGATGTGGAAAGGGAGGAGGGGAAGTAGGATATGGTGTGAGTGATAAATCTTCCAAACAAAATCAATAATGTCTAAAACTTATAAATTAAGATACAGTAGTATAGTAATTTTTTTTTTAGAATTATTGGAATTAAATACCATAAAGAAAAGAGTGGCTACCTTTGGGAAGGGGAAGTGGTGACTGATGTTTTTGGTTTTGGATCTTTTAGCATGAAGACTTTTTAAACTCTGTGTCACGTAGATAAAACTTAAATTTATCTAAGTCAGATGACAAATATGGAATAAACAGGAGCTTTCAGAGACAAGAACCATAAGAGTTTGTTTCCTTTTCTTTCTATTTATTCTCATATTTATATGATATATTTTCTATCTAGCATTATTTATTCTCCTAATAAGTTTAATTCTATAAAACATTGTTTATCCCCATTTTACAAATAAGGAAAGAAGTTACTCAATCAAGGTTACACAGCAAGTAGATAGCCTCGTGGGGCTCAGAATATAATACTTCTGCCTCTTACCCTTGACCTACTAGTTTTTTTCTCCAGATACACTATTAAGATAGTTTAGAATAAAACGTATTCAGTCAATAACTTTATTTATGGGAAACTGCTACTATTGAATTCTTTCTATGAACTCTCAAACTTTATCAGTGAGGCATTTAAATTTGGCATTATCTAGTAAAACCCAGTAGAAACTTTTAGTTCTGTAATGAAAACTTAATATCATATACAAAAACAGCCAGTGGTCTTTTTTTTGGCATTGTTTTGTGAATCCTTCCTACTATCTCTTACCTGTTGAGAAACATGAACATTGTCTCAAGGGCTATATCCTCACTTTATGTTTAAATGGTGGATTTGCCATGCTCCAAAATGGGCTGATGTACAAATCCCATCTTAGATCTGACACGGAGCGGCCCCGGCCCTCAGAGCTGGAAATTGCTGGTGGAATGAAGTGGCAGTTGAATACCTACACCTGCACATCAACCCTCTGGAAACGTATTTCTATTCCTCCTGTTCCCCACATGGTAACGTTTATTACGTATTATTACCTAGAAGGCTAGAATGGGGGCGGGAGATCAAAAGAAAGAGATTTGAGAGAGAGAGAGAAAACTGACAGGAGTTGCTAACAGGTTGAAAGTTGAAATATGGGTCCCCAATAAATTATCTGCAATTCTAAAATTCAAAAAGATCCAGAAAACGAGTTTTTTTTTTTTTTTAGGGATTTGACGTCTTAATTTAATTTCATTTTTTTCATGTTCCAAGATTCACTGTTTATGCACCACACCCAGTGCTCCATGCAATCCGTGCCCTCCTCAACACCCACCACCAGGCTCCCCAACCCCCCACCCCCTCCCCTTCAAAACCCTCAGTTTGTTGCTCAGAGTCCACAGTCTCTCATGGTTCATCTCCCCCTCCGATTCCCCCCTTCATTTTTCCCTTCCTTCTCCCAATGTCCTCCATGTTTTTCCTTATGTTCCACACGTAAGTGAAACCATATGATAATTGACTTTCTCTGCTTGACTTATTTCACGCAGCATAATCTCCTCCAGTCTCGTCCATGTTGATGCAAAAGTTGGGTATTCATCCTTTCTGATGGCTGTATAATATTCCATAAAACAATGGTTTTTTTTTGTTTGTTGTTGTTAAGTTTGCAACAAACTCTTTTGGCTGCAAAACTTTATCTGAACTCTAATGACGCTGTAGTTATTATTTATCTAAGCATAAATATTCACACGTGAATTTTGCTTTTGTGTTTTGCTGCAGAGATATTAATGGGTTTGATTAACAGGGTGCTATTCCAGCCCTCCCCCCGGGATGTTCCTAATATATTCTTTGTGTAATTTCTAAATTATTTTTCCAAAATACAAAACATTTTGAATTCCAAAACACATTTGGCTCCAAGGGTTAAGGATGTGGACCTGTGCTATTTTTATATGATTTTGCTTTAAAACTTCACTGGTCCAATGATATAACAAACTGCATATTAACTATTGAGTACACAGTGACTTTGTTTTCCTACTATGCAGCTGAGGTACGTTCTAGGAATGAGGATTTTTTTTTTTAAAGATTTTATTTATTTATTTGACAGAGAGAGAGATCACAAGTAGGCAGAGAGGCAGGCAGAGAGAGAGGGGGAAGCAGGCTCCCCGCCGACCCGAGAGCCCGATGCAGGGCTCGATCCCAGGACCCTGAGATCATGACCTGAGCCGAAGGCAGAGGCTTTAACCCACTGAGCCCCCCAGGCACCCCTAGGAATGAGGATTTTGAGAGGATTTGGGAAACAGGAATAAGTAATTTCAAAATGTACTGAGGAAAGTTGTGTCTGCGCTGCTTCATAGTGGACACAGATGACTAAGAACCTGGAGAAGTTATAGCAAGGAAATTTGGGGTTTGGAATAAATAGGAAGAAGGGTAGAAACAACCTAATAGTTGGGGTCAAATTCACATTCAAAAAGCTATTAATATTATTCCCTTATTTTCCTTTAAATGGCTACAAGATCTGGTCATTTACATTCTCTCATTCTTGATATTGGTGATTTGTGTCTTCTGTTTTTAGCAGTCTTGCTACAGAGTTATCAATCTTGTTGATCATATCAAAGAACCAACTTTTGGCTTTACTGAATTTTCTCTATTGGTTTTCTGTTTTTAATTGTATTGATTTCTGCTTTTATGTTTGTTATTTCCTCCCTTCTGCTTGATTTGAGTTTATAATTGATTTCTAAATTAATTCTTTTATGGTCAGGGAAAGTGTGTTGTATGCTTTAAATTCTTTTAAATTTATTAAATTTTGATTTCTAACCCAGGATATGGTCTATCTTGGTGAAAACGCACGTATTTGCTGTCGTTGGGTGGAAGGTTCCATAAATGTCTTTTGGGTCCTGATGTGTTTATATTAAGGGCTGCCATTTTGTTATTTTCTGTTCGTTCCCTCTATGCATGGTCATTGTGGTTCCTCTGTTTTTTCTTTCTTGCCTTCTTTTGGGTCCTATGAATTTATTTTGGAATAGTATTTCATTTTAATTTATATGTTGCGATTTGGACTCTCTCTATGGGTTTTTAGTGTTTGCTCTAGCAGGTACAAAATACAGACTTTTTACAGTCCATTTAGAATAAAAATTTTACCATTTCATTTGGAGTGTAAAAGCATTAGCCCCATAGAGGTCCCCTTACCTTCCTCTTTTTATGTTATAGTTGTCGATACATACGTTACATTGGAAAGACCCATCAGACAATCTTGCACTTTTTGCAGAACTCAAGAATGGGAGAATAGCCTATTGAATCTCCTGAGATGTTTACCATTTCTGTTGTTCTTCCTTCACGTCTGATATTCCAAATCTCCTTCTAGTATCATTTCCCTTCTAATGAAGAACATCCATTAGCAATTCTGGCTGTAAATTCTCTTATTTTTCCTTCAGTTGAGAATGGCTTCATTTCACCTTTAATCCTAAGGCAATTTTTACGGGATACAGAATTCCAGAGTGATAGTTCTTTTCTTTCAGCATTTGAAAAACGGGCCACTTTATTCTGGCTTCATGGGTCCTGGTGAAAAATCCAGTCATCTGAATCATTTGTTCCCCTATAGACATTGCATAGTTTTCCTGTGGCTGCTTTCAAGATATTTTTCTTTGTCTTTCATTTTCAGAAGTTTGAATATGATGGCATGGATTTGGGGAGTTTATTCTGCCAGGTTTGTACAGCTTCTTGAATCTGCATTTTTATATCTTTTGCCAAAGTTGGGAAGTTTTCTGCCTTTAATGCTTCAAATGTTTTTTTCAGCACTGTAGTCATTCTCTTTCCCTTCTGTGACTCTAATAACACAAATATTAGACCTTTAGATTGTTGTCCTGCTGGTCCTTGAGGCACTTTTTGTTTGTTTTAAATCTTTTTTTTTCTGTTCTCCAGAGTAAATAATTCTATTGGTCTGTCTTCAAGTTCAGTGAATCTTTCCTCTGTCATCTGGTATTGGGCCCTTCAATTGGATATTTTTATTTCAGTTATTGCATTTTTTAGTTCTGAGGCTTCCAAGACAAATGTCTTTTCCTCTATCTTCTGTTTCTTTGCTGATGTTTTCTGTTTTAGCTTTTGTTTTAAGAGTGTTCACGATTACTTACTTAGCATTTTTACGATGACTGCTTTAAATTTGTCAAGTAATTCCAACATCTGTACCATCCTGTGATTGGTGTCTGTCGATTGTCTTTTCTCGTGCCAGTTGAGATTTTCATGGTTTTCTTCATGTGCCAAATAATTTTGGATTGCATCCTGGACATTCTTGACTATTCCTTTGTCTCAGGGCCTTGTTAAATTTTATGGCGCATGTTGGTATTTGTGTTTCAGCAGGCACTTGACCTGGTTAGGGTGAAGCCGCACGTTCTGCCTCCTTTTCTGGCCTGCGGTTCCAGCCGGTGTCAGCTCGGTTTCTGCAGCCTTTGTGCTGCTCTTCGGCCCTGCTCTTCGGTCCTTCTTTGTCTTTTGTTACAGTCTTTATTTTTTATCTTAAAAAGATTTTATTTACTTGTCAGAGAGAGAGCACAGGTGCGAGGATGAAGGAGGGCACTTGTCGTGAGCGCCGGGCGCTGTACAGAAGTGTTGAAGCACCGAATTGTACACACCTGAAACTAATTCCATTGTACGTTCACTAGCTGGAAGTTCAATAAAAATTTAAAAAAGATCACATCTACCCGGGCACAGGTCCGGCGGGAGGGGCACCATGAGCGCAGGGGTTCAAACAGCTTCCCTGTGTTTTTCTTTTCTTTTCTTTTCTTTTTTTTTTAAAGATTTTATTAATTTATTTGACGGAGAGAGAGATCACAAGTAGGCAGAGAGGCAGGCAGAGAGAGAGGGGGAAGCAGGCTCCCCGCCGAGCAGAGAGCCCGATGCGGGGCTCCATCCCAGGACCCTGAGATCATGACCTGAGCCGAAGGCAGAGGCTTTAACCCACTGAGCCCCCCAGGCACCCCTCCCTGTGTTTTTCTATCTCTGCTCTCTCTCCAGTATTTTCCTCTGGCCCCAAACCCCACTCACGTTGGTGACTGAGACAAGTCAGTGTTCCAAATGGTGTTAGGAAAGAGAGAATGAAAAATAAATAAATAAATAAATGAATAAATAAATAAATAAATAAATAAATTCGTCCCTCCCCTCGTGGAGCCAGAGCTCCACCTAATGGAGAAGAAAACTTCTCTCCTTGGAATTCGGGGCTCTTGCCTGCGGCCCGCTTTTGTTGCCAAGACAGCACTGCTTCAGGATTGTCTGGGAGCTGGGGTGTGAGAGAAGAGAGAAAAGCGAGAAAAAGAAAAAACACTGGGAGACTTTTTGACTTTCTCTTTACAGCTACTCAGGTCAGAGCTAGACTTCTGGAGTCTTCTCTCATCTGTACAATAGTGATCTCTTCCAGGTTTCAGGCTGCTTTCAGTCCGGTGTGGAGGATAATGGAAGGGAAAAAATATGATAAATTCACTGCCAGTTCAGTGGTACTTTTAATTCTGGTGTTTTTTGTAATCTACCTGCTGATGTTTACTTTTCTATTTTCTGTCTCTATCAATTGGACTATTATAGGTACCTCATTATAAGTGCAGTCATAACATTATTTGTCCTCCTGTGTCTGCCTTATTGCACTTAGTATAGTGTCTTCAAGATTCATCCATTCTTTTTTAAGGCTAAGTAATTTTCCATTGTCTATATTTACAACATTTTGTTAATCCATGCATTCGCTGATGGACATTTGGGTTGCTTCCATCTTTTGGTTATTGTGAATAATGCTGCTGTGAACATTGGTGTACAAATATCTGTTTGAGTCTCTGCTTTCAATTCTTCGGGTATATACCTGGAGGTAGAATTGCTAGGTCATATGGTAATTCTATGGTTAATTTTTTTAGGAATTGTCATAGCATTTACCCCAGTGACTAAAGGGCTAATGGCTGTGAATTAATATCTCATGGTGATTTTCATTTTCATTTCCCTAATGTTTAGTGATGTTGAGCATCTTTTCATGTGATTTTTTGCCTTTCGTGCCCTTTCTTTGGAGAAATGTCTATTCAAAACCTTTGGCCATTTTCGAATGTGGTTATTTGTTTTGTTGTTGTTAAATTGTAGTTCTTACACATGTTGGATATTAATCCCCTAACAGATATATGATTAGGAAATATTTTCTCCCATTCTGTGGGTTGTCTTTTTACTCCCTTGATAGTGTCCTTAAATACACAAAATTTGTAGAGATTTCATGAAGTCCAATTTATCTACTTTTTTCTTTTGTTGTCTGGACTTTTGGTATCATATTGAAGAATTCATTGCCAAATCCAATGGTACAAAAGTTACCTCCTATGTTTTCTTCTAATATTCTTATAGTTTTCTCTCTTATATGTATTTTTTTTTAAAGATTTTTTTTTTAATTTATTTATTTGTCAGAGAGAGAGTACAAGCAGGCAGAGTGGCAGGCAGAGGCAGAGGGAGAAGCAGGCTCCCCGCTGAGCAAGGAGCCCGATATGGGACTCGATCCCAGGACGCTGGGATCATGACCTGAGCCGAAGGCAGATGCTCAACCGACTGAGCCACCCAGGGGTCCCAGTTTTCTCTCTTAAATATAGGTCTTCGATCAATTTTGAGTTAATTTTTGTATATACTGTGAGGTAAAGGTCCAACTTTATTGTTTTGCATGTGAATATCCAGTTGTCCCTGCATCATCTGTTGAAGACTGTCCTTTCCCCATTGAATGGTCTTGGCACCCTTGTCAGAAATCAATTGACTAGATATGTAAGGGGTTTTTTCTGTGCTCTTTCTTCTATTTCATTGGTTTATATGTCCGTCTAGTCCTAAACTTGTCATGTTCAAGGAAAGATCGTTGTCCCGGTTAGAAATGCTTCCATATATTTGTTCTCAAAATTAAATATGTAGCAGAATTTTTTTCTGTATCTTATAACATTTCTTATTAAATACTAGTAGAAAACATACTACATAGTAACTGACATTTTTCTTTAAGGTATTGCCTCCAGTGGGCTGTCCCGTGACTTCACAGCAAGTGCCTACGTATAGAACGGTAAGAAAAAGCCCTTTTAAGATACCAAGAGCGGGAGATATAGTTAAAATTCCCCATGATTTGTGCTAACAGAAAAAAGTATGGTATAGATAATTTAAAATGGAAGGTAATGCATCCACATCCTTGCCTCACATTAGAAAAAGAAATCACAGTGCTTTGAGGAATGATATAGCAAAGGTTTTGTGAGATGGCTAAAGGGAATAGAGAAAGGAACCTTAGAAATGGGGAGGAGAAGGGATGTGTGGCAGTGGAATAGTTTAGAGAAAGCCGTTCCAGAATTAACAGGCAATCCAAAATAGGAATAATCGATAGGCACATAATAGAGATTCAACTAAATCTTAGTTTACATTCATGAAGTCCAATTTATCTATTTTGTTTTGTTGCCTGGATTTTTGGTGCCATATTGAAGAATCCATTGCCAAATCCGAGTCCAGGGGGTATGAAAGTTACCCCCTCTGTTTTCTTCTGCTTCTTTTTCATTATTATTATTTTTAATGTCCAGCGTTTATAATACGAGAGCCAGAGCTTTCTCCCCAACTTAAGTTTCTAAATTTTCGATTGGCTCGTGAGGCCATTAGGGATACTTCTTCTTGTCTAATCTGGTTTCTGGGAAGACTTCAGTCAGCTCCTCAGTGGTCATCGGGTGAATGGAATTATGTTCTTCATCTTCTCCAGCTCTTTCTCACATTCCTCAAGCTGGCTTTGAGAGAGACAAAAACTCAGCACGACTTTTCACATCTGCTCTCTCTTCAGCATCCACCTGAGCAGTGTATTTACCCTCAGGAATCTTCAGGGCGTTAAACTCCTTCTCAAAGTCACCTACCATGCCAGCCTTTGCCACATTGGCCTTGTAGGTGCTTTCTCAGGGAGACTAGCCAACCTGGAGGTGAGTGTGTCGTTCTGGGATTTCAGGGAGTTAGCAATGGCCTTCCGCTTTTGGGGTATGATCTCCCCAAAAGCTACCCAGTCCATGGTTTTTAGAGCAAGTTTTTGCCCAGCCATCCTGAGATCCTTCACCGACCCCAGTGGCCCACAGTCCACGGCAGCAAGGAGCCCCTATATTTTCTTCTAAGACTCTTATAGTTTCACCTCTTGAGTTTAGGTCTGGTTTGCTGCTGGTTGTCCTCCCTTTCTGCAGGGGTTTTGTTGTTATCTCATTTTCTTTTGTTTTCTTTGCCACTTTGCTGTTTGGAATCATTTCCCCTCTTTATTAAGCAGGTAAAAAAAAGGTGAAATCTTATAAGGTGAATTTGTTCTTATTGTTCAGGACTTGCAATGGGGGAAATTGTTAATATGAGCAGAATATCTGGAATTTTTCTGATTTCAGGCTTTTTATCCAACCGTTTCCTAACTCATTTTAGTCTGTTATTTCTGTTCTGCCTATTTGGCAATGTTTTCATGATTTAAAATGTTTCTTTACTTACTTAAAAACTGTTTGCAATCAGCAGTTCTCCTTTTTATAGCTTCAATGCGTTACATAAATTTCATGTGACATAATACAGTTAATGGAAACTCTGAAGTCACTCGGTCTACACAGTGTAAGTCAGATCAAGCCACTCACGCCCAACTGCCCCCCTCCCATTTCCCTCAGAGTCAATGCCAAGGTTCTCCATGCTTTGTCTCTGTCTTCCTATCCCGGCACTCTTGCCTGGCTTAGTTCATTCTGGCCTGTTCTTCGAGCACACCAGGCACCCACCCAGCTCAGGGCATTTGCAATTTTCTGTGCCCTGGCCCTGCAGCACTATTTTCCTAGATACCCATTTTGCTCACTACCTTACTTCCTTCTGACCAAATGAGTCCGTTCTTGACTACCCCATATAAGTGGCAGCCCACTATTACCCAATGTCCTAATCTTCCTCAACACTTCTATTACTCAGCTGGCACATATTCTTAAGCACCTACTATGTCCTAGGTACTGTTTTAGAAGCTGAGAATGTAGCAATAATCAAAAAAACCCATGCCTTTGTGGGACATATATTCCAATGGCAGGGAGTACAAACCATAAATAAAATAAATAAGGTGACATGCTAGGAAGACATTTAAAGCAGGGAAGAAGAATTTAGAGAATTGGGGTAGGTTTCCGGTGAACACTTTATGGAGAATCTGACTCAGTCTTAAGTAGAAAACTAAAAGAAGAGAGGGGATAGGCCACGTGGAAGATCAGTTCCAGGGAGAGGGAGTGCTCAACGCAAAAGTCCTGAAGAGTGTCAGGAGAGAGTAGACGAGATCACCTAGGAGTGAGTGTAGACAGTAACACAGGTCCAGGGAGTGAGCTCTGGGATGACTTGCCATTCACGGGGCAGGGAGATGCAGAGGAATTTACAAAGGAGGTAGAAAAGGAGTGGCCAGTGAGGGAGGAGAGAGGTTTCTTGAAACACTCTTAGATTTTGAAACACCATACTTTCTTGGTTTTCCTCTCTTCCTCTTACCTCTTTTCTTTTAATTTTAACGTTCTTAAAAATTTTTTTTCTTTGAGTATAGTTGAAACACAATATTACCTTAGTTTCAGGTGTACAGCATAGCGATCGAACAAGTCTTTACATTATGCTGCCATCTGTCACCATACAGCGCTATTACGATGCCATTGACCATCTTCCCTGTGCTGCACCTTCCATCCATGTGACTTATATTCATTCCAAAGCCCGGAGCCTGGACCTCCCACTCCCCTTCACGCATTCTGCCCCTTTCTCCACTCCCCTCTCTTCTGGCGACAGTTTGTTCTCTGTATTTGCAGGCCTGATTCTGCTTTTTGTTTATTTTTATTTTTTTTAGATTCCACACACGAGTGAAGTCAGATGGTATCTGTCTTTCTCTGATTTATTTCCCTTAGCATAATACCCTCTAGGTCCATCCATGTTGTTGCAAATGGCACAGTCTCATCCCTTTTTGTGGCTGCATAATATTCTGTCTTCCTTATCTACTTGTCTATCAGTGGACACTTAGGCTGCTTCCATATCTTGGCTGTTGTAAATAATGCTGCCATAAACATAGGGGTGCACATATCTGTTTGAATTAGTATTTTCATTTTCTTGGTGTAAATACCCAGTAGTGCAATTGCTGGGTTGTAGGGTAGCAATATGTTCAACTTTTTGAGGAGCCTCCATACTGTTTTGCAGAGCGGCTGCACCAGCTCGCATTCCCACCCACAGTGTAGGAGGGCTCCCCTTTCTCCGCATCCTCGCCAACACCTGTCGTTTCCTGTGTTGTTAATTTTGGCCATTCTGACCGGTGTGAGGTGGGATCTCACTGTGGTTTGGATTTGTATCTCCCTGATGACGAGTGACGTGGAGCATCTTTTCCTGTGCCTTTTGGCCATCTAGGTATCTTCTTTGGAAAAATGTCTTTTCAGGTCTTCTCATTTTTAATTGGATTGTTTGTGGGAATTTTTTTTTTTTTTTTTGCTGTTGAGTTTTATAAGTTCTTTGTATATTGTGGATATTAACCTCTTATCATATAAGTCATTTGCAAATATCTTCTCCCATTCAGTTGGTTGTCTTTTTGTTTTGCTGATGCTTTCCTTTGCTCACAGCTCTTTTCAGTTTTCATTTAGACTTCTCTGAGCAACTTCTATAATAATTAACTAATTGGCCAGTTAACCCCCAAAAGAGGCTTAGAGAAGTATTACATGATCCTAGGTGTGTCTATATACTTGAACTAAGTATGACCACAGGCGTGGATAAAGTAGACTTACTAGGAGTATAAAGGAATGGGGTAGAGCTGAGATACTCCACAGGAAAGGATAGACAGTCAGGGTCCAAGTCCCAAGAGGTAATTCCAGGTTAGGAATCAGTAACTAGACGGCACCTATTGTGAGTATATAACAGGGACTGACGCAAAATCTGTGGATTGCAGAGTAAAAACTGAAGGCCTACAAGAAGAACCAGGTTACATCACAGATTCTTTCCAAACAAAAGTGAACAGAGTAGGGCCCATTTCCCAGGGAGTTTACAGGAACCGGATACGAAGTCATCCGTAGCGTTGGCTGGACTGTAGAACGGGGATCCGACGGGTCCGGGCGTGAGTAACTACAGCCCCAGGCGGACTGCAGGGAGCGCACACATCTAGGTTCCCTAAAGGGGCCAGGTGTTCCATCTAGTCGCGGCCTGGGGCTCTGCCCGGGTACCGTATCTGCTAGCATCGTGTAATTGGACCAAGATCTCAATCCTTGGGCAAGAGCAATTTTGATGATTTCTAAGCAGCACTGTTTGTAATGCAGGAATTACAGTCGTCTTTTTTGCAAAAAAAATGCAGTCTTTTTTTTTTAAGATTTTATTTATCTGAGAGAGAGAGAGAGAGAGAGCGCGCACAAGGGGTAGGGAGGGGCAGAGGCAGAGGGAGAAGCAGGCTCCCCACTGAGCGGGACGTCCCCCATGCGGGCTGATTGTCGGACCCTGAGATCAAGACCTGAGCCGAAGACAGACACTTCACTGACTGAGCTGCCCAGGCGCCCCTGTGAGGCAGAAGTCTTATCAAGCCCTTTGTTTAGTCCTGCCGAAGTGGCAGCCCTGTCCACTGAAGATAGCTGGCATAGGGCTAAGACAACAAGACAGACAGGAGGGGCTCCTAGGTGGCGCAGTCGGTTGGGTGTCTGACTCTTGGTTTGGGCTTAGGTTGTGATCTCGGGGTTGTGAGATCGAGCTTCACATCAGGCTCTTCACCCAGTGGGGAGTCTGCTGGAGATTCTCTCTCTCTCCCTCTCTCTCTGCCCCTCCCTCCACTTGTGTGTGCATGTGTGCACGCACTCGCTCTCTCTCCCAAAGAAATAAATTGTTAAAAAAGAAAGAAGGACAGGAAAACTTAACTTTAAAACTTAACCTTTTCATCAACTAAAATTCTGTTAGTCTTTTTTACTTCTCCCCTGTTCAGTTCTACCAATACCCTAATGGGGATTTTTAAGATCCAGGAGCAAAACTTAACAATTTTCTCTGTTGAACTTCATCTATTCATTTGGGATCCTATCTCTAGCCTGGCAAGCACATTAATGTTTCTGAATCTATGTAATATGTTTATTATCCCTTCCGATATATATGTTATTTACACGTTCAATGCACCTGCGTCCTACATTTCATTAATAACTTAGAGGTTTCTTAGCAGGTCAACACATTAATCACTAGTCTTTAGATATGAGTCATTTCAACAGTTTCTAATTTACCCAGTTGTCCTTAACCATAGCCCATACTGCCTCAGCTTGTGAGGAAAAATAGCAATAGATACAGATCGAGAAGCAGCAGGCTTGGAAAGGCATGCTGAGGAGTTTCGCACTGTCTACGTTTAGTGAGGATCCACGTAAGAGGTTTAAACAGGGAAGGAGATGGTCAGAGCCTTATCTTCATAGGTCTGTGCAACCTCCTTATATTTGTCTTTCATTAAATGTCCTTCTTTCATCTTTTGAATACATTTAAAAATCTGTATGCAAATGCCAAATCATAACGTTGTACATCTTAAATATATACGGCTTTATTTGTCAATTATACCTCAATAAAGCTGGAAAAAAGTCTGAGCTTATCAGGTCACTGGAAAGATAATACAAACTAGAGAGATGTCAAAGCAAGAACTGATGGTGTGAAGGCCTGCCTGCCCTTCCCTCATTCCTTTCACCAGGAAAATCTGTATATATCCTTCACGGTTAACCTTTAAATCATCATATCAAATCACATACTGGTACTAAAGTATTTCATCAAAGATACATACGTCTCGTTGCATATTTAACATGTTCCATGTCTACCTACAGACTTCTCTGCTCTTTCCCATGAGGATTATTGGCCTTGAGATGTAGGATTTCTTTTTCTCATAAAGAGTCGTTTGTAGGCCTTATTGGCAGTTAATTCATCCCTCCTTTTCAAGAACTATTCTTTCGGTCTTTTTCCTTCACACGTTATTACCAGCAGCTCCTTCACAGATCTATTTTTGTCTCTAGCATTTAGCATTCCTTTCAGTGGACATTCATTAAATGTAATTATTTACCGTGCAGGGGCTGCTCGTCCTCTTGGTACCATTGTATTAGGAGAACAATTAAATAGTAATTGAGTTTTCACTTTTTGTTTTCTTTTCCATTTGAATTCATAGGTTCGCACCCCAGAGGGAGCTCCTTCCCTGACAGCACCTCAACCCATGATTCAGACGCAACCAGGCTTAAGGACCAGCAATTCCGCTCCATCCGCAAGAAATAACGTATGTTTGAACTTCTGTCGCTTGGGGCCTTGGCAGTCTTACAACCTATACATCTTTTGTGTACTGTTGGTCTCTCAGAGAAGAGAAGCCAATTCTAACATTTTCAGCATTATAAAAAGACAGAACTGTGCAGACCTGGTCCCTACAAACTTGTGTTGCTAAACCTCGACTGGGTTCTGATGCCTACTCAGTTTTATTCACTCATTCAACAAACCCAGGTGTCATCAGTGCTGGAGAGGTGGTAACTCAGCCTGGAGACTTCAGGAACAGCTTTCCAGAGAGGGGATACCTAAGTGGATTGCTAAGATTTAATAATAGGTAGCCGGATAAACATATAAACAGATAGGAAAGCACAAAGCACCACGGGAGATCAAAGGAAGGAATGATTAGACCAGGGGTGGAAGGTTCCAGGGTAATGAGTATCACATGATAGGGAGGATGTCAGCCAGTAGATGTACAGATAATAGAAAGTTTTGCATTATAGGCAGAGAAAACAGTGTGGGCAGAGGAGTAGATGCAGGAAGTGAAAATGGGGATGAATGTAGCTGAAGTATATGGGAGACCGTGTCATGGCTTCAGAGTTCCGTTTTCTAGATGTCTTTACAAGGTTTCTTCCTTCAGATTAGGTGACGTATTGGGCCCCTGGGTTCCTGAATGCTTGTTTTAGAAGGCCTAACAGGGGTGCCTGGGTGGCTCAGTGGGTTAAAGCCTCTGCCTTTGGCTCAGGTCATGATCTCAGGGTCCTGGGATCGAGCCCCGCATCAGGCTCTCTGCTCAGCGGGGAGCCTGCTTCCCCCTCTCTCTCTGCCTGCCTCTCTGCCTACTTGTGATCTCTCTCTCTTTCTGTCAAATAAACAAATAAAATTAAAAAAAAAAAAGAAGGCCTAACAAAGCTTCAGGTATTAGATAATAAGATTGACCAGAGTTTTATGTAAAAATATTTGTAATTTATTTTATAACCACAAAGAAAAATATGTAGAAGCGATAAAAGATTGACGTATCTTTCTTTCTCTCATGCAGACACGATCCATGTAGAAGTACCGAAGCAAAAAGGCTCCGATTCAGAGGTGAACAAAGGTGATGATCTCTCTACAGCCTGAACGGAATCATCCACAGCTTCCAAGTAAAATAAACATTCATTTGAACATTCAGTACTTTTGAGATTCTTCAATTCAATGTTTTGGAGGTGATACATTCTACTTCTCTTGTTTTAATAGTTATCCTTGAAATGTTACCCTGCAAAATTATCAAAAAACTATCTTAATCTTCCCTCCCAAATAACACAAGGACCTTAGAACACTTTAGAGCTACAAGGACATTCCCTCCCAACTTACGTACTTTTTGGTGGTCCTATATTTCAGCCCTGCCCCATTTTGTTAGCCCCCCCCCCACACACACAAATTAAAAGTATTAGACTGGCTGGCTCAGTCAATAGAGCATGCAATTCTTGATCTCGGGGTCGTGAGTTCGATTCCCACACCAGGCATAGAGCTTACTTTAAAAAAAGGATTAGTATTTATGGAAACAGTTTTTGCTTAGGTTGAGCCACACGTTTACAAATTCTTTGTTCGCTATCCCTTCTTACACTGGAATCATTTCCCTCTTCCTGAAGTACAACTTTTCAAAGTTCATTTAGTATAGTTATGCTTGTGATAAACTCAGTTTTTGTTTATCCGAAAATATATTTCTTGTTACTCATTATTTTTAAACCAGATTTTAAATTGATGTATACATACAAGTTCTATAAGCATGCTTGTACAAATCTTTTTGTGGACAAATGTGGATATATCTCTTAGGTAAATACCTAGGACTAGAATTGCTGGGTCATAGAGTAGGTGTTTGTCTAAAATTAAAACTGTCAAAAGTTTTCCAAAAACAACTGTTCTGCTTTACCCTACTGGCAATGTATGAGAATTCCAGGCACTCCAAATTCTGGGCAACGATTACTGCTATCAACATTTTAATCTTGTCTGTTTTTTTGGGTTTGTAGTAACATAATATTGTGGTTTAATTTACATCTCTCTGATGACTAAGCAACTTTTTACATACTTATTGGTCATTCCAATCTTTTTTTGGTGAAATGTCAACTATTTTGTTCATTTGAATGTTTTCTTTGTTTTTGGTTATTTGTAGTTATTTATATATTCTGAATATAAATTCTATGTTACGTATATATTCTACAAATAATCTGTCCCAGTCTGTCACTTGCCTGTTCCCATTCTTAATGGTATCATTTGGTGAGCAGGTGTTTCCTACTTCTGAAATCTAATTTATGAAGTTTTTCTTTTTTCTTTTTCTTTTTTTTTTGGAAGTTTTTCTTTTATGATTAGTGCCTTTTGTGTCATCAGAAATATTTGATTCTCCCAATGTCATGAAGATATCCTCCCGTTTCCTTTAAGAAGGTCTATAGTTGTAGTTTTTATGTTTAGATGTATGATCCATCTAAAATACATTTTTATGTTTTGTGACAGGTAAGGGTAGAGATTTACTTTTTCATATAGTTATGCAGTTGTTCCTGCAACATTTGCGAAAAGCAAATTCTTTTTCCCTTGGGTCGCCTTGGTAGATTTCTCAAAAATCACCTGACAACAAATTTATGGCTCTATTTTTTATTTGTTTTGTTCCATTGAGTCATATCTCTATCCTCAGACCAACAACACATTGTCTTGATTACGATAGTTTTCTGTAGGTCACAAAATCAGGTAGTATTAGTCTTCCATGTTCATTCATATTTTCCAAGGTGTGTCAGGCATTTGGGTTCTCTTTGAAAATCCCATGAAAATATTACAATCAGCTGATCAATTTCTTCTTCTTCTTCTTTTTTTTTTTTATAAAAAGCCGCCTGAGAATGTTGATTGGGACTACACCAAATCTATAGTTAAATCTGGAGAAAATAGACATACAGAAACTTTAGCAATATCGGCGCTTCCAAATCATGAACATGGTATAAGTCTCCGTTTATTTAAATCCTCTCCGTTGATTTGGAGTTTTTAATGGTAACTAGCATATTTCGTTATCTAACTACCAAGTACTTCATGTTTTTAAATTCTAACATAATGGTACTATTTAATTTCACATTCTTAGGTTTTGTTACTACTATATGGAAGCTCCCACTGCCCTCTACCACTGCCCTACTCCAGTCTTTGGCCCCTCCTCCTCCTTAGTCCTACTTCCCTGCTCAATTTCTTCTCTCCTCCTACGTCAATCATCTTCCCAGCCCTCCGCCACCTCCTCTTTCCCCAGTCCTGTAGCCCCACCCCATGTCCAGTCCTCCAGCTTCTTCCTGTCTCAGGTCTTCCAGTCCTGCCCCTTCCAGTCCTCCAAACCGCCTCTTCTCTCAGGCCCTCTGCAAACACCCTTCTGTCTAGTCTCAAGCCCCATCCACTTTCCTTACTCCCCCAGCACCATTACACCAGTCCAGTCCTCTCCCCAGTCCTCTTCCTCCTCCCCTGTCTCTACTCCTGCATCCTCTCTCATTCCCCAGTCCTGAAACTCCTCATCTCTCCCCAGTCCTCTAGCTCTGGCCACTTTCTTCACTCTTCCAATGTCCTCCCCACCCTGGTCTCCCCAGCTCTGCAGTTCTGTCCCTCTCCAATCCACCTGCCTCCCGCTCCTCAGTTCTCCATCCCTGCCCATTTGTCTTTACTACTCCAGTCCTGCTGCAATTCCTACTCCTCCAGCCATGTTCCCCTCCCTGAGCAGGTTCCTGCGTGCGTCGAGTGGCGGGTGTCCCTCTCCTCCAACTTTCCTGTCTCCCTTTCTTCTTGCTGCCTGCATAAACCCCATGTCCCAGAGTTCCAGCCCTGCTCAATGTCCTTTGGCCTCGTCCTCTTTTTTAATCATGTTGCTCTTCTTCCTTTCTCTGGTCCTTAATCATTTTGCCCGCCCCTTGCTCCATCATTATCCTACTCTGCTCTACCGTCTCTCCAGTGTCCTTTCCCTGTCCCATCCCCATCTTCCAGCTCTGAGGTAAGTCTTCGTTCTTCTTACTGCCTTCTCCTCACAGGAGTTTTATTTTGACTTTTATTAGTATTTGTGAGGTTGAACACGTTTCATGTTTAAAGGAGACTTTTACATCTTTTTGTTAATTCTTTTGCCCATTTTTCAGTATGACTTTGTCTATCTCTATGACATCATTTTGCTGAATATTTTCCAAGCTGAATTTACAGTTTGAATTGCTCTGGTATCATTTTTGCAGTTGTGTTGTTGTTTTTTCATAAATGGGCAAATATATTGGCCTTTTCTCTCTTTGTCCCTGGATGACTCATAGAATGTGTTACACCAAAGTTAACGGTGGAGTTACCCCATATTTTCTTCTGGTACGTATCTGATTTGGGGTTTTAACATTTATTTTGGTAATCCATTTGGAATTTATTCTTGTATCTGGTTTGTGATATTAGCCTAATTTTAGCTTTTCCCAAATTGCTACCCAGCTGTCACAACACTATTTGTTAAAATGTCCATCTTTGTTTCAGGGGTTTGAGATGCCACCTCTGCGTACTTGTCTATTTCTGGATATTCTACTTCATTCCACAGGTCTGTCTTCATGAAATAAAGAACACTGGACTTAGAACCGAATTATTTGGGTTCTTTCTGCTCTATCCCAAGATTTGCTGTGGGATTGTAGGCACATTCTGTTCTCTCTGTAGGCCTTAATTTCATCATCTGTAACATTAGAGGTCGATCCAGGTTACTGGTATTTCTAGGAGTCTGTACTAATTAGTACTATCCAAGATCGCCTTATACTGCTAGGAGCTGGAACTCGAGTCATGGAGTTCTAGCCTCCCAGGGCTGACGTCTTCCTTGACTTAGTGTGGGGTAACTTCGGGTTCTTCGTTCCCTAGTCCAGGGTCTTACAGCATGTAGGTTCATTTCTTTGGCCTTGAAAGGCTTTTCTTTGAGCCTTTTCTGATTCTGCTGGTACCTACCACAACAAGATCACTTCATATATGTGTTCATAAGGACCAGACTGGAAGGATGTTGGGTGGAACAAGATAATGAAAGTAAAATCATTTGGTTACCCTACTGTGTAGCAGGTACGTATTAGATATTTTACATGTACAGTGTCATTTAATCTTTACAACAGCCTTGTTGGTATAGGTTGTTATTCTCATTTTAAAATACTACTGAGGTAGTGTAGTAATCCGTGCTCCCTTGCTACCCAATGTGACTCTTATGACACTTATCCTATTATCTTACAAATGGTCCATTTTGTTAGAGGGGGGAGGGGCAGAGGGAGTGGGAGAGAGAATCTTAAGCAGGCTCCACACCCAATGGAGCCCACTGTGGAGCGTGAGGTGGGGTTTGATCTCACCACCCTGAGATCATGACTTGAGGCCAAATAAAGTCTGAGGCTTAACTGACTGAGCCACCCAGGCGTCCCACAAATGGTTCAAGCGAAGGCTAGAGAAACAGGGTTGTTAGTTGTTAGGAAAGAGACCAAAGAATAAGTACTTAGGTCTGTATGTAGTAAGCAACGCACTTACTTTCAAAGGGTCCCAGTGGTGGATGTTGGGGAAGTCCTTAGGGCTGGAAGCCTCGAACAAGTTCTTAGGATTTTGTGTGAAGAATATGAAGTTTTGAAAATGGTTGACTTGGGATGGCAACATTCTGATCAAGGGTGGCTTTCAGGAAAGGTTGGTGCAGTGGGCGGGATATTTATTAAAATCAGGGCAATGGCTCCACTCCAAAACAGACACAAAACAAGTCCCCTTTGAGGGCCAGGAAGCTCGCTGGGACCAGAAAGGCACCGAGACCAAGGAGCCGGTCCCAGATTCACTCGTAGCCGAGGAGGGATCAGGTCGCTTCGAAGGCCATTCTGGAAGGTGCTGCCCGTTCTGGGATGGTACTGGGGTCTAGTTCGGTCTCTGATTTCCAGGGTCCTCGAGCCCTCCCACCCACAAAATCCCCAAGATCCCTCTTCCCAGAACCCCGCATTGGTTCTTCCCGCAGAGCCAGCACCTCCCCCGCGGCGCTTCCTGGCTTGTCACTCACTCGTGCACAGCCAATCAGCACCCACAGATCGGGCGGCTCGTCGGAGAGAGAAGGGGCGGCTACTTCCTGCGCGCCAATGAACGCGCAGACTCACAAGGAGGAGGGGGGCGGGCCTGCAGCTGTGAGCGAGCCAATCAAGGGCCACCAGCGGTTGGCGGCTCGAGAGGCAGTTAGTCGCGCGCACGCTTCCCCAAGATGGCTGCCGCGAAAGATGGTTGTGCCTTAGAAGTGGCCGCAGGGAACGGGCGGCGGCTCCACCTAGGGATTCCTGAGGCCGTGTTTGTGGTAAGAGGCGCGCCGACCCTCGGCATCTTGGCGCTAGGCCGCGGGCTACCCCTTCCTTCCCGGCCTTCACCCGGGCCCCGACCGTTGGGGGAGGAGTGGAGCTAATGGGCCCGGGACAGAGCGCTTGCCAGCCCTCCGCCTCTCCGCCTGGGCGGACTGAACTGCTGGAACCCCGCACGGCGGGGGAAACGCGGTGCGCGGAGAGAAGGGGGCGCCGCGCGTGAGGACTGCGGAGCGGCGCGGGGCGGTCTGCGGGGCCTCCCCCCCGGTGCAGGGTTTCACCTGCTGCTGCTTGGAAAGGGAGGGGGGAGGCGGAGAGAAGCCGGGAGAGAGACTCAGCCTGGCTGCTGGAGCGACCGACGGCTGCGTGGTGACTTAGGGTACGATGAGTAGGCAGAACAGCTGGTGCTTAGGTGCGAAAATTGGAAATTACACCTAGTCTGTCGAAGGAATGCGGTGGTCTGTTGCTTTGCAGGAATGGAAGAAGAGACCGATGGGAAGGTAGGATAGAGTCCAGGGTGTGCGGGCTTTGTGTGTCCTACTAAGGAACTGACGCTTTCTCCGGTGGGCACCGGGCTGTCACTAGAAGGTGTCGAAATAAAGGCACGATATAATCGTATTTGGTTTTAGGTACATCATTCTAACAACTTAGTAGAGAATGCATCGTGTGGAGTTGAGAGAGGAGGTAGAGAATGCAATTTGGAGGCTTCACAGAAGAGGGGGATGCGACCCAAGTCCAATCAAAGAGAAGCAACTAGATGACTTCAACGCTGTTCTTTCATTAGGCCATTCTAGACGTAGTATTTCAAAAACTGAATAATGAGAGAAAACAAAGGATGAGGTCTGACTTTTAACCAGTACAGTATAGGGCCTCCTATATCACAGAAAACATGACTGGCCTTCAGGTCAGTATCATCTGTCTTTCCTCACTCAGTTCTGACTTAAGTCTCAACGGAATTTTCTTTTTTTTTTTTAAGATTATATTTCTTTATTTGACTGAGAGAGAGAGATCACAAGTAGGCAGAGAGGCAGGCAGAGAGAGAGGGAGAAGCAGACTCCCCGCTGAGCAGAGAGCCCGATGCGGGGCTGGATCCCAGGACCCTGAGATCATGACCTGAGCCGAAGGCAGAGGCTCTAACCCACTGAGCCACCCAGGCGTCCCTCAACGGAATTTTCTTGACCTTTTGGTTTGTATCTATATTGCTTTATCTCCACCTTTTGTTCATTTTTGTTCAAAATACCCATTTCTTTTATTTATTCTTTATTTAGACCATTTTTATATACACTCTCTGTTGCACGTTTGCATTTGCTGATTCAATTTTGTTTTGTTTTGTTATTTTGTGTTTTTTCCCTGACCTGTGCCATTTATTTCTTCACATTCGTTTCCCAACTAATGGTAATGAGACAAAATTTGTTGAGTGCCAGGCACTTTCTTAATGCTTTTACAAAACTCCAGGAGGCACGTATTATCATTCCCATTTTGCAGATGATGAAACTGAGGTACTTGAGTCACTTGGCCCCAGGTCATGTAGTGTGTAAGCAAGTTATCCAGGGTTTGAACTTGGGCAATCTGTGGGATACCACAGCCCCTTTTTACATGCTCTGCACTGGGAGGAAAGTGAGGTAGTCATCTCGGTTCAGTGTCATTTCTCCTGATCCTAGCACAGCACCTGACACATAAGTATGAGCTCATAATTAGATGTTGAATTCAATTGCCATAGTGCCTTAAATAGTACGTTCTTGGGGCGCCTGGATGGCTCAGTGGGTTAAAGCCTCTGCCTTTGGCTTAGGTCATGATCTCAGGGTCCTGGGATCGAGCCCTGCATCGGGCTCTCTGCTCGGCAGGGAGCCTGCTTCCCCCTCTCCCTCTGCCTGCCTCTCTGCCTACTTGTGATCTCTTTCTCTCTGTCAAATAAATAAATAAAATCTTTAAAAAAAAATAGTACGTTCTTGGTCCTCAGCTAGCGATGGCTTCAAAAATCTCATTCAGGAGGATACAGTTTATCTGATGCTTTAGAAAGTCTTATCTTAAAATACCTTTCCCCCCTAAAATTGCTACGGGTTATTTTACTAGACCTTAAAATTTCTACCAGTAGAATATAATATATAAGCAATCCAAATTTTATGTAATTATTTTAATAACATGGTGTTGTAGAAAGAACATTGGCTTCTAAGTAGCCAGGGTTTGAATCCTGCCTCTACTTTGCAATTGCTGCTTCATCTTGAGCATATTATTTTTACCACTTTGAGCCTCAGTTAC
The DNA here is from genome assembly GCA_028534135.1 of Potos flavus. Lineage (NCBI taxonomy): Eukaryota > Metazoa > Chordata > Mammalia > Carnivora > Procyonidae > Potos > Potos flavus. The sequence continues at coordinate 406,239 of CM052901.1, read as the reverse complement.
TTTTGCTGAAATAGGGATAGCAATATTTAGAGAATTGCTATGAGAAGCAATATGAGCTTTCAGTATAACAAGTGGATGCTTAATATATATTAGTTTCTGTGATGTAGGAGGCCCTATACTGTACTGGTTAAAAGTCAGACCTCATCCTTTTCTCCATACCCACTGGTGCCATAGTTTGTTTTCTTTCTTGAACCGTCCTTTTCCCCCTCGCCTAGTTGCTGGCATCTTGTCTTAATCTCTCAACATCTAGTTCAGATATGACCTCCCTGTAGTTTTTCTTTTTTCAGAAAAGATTTTATACCTTTATTTTAGAGGTAAAGACGGAGAGCTCGCAAGGTAGGGGTGGGAGCAGAGGGAGAGGGACAGGCAGACTCCCTGCTGCGCGCAGAGCCTAATGTAAGGCTTAATCCCACGACCCCGAAATGATCTGAGCAAAAATCAAGAGTTGGACACTTAACCAACTGAGCCACCCAAGCGCCTCTCCCTGTAGTTTTTCTTGACCTCTGCCCAAAGACAGAATTCTGGGCACTTTCATCTGTTTCCTTAGCACATTATATTATAGACGTAGCTACTGTTCGTTGAGCACTTATTAGCCGTCACGTATTCTAAGGATTTTACACACGCTAACTCATTTAGTCCCCTGTGAGGAAAAGGTATTTTCATTTTACAGATGAGAAACTTGAGGGAAAGAGAGAGGTTCAGTAACTTCTTCAAAGTGAACACATCTAGTATGTGGTGAAGCCAGGATTCAAACCAGGCAGGCCCTGTCTCTTAGCCACAGTCCTGTTCTGCTGTAGTTAATTCTGCTTGCTAGACTCGAAGCTCCTAGCAACATTTCCCAGGTGCCAGAAACTTTGACTCATATCTCTTTCCTGCAGTGACCCTTCCAGGAAGATGGTGTCTCCATTATACATGCAGAGTTCAGCCGTTGGCCCGAGCCTCACCTTTTCAGTTTCTTTTACTGTGTCTCTGGTTCGATGGCTTCATAGTTCACATTCCCTTGCTGTTGTTTTTCTTTTGTTTCTTATCTTGTTTTGGCTAAAATACTCCCTTATAGCTAGTAAGTATGGATAAGAATAATGATACAGAGATCTCAGAAACCATAAGGTAGTTGAATTTAACGTAAAATGAAGGGATAAAGTTCTTTTAAAGTACTGGAAAGGTCCAATAGGATTGCCTTAAAGTTTCCGTATATTTTCATCTAGTTCCTGATCCTTATCTAATTAACTAGTTTTTCTTCAAGGACCAGCATGTAGTATACATTTAAAAAATGCTGTTCAGTTTTACTACTTTTCTTTTGCTTAATTATTCCTTTTACAAGAGATTGTTCTGTTTGCCGTTTAGGTTTACTTTATTTCCACCAGTTGATACTTAAGGAGGTATTTGTGGCTTGCCTTGGGAACCTAATGACTGTATTTAGCATGATTTCTATGGTAGAACTTGCATTAAAAATTTTAGTCGATACTTTTCGCATACAGTCTGTTGAGTCGTTTTGTGACTAGGCTACATGACTAGGCAATGAGTTTGATTATTGGTAATTTTCGTATTTACTACTAGGGCCGCCCGGGGTGCATAAAGCAGGTAAGGTCATCTTACTTTCCCTATATATAAATAAAAATAAAAAGAGGAAGGTGGAGGAAGAATAAATTAGCTATATAATATTTGTGCACTGTCTGAAATGGTCTTCTGCTTTTTATAACTACATTTTAGTTAAAAACAAGCCTTTGGAAAAAAGAAACAAGATTTTTTTTTTTCCCTTTTATGTTTTAAAGATAAATTCGAAGCAGTCAAAAATCAGATTAGAGGTATGAATTCTAAAATTTGGGGGCACCTGGGTGGCTCAGTTGGTTAAACGACCAACTCTTGTTTTGGCTCAGGTCATGATCTCAGGGTTTAAAGTCTTCTAAAAAAAAGTCTAAAACTTGTCATGTGTTATTTTTGATATTAAAGGAAGATGTAGATTCCTTCATGAAACAGCCTGGGAATGAGACTGCAGATACAGTGCTCAAGAAGCTGGATGAACAGTACCAGAAGTATAAATTTATGGAACTCAACCTTGCTCAAAAGAAAAGGAGGTAAGTGTAAAAATTTACAAGTTGCTTTTTTGTTGTTAATCTTGTATGGCTTAAACTTTAAAAATCAAGATATAATTTACATATAGTAAAATGTTTAGATGTTCAATATTCAGTTCAGTGAATTTTCACAGATGTATTCACTTCTATAACCATCGCCCAGATCAATATGTGGAATATTCCTGTTACTGTAGGAAGTTCCCTATCGCCCCTTTCTGGCCAACTCTGCCCACTCCCAGAGACAACCACTGTTCTGATTGTTTTCCCCATAAATTTGTTTTGTCTGTTCTTGAACTTCATATAAGTGAAAGCATATAGTAACTACTGTTTTATGTCAGGCTTCTTACACTTAGTACGATGCTTTTGAGAGTCACCCTTGGTTTTGTGTGTATCAGTAAATTAGTTTCTTTTTAGTGCTGAATCTTGCTCCATTGTATTTGTATATACCACAATTTTTATCTATTTGCCTGTCAGTGGACATTTAGGTTGTTTCCCCATTTGGCTTGAAGTCTTCGTGTGGGTATATGTTTTCATTTCTCCTGGGTAATTACCTCGGGGTAGAATTGCTGACTTGTATGGTAAGTGTAATGTTCATTGTTACAAGAAAACTGACAAAAGTCCTCCAAAGTGGCTGTACCATATTTCACTCCACCAGCAGTATATGGAGTTCCAGTTGTTCCAGTGGTTCACATCCTCGCCAACACTTGGTATTATTAGTCTAAAGATGGTTTTGAAAACATAATAGAATGAATATCGAAGGCCTTATTCCAAAGCATCGAGGGTCATAACATCTTCGATCTCTAGTTCATCCTTCTTATTTTGCCATTGAGATGAGAGACCCATAGAGCTTATGACTTTCCCTGGAGTTCACAAATAATAGGCGTAGGACAAATGCATCCTTGCTCTCAATTGTTTATTTCCCTATATTTTTATAGTAGGTTATAAAGTCAGTTCACTGCAGTAAATACTTGGGGATATCTGCTATGCACATACGCCAGCATTCTTATTTCAGTTAAATATTTATGGAATTCCGACTAGGTGCCAGATACTGTTTTGTGTGAAATAAAGTCCAGTATCTGCTCTCAACAGGGACACAGTCTAGGGGCATGATAGATATGTAAATAAGATAAGCACATAAAGTATAGCAGTTGAGATACCTTAATACAAAGTAGCGAGCTAGCACAGGGAAAGGTGTGATCTGGAGGGGGACAAGGAGGTTCAGGGGAAGCTTCCAAGAGGAGCATATGGCTGTGTAGAAGTTTGAAGTCTGGTTATGAGTTTGGGGCAGACTAAAGCAAGAAAGGATCATCTGGGCATAATGTGCCATTCATGTACAAAAGTTTGTATTTAGATATATTTTCTCATTTGATTTGGTGACAGGGAAATTTGAATAAGGGCTGGGTATTAGATGAAAAGTCATTGACATAAACAAATGGAGAGTGTTAACCGAAAAAAGCAGGATAGAAAACACTATGAACGATGTGCTCTCATTTTGGAAAAAAAACGTATATGTACACAAATTTCTGGAAGAAGCTACACTAATGGTGTATTAACAGTGGTAATCTTTGGGTGGTGGGAATGTGATATTTTTAAAAATCTGGTTATCTGTATTGCTAAATTTCTCCAGTAGTCACATACTGCTTTTGTAATAAAAGCTTATTTTCATTTTAGAAAGAAAAATTAAGTCATTAGATTTCAGATCACCCACAGGGAGTTGTAGATAGAGAAGAAATGGGCCTCAGGACCAAGCCCTGGGAGAGGGGAGGAAATTTGTGTTTCAGAGTTATATTGCTAACTCTAATACTGTGGGGTAGTAGGATACTCACTCCTGCTTTACATATGCTCTAGGCCTGAATGTGAGGGATAAAAATTGCGCTGTGTACCTGCAGCCTTCCTAATTAGGTGCACTTGGGGTTTATCAGTGAACAAAACAGATAATCCCTGCCCTTGGAAAGGTTGCAGTCTAGTGGAGTCTAGATAGTAAACACACAGTTCAATAGAATTAATATTTATTGTACACCTAATATTTGCTTGGCATCATCTTAAGTACTTTGGATATATCAGTCCTCGTGGAGCTGACATTCTAGCCAGAAAACAGAGCGAGGTTATAGAGTAGGTCGGAAGGTGGTAAATGCTATGGAAATAAGAAATGAAATAAGAGGGTGTGGAGTATTGGAGGTGGCAGCCGCTGAGGGTTTTGAGCAAAGGAGGGGTATGATCTGATTTTCCCCTATTATCGTACGACTCCCTCGGGTTGCTAGCTGATAATATTCCTGAGAAGGGCAGAAACAAGGAGGTCAGTTGGTAGTTTCTTTCGTTAATCTAGGTAAGGTGATAGAGGTGGTGGGGTAGAAGTATATTCTGAATTTACTGTGAAGTTGGAATGAGCGTGATCTGGTGGAGTAGAGGTGAGATGGGGAAGGGACACATGGAGGATGGCTCCCAGGTCCGAGCAACTTGGAAGAGTTACTTATCATTATCTCAGGTGGAGAAGACTGGGTGAAGCAGGTTTGGAGGAAGATCAGGAATTCAAATCTGGACACATTTGAGATACCTTTTGGATATCCAAGTACAGATAGATGTTAAAACAGGCAATTGAATTTGTGAGTCTGAATTTGGGGAGCAGTCTGGACTGGAGATAAAAATTTGGGAGTAATTTAAAGCTAGGGGACTAAATGAGCTCCATCACCAAAAGAGTGCATGTAGGTGAAGAAAAGATCAAAGATCTGAGTACTTCAACAGTCAGATGTGAGGGAGAAGAGGGATAACCAGTAAAAAGACTGAAAAGCTGCCAGTGGGGTCAGGAAAACCAGGAGAGTTTACTCAGGAAGCTAAGGTTAAAAAAAATGTGTCATAGGGAAGGGAATGTTTTTCTTCCTTTTTTTTTTTTTAAAGATTTTATTTATTTATTTGACAGAGAGTGAGAGAAAGCACAGCAGGGCAAGCATCAGAGGAAGACGGAGAAGCAGGCTCTCCGCTGAGCAGGGAGCCCGTTGTGGGGCTTGATCCCAGGAACCTGAGATCATGACCTGAGCCAAAGGTGGACGCTTAATGGACTGAGCCCCCCAGGCGCCCTTAGTTTGCATGTTTTTCCGTGCACAACACATAGCCTTGGGCAACTTCTAGTCACCGTAAGAAAGAGCTAAACCGCAGTGTCAACAAAATAAGAAAATGTTTCATTCTTTCTTCTAAGTAACTTTCAGTGTTTTCAGCATATTTTTATCTCTTATTTTCTTTTTTTTTTTTTTATCTCTTATTTTCTTGTCAGTGAGGTTGATGTCCCTTTGGTATCAGTTGTTAGTAGGTTTTTAAGAGTAATTTTTAATAGATTTTAGTTGTTAGAACACTTTTATGTCCATGGCACAGTTAAGCAGAAGGTACAGAGATTTCCCATATATTCCTTGCCTCCCCACACATGCAGAGCTTCCCCCATTATCAACAGTCTCCACCAGAGTAGGACATTGATTACAATTAATGAGTCAATGGATGCCTGGCTGGCTCTGTCATTGGAGCACGTGACTCTTGTTCTCAAGGTCGTGAGTTTGACCCCCACATCAGGAATAGAGCCTATTTAAAAAAATAAATAAATGACGAGTCAATATCAATATATTACTAACCTCAAGTCCTTAGTTTACCTGAGGGTTCACTATGGTGTCGTGTATTCTGTGGGTTTTGACAAATGGATGATTTTAGTAGTTCTCAAAAAGATAATCAATAGAAAATGAAAAAGAAAAAAAAAAAGATAATCAATAGAAAATGCAAAGCTCGTAAGACTGTGTCTTGGTGTTTTTCTTGCTTGAAAAATACTAAGTCAACCTTTTTCTTATCCACAGGCTAAAAGGTCAGATTCCTGAAATTAAGCAGACTTTAGAAATTCTAAAATACATGCAGAAGAAAAAAGTAAGTGCATTTTTGTTTCTAAATATTAGTAAACCAGCATACGAGACTCATCTTCCTTGACTCTTTGGTCACTGATATTTGAATGTGTTAGAATATGCAGTCTGCCTTCTTGATTCTTGTGTACCTGTACTGATGTCACAGTGTGCTTCTGTGATAAATGTAGCTTTTTGGCTTTTTTCCCAAGTCAGCTTTAATTCTAGGGCCTACACTTCTTGGATTATTTTACTTACATGAAATATTTGTAAAACTTAAATGCAACTGAAAATTCTTTTAGGTACAAAAAGAAAATGTCTTATTTTGAGGTAGCAGCATCCAAGGGTTTTTATTGTTGTTATTGTTCTCCCTAAGAATAAGGACTGAGTCTAAGACTTATAGATCTGCAGAGAATCCTAGAAATTGTGTTTTGGGTTCTCATTTCACAGTTAAGGAAGCCATTACAAAGAGGTTACACTTGCCCGGTGTCACATAGCTAGTTACTGGCAGAAGTGGATTTGAGAATCTTCTGAGTCTTAATCCAATACTCATTAAATAAAAGCAGGCTGTAAAGATTAAATTTTATAAGCATATTGTACTTAAAAAGATTATGTGGGGGCACCTGGGTGGCTCAGTCAGTTAAGCTTCTGCCTTCCGCTCAGGTCTTGATCCTCTGGGTTGTGAGATCGAGCCCCGCATCGGGCTCCCTGCTCAGCGGGGGGAGTCTGCTTCTCTCTCTCCCTTTCCCCCCCACCCCTGGCTTGTGCACGCTCTCTTTCTTTCTCTCAGATAAATAAATAAAATCTTTAAAAAAAGTGTATATAATTTATTACTTGACTACTAGAATAACTTATTTCCAGTACATTATTTTATGTGGTGAAATTTTAAGAGACTTCAGGAAACTGGTTGGTTGAGCGTGAAGCACTAATAAAGTAATAATTGCTAACTCTTTTTTTTTGAGAGTGGGAGAGGGAGAGAGAGTGCGAGCAGGGGAGGGGAAGGGCGGAGAGAGAGAGAGAATGTCAAGCAGACTCCACTCTGAGCGCAGAGCTGACATGGGGCTCAATCTCACCACCCTGAGATCGTGACCTGAGCTGCAATCAAGAGTTGGATGCTTCACTGACTGAGCCACCCAGGCGCCCCAGTAATTGCTAACTCTTGCATAGCACTTACTCTGTGCCAGGCACTGTTTTGTGTGTGTGTGTGTGTGTTCATGTAAGGTCTGTTTGCCACAGCCTTCAGAGCTGTGTCCTAATTTTATAAATCAGGAACCTGAGACACAGAGAGGTCAAGTGAAATGCCGAATTTACACAAGTAGTAAGGAGCTGAGCCAGAATCCATGCCCCCCATGCCCAGCCATCTGGCTCCAGCATTCATTTCTTTTACCACTACACTTAGCTGGCATGATGGTGCTGTTTTAAATGACTTAGGTTCAGCTCTGTGATCTCTCCTTTATAACCTTGTTATTAAACTGACCCATTTACAGTACTGTCGGTTTTTTTTGAAGGAGTCCACCAGTTCACTGGAGACCAGATTCTTACTGGCAGATAACCTGTATTGCAAAGCTTCAGTTCCTCCTACCGATAAAGTGTGTCTTTGGTTGGGGGTAAGTAACTGAAATGGCCCCAGCTTCCTTGGCTGCCATTTGTAAACCAGTGTGGTTTTCCCACCACCACAACACTGTTTAAGCCGTATTTTTGTTTTACTCCTTGCTCAGCGGGGAGCCTGCTTTTCCCTCTCCCTCTGCCCCTGCTTGTGTGCTGACTCGTGCTCTCTCTGACCAAAAAACAAAACAAAACAAAACAAAAAAACAGTGGCAGTTGACTCAGGAATGAGATTGGGGTCTGGTATTGAAGAGACATGTACTTTCCGTTGAGTATTTTTCTGTCCTGCCTCAATTTTTATACAGTTTTCTAACTGTCATGGATTGGGTTATTCAGTCCGTATTTATGTAGCACCTGCTTCGTGCCAGACACTGTCATGCTGTCTGTCTCATCTAATGAGACAGGTAAAGTGCTCATCTCCCTTTGACTGTGGAAGGAACACAGGGTTGGAGTTCAAGGGGTCTGTATTGGAAACCGACTGGAGCGTGATGAGCTGCAAAAGGTGCTCGTCTCTCCCAGTCAAGACAAAACGAACCGAAGCCCTCTCTCTTCCCCTTCAGCTAATGCTTTATCTCATAAATGTAACAGAAGGAAGATGAATAGAAACAAGATAGAAAGGACTGCTGAACCTCAGATAAATGTTTCTTCCCCATAAGGGTTTATTAGTTCTGGAAAAATCTCTCAAAACTTAAGGGGGAAAAGATTACTACAAAAACCTTGAGAGTAGAGTCCATTTTTAAAACCATATATTTCAGTTTTAGATGATGTCATAGACCTCGTCTGTGATTTTTTTCCCTATCTTACTCCTCTCAGTCCCCTGACCAATCATCCAGCCCATTCCTGACCGTCCAGCTAGCGGTCCATTGGTCTCGCTACCCCAGACAAGTTCCCATACAAAGTAGCAAGCTCAGTGTGCAGCTCCCATCTCTCTTCACTGGAAGGATTTTCCCCTTGCTGTTATCTTGTAGAATCACTCCTGAGAGGCACTGTAATGCTATGAAAGATGGGCAGATTAATACCCCAAAACTCACTCTCCATTCCTTAGTTCTTCCTCCTCATTTTTGTTAGTTGTAATATTTCCAGGGTTTGTACATTTCATTCTGTAACCCTAATTCCCATACTTATTTAGCTTTAGTTCTGTAAATGGAATAGCTATCTACCCAGTGGCTCTAACCCTAGGGGTAATCTTCCTCAATTTCTCTTTCCCTCAGCCCACATTCCATCAGCAGGTGGGGAATAAGATGATTCCATAAACTAGACTGGGACAACAGGGAGCTCTCTGATAAGAATTACTCCTGGAATCCACTTCATACCTCATAAGAGAATGAATTCTAAATGTATTACATACTTGCCTGAAATACTGACACCATCAAAGTTTTAGGCCACGTAGTAGATAACTTGTTTCATAACCCTGGAATAAGGATGGTTTGTTTAGGCCACAAAACTCAGAAACTATAAGCAAAGCTGAAAGACAAACAGCAGGGAAAATATTTGTAACTCTTATTGCAGGCAGAGGACTAACAGGGTCCTTCGCAGGGTTACTTGGAGTTGGCTTTTGGGCGTGTCAGTCTTGAGATGCCTGGTAGACCATCTAGTGGAGAGGCTGATAAGACTGAGGAATGAATCAACAAAAGAGAAATACTTGGCCCAGGGTACTTCCTGAATGAATCATCGATGTTTTTCTGACGTAAATGAAGTCTTCTTAAATGTCTAATTTTTTTTGTTAAAAGGAACCAAAGTATAGAAATTTTTTTAAAAAAATAGTAATAAGAAACAATGGCAGGGGCGCCTGGGGGGCTCAGTGGGTTAAAGCCTCTGCCTTCGGCTCAGGTCAGGATCTCAGGGTCCTGGGATCGAGCCCCGCATCGGGCTCTCTGCTGGGCGGGGAGCCTGCTTCCCCTTCTTTCTCTGCCTGCCTCTCTGCCTACTGGTGATCTCTCTCTCTCTGTCAAGTGAATAAATAAAATCTTAAAAAAAAAGAAAGAAAGAAACAATGGCAGGGGGACCTGGGTGGCTCCGTGGGGGAAGCGTCTGCCTTCGGCTCAGGTCATGATCTCAGGGTCCTGGGATCGAGCCCCGAGTCGGGCTCCTTGCTCAGCGGGGAGCCTGCTTTTCCCTCTCCCTCTGCCCCTGCTTGTGTGCTGACTCTTGCTCTCTCTCTGACCAAAAAAACAGTGGCAGTTGACTCAGGAATGAGATCGGGGTCTGGTATTGAAGAGACATGTACTTTCTGTTGAGTATTTTTTTGTCCTGCCTCAATTTTTATACAGTTTTCTACCATGGATTGGGTTATTCAGTCCGTATTTATGTAGCACCTGCTTTGTGCCAGACACTTTCATGCTGTCTGTCTCATTTAATCCTTACAACAATCCTTTGAGTAATTTTTAAATTCCATTTGTCAGATGAGGGAGGTGGTTCAGGAAATGCCAGTGGTAAGGCAGGTGGTAGGAGGAGTTCAGAGCTGGGAAAGGTTTGGTTCCCCACTTCCAGAATGCATGCATCTCTAAGCATTGGTAGTAACACCAAATCTTCAGAATTCAAGAGTCACCTTGCCTTTTCCCGAGCATCTGAAGGTAGGAAGAGGACAGTCAAAGCTAGCCATTACTGGATCAAATTAGGTCATATATATGTATTTGAAAACTCTTAAATTACTGTATCTTAAGCTTAGAAATAACTATTTAAATTGATTCAAATGTAATACTGTTTAGTGTCATCATGGAGGTTGTAGAAAGACTGGATTTGGTGTCCAAACCCTGGTTCTTCTCTTAATTCTCCTGTTTACTTATTATCTTTGTTAGTGTAGGCAACCTGACCTCTTTGAGCCCACGTTTTCTTAGCTGTAAAGAAGGTTACTTGACTGACCAGGGTTGTTATGAGGAGTAAATGATACAATGTAGGTAAATGTATTCTTTAACCCAGGAATCAATAAAGTTTGTGTAAAAGGTCAGAGAGTAAATATTTTGGTTTTGCAGAGCACACGGTCTCTGTCACAACTACTCAGCTCTGCCACTGTGGTGTGAAAGCATAAGCAAATGGAGAATATCGGGGTTCCAATAAAACTTACAAGAAAAGGCAGCTGGCTAGATTTGGCCCAAAGGCTGTAGTTTGTGAGCCCTTGCTCTAACCTGTGAAGCACTATGTAAATGTTGAGTACTTGTCCTGACTTTCTTTCTTCAGGCTAATGTAATGCTTGAATATGATATTGATGAAGCTCAGGCATTATTGGAAAAGAATTTATCCACTGCCACGAGGAATCTTGATTCTCTTGAGGAAGACCTTGACTTTCTTCGAGATCAATTTACTACCACAGAAGTCAGTATCCTTTCTTTAACTAAAATCAAAGGGAGGAAAGGAGAAAGATGTTTTTGACGCTCTTATTTGCATTATTTTAATGAGAAGAATATCCTTATTCTTAGGCTGATTTGAACTTGGAGATTTTGTGAGAGTAATAAATAACATATTTGGAACTAATACTCAACTAAGTTTGTAGATAGATTAATCCGAATCTGAAGTGCGAAGGTCTGAAAACAGCACATTCAAATCAGTGCATAAGCATTTTTCTTTGAAATAGTTTCTCAAGACACCTTCAAAGCTAGTTAAATAGCTCAATCCACAAACATTTATTAAGGGTCTCCTATGTTGCTGCAACTGTTGGGGCACAAGACGGGAAGGGTCAAAAAAGAGCGCCAAAGTTTTGCTGCGCACGCGTAAAGCAGCTAAATGATAACTTCATAGCAAAATACAGGTGAGTTCATTTTGGGTATGCAGTGCCAAGGCAATTTAAAGTTAGAGAAAGAGAGATATGAGCTGGACGTAGTTCAAAGAAGGCTTTCAGAAGTTAGAGCGTGGGCTGTTTTTAAAGGTAATACAGCATTTGGATCAGCAGAGAGAAGCGGTGAGCGTGGGTATTCTGGTCACGGAGGGGGCAGGCGTGTTGAGACCCAGCTCTCTGCCCTTCCTCTCTGACCTCTCTCTCCTGGTGCCTGTCGCAGTCATTGGCCCCACACAGTCGCCCAGGGCACTCTGTGAGGGGTTCCCAGGCCAGTCTTACTTCATGCCACTGACCCCTTCCTGCCCTAGCCTTCCGCCAGTGTACCCTGGGTTCCAAATAGCCCCAGTCAGTTCTCCTCACCCCTTTATATTTCTACTTCGTTCTTCCTACCTGGAATGATTTCCCCCTATTTATGTGGGTTACTCCTTTTTCTCCTTCATATTTCAGCTCAAGCATCAGATCATTTCTCAACATTTTAAAATCCTTGGGGTGTTTTGTTGTTTCCCTGTGCTTACTTAGCACTTTGCATGTAGTACTTTGTTTTCTATGCCAAACTGGGAGCACGTCCAGTGGGGGAGCTGTCCTTTCTCTTTTCTCCACAGCGTGTAGCGTGCCGCGGGCATCGAGTGCGTGGGCGAGGGAAGACAGGCCTAGAGCAGGGGCTGGCGTGGGACTCGTAATGTGCAGGCTTCATCCAGAGGGGGGAAAAGCCATTAAACTTCTAGAAGAAGAAAACAAAAAACCTTCTAGGAGATAACGTTGGAGAAAATCTAGATGACCTGAGTATGCTGATGACTTTTGGATACGACACCAGAGGCACAGTCCGTGAAGGAAATAGTCGATGTGCGAGGGCTACGCAGGGTGGTGCTTGCGGAAAGGGAGAGAAATTGGGTGAATGTCCTGTTAATCCAAAGGGAGGGTAAGAGATGAAATTATTGATAATTGTACTGGTTTCAATATTGCCTGAAAGGATATGGTTTGAACAGTCTTTGAATTTCATGGACGAGGGGCTGTCTTTCAAACTATTGACAGTGTCAAGCACATAATTTGTCGAGTATAGCGCTATAGTTGACTACATGTGCTAAACAGTTACTGATTTGAGACCTTGACTTTGTATTGGCGGAATTTAGTTCCAGTTTTTTCTTAAATGATATTATAGCAAGGTGGCTCACAATACTAGTTGTCACCAGTATTTTGCGTGCACGATTTCTCTCTTTGATTCAGTATGTGAGTGAATACTTAACTTAGTCATTGCATGTGTTATCTTTAGGTTTGCATTTGCATTTTCTTTGACAATTCTTGCAGATATGGCCAGGGTTTATAACTGGGATGTTAAAAGAAGAAACAAAGATGATTCTACCAAGAACAAAGCATAATGCTGGCAATTAAAAATGTGGTTCAGTTTTCCAAACATGTTATTTTAAGTACCCCAAAGCTTATCCCTAAAGGTTGACATGACTTTGACGGATTTTTTTTAACACCAAGAACGATAACTAAAACTTAAAAAAGATAAACATCATTTTATTATAAAAACAAAGTTGGCTTCAAATATTTTATGAAATTAGCAGTATTTTAATTTTTTTCTATTTCCAACAAAGTAAATGCTACCTTCGTCGTTTTTTTGGTTTGTCATAAAAAAAATCTTAGCCGAAATGGCTGAGGTGTGCTCTGGAAGCTGAACTCTGGACACTTTTCTTTATTGGCTGGTGTTACTCTCACTTGATGTGGTTAAACGAGTGTAGAGGTAGGAAGAACAGTTGAAATATTTCCAAACTTGTTTTCTTTAGTACATATGGGGCTTTATGGCTCTCTGTTGCTGTTATTTGTCTTATATAAATGGATTTTCATGAATTACTGCTTAGCCAATAACTATTATAATATTCTGTACTTTTCAAGAAGTGGTAATTTGCCTTCCTAAACAGTAAGAGGGCTATTGAGACAACGCTTTTTCTTACCCCATAGAAGTGCACAGTGTCTTTGCAATGACAGCGTAAGGGAGATCTTGACCAACGTGAAATAACAACATTCTTTAGCCACTCAGAACTCTTGGCTAAGGCAATTTTGTATTTCTTAACTGTTCTCCAAAGCAGCTGAACAAGAATATTAAGATAAATATAAATCTGCAGTGGTCGAAAAGATTTGTGAGCTTTTTTATTCATGTTAAAACGTCATAGGAAAAGTAGAAAAATCCCTGTGGAAAGCCATTGGTCCAGTGGCTAGCACTGGGTGATAGAGATTCTGATAAAAACACAAATGTATTATTCCATCTCCATGTAGTACAACATATACTCGTACAATGTTTTGTACTTGTATTTCATGATATTAAAACATTGAAGTTAAAACTGTGGCATGGCACCTTTTTTTAAACATTATTCTTTCTAAAGTTAACATGTGTCTTTTCACATATTTGTAAAGTTCATTTACTTCTACATATAACCAGCATGTCCCAAGAACTTGCATTTGTAGGAACAACACAGAATCTCTTTGGAAGGAATACAGATCAGCAAGCAATTGAGGAGTTAAATCTGAAAGACACCGAAGTTCCTTGAGTCATTTTTTCTTTCATAATTTTAAATTCCCATATTCTTAAATTCCCGTAGTATTTGAGGTTTGTATACATCTGGATATATTGTAAGTGCTAATTTTCCCAAACCTTATTACAGTAAGTATATTGGCACAAAATATCCTTGTCAATAGTAGGACATGAATGATTTCCTCAGTTTAAGTACATGAAAATTGAACTGATATGAAGAAACACAGCTCTTTAGAGACAAGAATTAAAGAGCATAAATTAATTCTATAAATGCATATATATACTTAGTATGTGTCAGGAATGGTATTAGGCTTTGTTAATAAAAGAAAGATATTTAAATCTTGCCTCTGCCAGATCATTTCTCTTATAAGGGTTTACAGTTTCAGAATAACATAACAGAATAACGTAACTACTTTGACATGATATTTTCAAGCTTAATATTAGTATAGTATACTCAGAGAGGATATGGGTAAAAATTAAATATGAAATTTGATACTGAATAAGTGTTCGAAATGAAACTAATATTTTTCCACTCAGATGCTCATTTGAGAAAATGTAGAAAACGGGAAAAAAGATAGAAGTTCCACTTGTAGTCCCCTTAACATTTCTGTGTCTTCCATTTCTTTTTTATGCATAGGTTTTTTTAAATATAAAAAATTTTGTCTTTATAATTTTTGTCTTACTTTTTTCACTTAACATGTAATTTGCATATTGTATAGTGCTACTATATTAACATCATTTTACTAGTTTCATAGTGGTATTCTAATGGGTGAACTGTAGTAAACTGTGATACACATTGAGACATTTGTGTTGTTTTAAAACTTTTTCTCCATTATAAGTAACAAATAATTCCATAATTTACATTTTTACGGGAGTCTTTCTCGTGTATTCAGGATTTTCCTGAGACTTACCAAAAATGGAATTAAGGAGCAAGATTATAGCGTTTTTATTCCCGGGGTTAGCTGAGAATAGTTTTGTCTTTAGCGATAGCAGGGGATGATGGCAAGTGCAATTCATCACCCCACCCCCGCCCGCACCCCTGCCTTTCTCCGCCATGTAGGTATTGATGGGTGCAGTAGGAAGGACCTCACGCAAGGCCACGTAGCCAGACTGAGACCCAGACCCAGTTCCTAGGTGAACTTCCCTCCCTCTGTACCACGATGCCTTGCTCCTTTATTTAGCAATAACTAATAGCTAAGTTTGGTAGAAATGTTAAACCGAAGTTCAATCCCTTAGTGAATAATGCTCTCCTTTCTCTGCTCTTCTCTGCTCTAAACCTCAGTGATACCTTTGAGGTCATGAACTGATTCTTAATGGTTCGTCTTGATTGGTTCTAATCCTGTACCCTTTGGAGAGCCTTACCTGTGCCAATTCAGTGCTAATATGGGACTGTGTTGTCTCTGAAGACGTTGGCTGAGTGTGTGTGCGACACCTGTCATAGCTGGCGTTGGGGTCAACTATACGCTTAAACTGCCAAGCCCTGGATGGGACTGACACCAGTTGACTCTGAAGGACACGGGACAGTAGGACGCCCTGCCAGGGGTCGGCTTTAGGCCCGAGTCTCCTGTGGGAATTCTTGCAGCAGTCCCACAGACTACACAGATAGGCGCAGGAGCCGCCCTGACCTGGGAGCCATAGGGGAGCAACCACTCCCTCTTAGAACAGCCCCCTGAGCGTAGCATCCCCATCCTGGCCAGGGGCAGGGCCAGCGACAGGACCTTCTTGGTTCACTCGCAGCCCTCTCGGCTCTCACCTCGGACACGAGGTGCCCCCCACGGCAGTTCACCAGAAGCAGGCTCACCTGCTCAGATAGCCGATGGTCCACTTTCCTCAGGTTTGCAGGGGAGCCAAGCTAGAGCGCTAATCCAAGGTCAGTTCCCCGAACTCGGAGGAGGAGGGGGTTTTGAATACCTCTTGCTCACAGCCCCTTGGTTCTTGCGTAGTTATGGGCCCAGTTTTTGACAGTGACTTACTTCCTTTTATAAGGCCCCTGGCTAGCGACTGCCTCTGCAGGAAAGGTAGTAATAGTTCGGGTATTTTAAAGGGCCAGATGGAGGCCTTTCTACCTGGATTAGGTGAGAGTAAGACCACCACGTAGCCTCCAAAGTCTTACAATTATGTGATGGATTGGAGAGCTTTTTTTCTCCTTGACCCGAACCCAAGTGATGCCATAAATATAGCGAAACTATTTATGAACTCATTACAGGGTAACTTTTTTAGTCTTGTGGCCAAAACTAGTTGATAAAATTCTTCTTTTTTACACTTTTTATTTTGAAGTTTTATAACTACAGTCAGCATTACAGAATTGATGGGCCTGCTTATTTTTTTATTTTATTTTATTTTTTTATTAACACATAATGTATTATTTGCCCCAGGGTACATGTCTGTGAATCATCAGGCTTACACATTTCACAGCACTTACCATAGCACATACCCTCCCCAATGTCCATAACCCAGCCACCCT
>CM052901.1:339480-389421 GCA_028534135.1 Potos flavus | reverse complement strand
ATCAGAGAGATCATATGATAATTGTCTTTCTCTGATTGACTTATTTCACTTAGCATAATACCCTCCAGTTCCATCCACATCGTTGCAAATGGCAAGATTTCGTTTCTCTTGATGGCTGCATAGTGTTCCATTGTATATATATACCACATCTTCTTGATCCATTCATCTGTTGATGGACATCTAGGTTCTTTCCATAGTTTGGCTATCGTGGACATTGCTGCTATAAACGTTCGGGTACCCGTGCCCCTTCGGATCACTACATTTGTGTATCTTTAGGGTAAATACCCAGTAGTGCGATTGCTGGGTCGTACGGTAGCTCTATTTTCAACTTTTTGAGGACCCTCCGTACTGTTTTCCAGAGTGGCTGCACCAGCTCGCATTCCCACCAGCAGGGGAGGAGGGTTCCCCTTTCTCCGCATCCTCACCAACGTCTGTCGTTTCCTGACTTGCTAATTTTAGCCATTCTGACTGGTGTGAGGTGGTATCTCACTGTGGTTTTGATTTGTAATTTCCCTGACGCCGAGTGATGTTGAGACTTTTTCATGTATCTGTTGGCCATTTGGATGTCTTCTCTGCAGAAATGTCTGTTCATGTCTTCTGTCCATTTCTTGATTGGATTCTTTGTCTTTGGGTGTTGAGTTTGAGAAGTTCTTTATAGATTTTGGATACTAGCCTTTATCTGAGATGTCATTTGTGAATATCTTCTCTCATTCTGTCGGTTGTCTTTTGGTTTTGTTGACTGTTTCCTTTGCTGTGCAAAAGCTTTTGATCTTGATAAAGTCCCAGTAGTTCCCTTTTGCCCTTGCTTCCCTTGCTTTTGGTGATGTTTCTGGGAAGAAGCTGCTACGGCTGAGGTCGAAGAGGTTGCTGCCTGTGTTCTCCTCAAGGATTTTGATGGATTCCTGTCTCACATTGAGGTCTTTCATCCATTTTGAGTCTATTTTTGTGTGTGGTGTAAGGAAATGGTCCAGTTTCATTCTTCTGCATGTGGCTGTCCAATTTTCCCAACACCATTTGTTGAAGAGACTGTCTTTTTTTCATTGAATATTCTTTCCTACCTTGTCGAAGATTAGTTGACCATAGAGTTGGGGGTCCATTTCTGGGCTCTCTATTCTGTTCCATTGATCTATGGGTCTGTTTTGTGGATGGGCCTGCTTATTAACCGTATTTTCTTAATTAATTAATTAATTAATACTCTTCTATATCCAGAGAGAGTACTCCTTACATGACCATTTATGAGAGGGAAGTTTGAGACTTGAAGCGTTTGAACTTGGTTAATGTGCACAGAACCGCTTTTCTTGTTGAGTTAGTAGTGGCAGATGGCCCAGGATTCTGTGTGCACATGAAAACTTAGGTGTGGATTGTGCCTGAGTTCAGCTGAAGAATTTATTTTTTGTTTGCTTCTTCTCTCTTGTCTGATGTCAGGTTTAGTTACAGCCACACTATATCTGAACCGTTTGTTTATAAAGGATCATGCCTCTTGGTCATGGTTTTCAAGTAATTTTATGTTTAGTCGGTTGTGTGACAACTATTTGCCTTTAGGGGATACTTTATTTGGAGGTAGGCCATGACCAGATAGGAGATTTCTCCTAGATCTTTTAGCTGCTTGAGTAAACCCATCTCAGTCTGAATCGGCTTATTTTCCACAGATCAAACCTGTGCATTCTGAAGAGTAAAAAATACGAAAATTAAAAAGCAAAAGGTCAGCAGATAACAATCTCTTCCTTTTCATCAGTACACCCCAGAGAACAAAAAAAACATCTTTGGCTACTTCAGGCCATGTCTGGACTGGATTGGGCAATCAGTCCAGAGGGAGCTTAAGAATTCAATTTTAATTCACCCTAGATATTTAATTTTCAACTCTACTATAGCTGTTAGTTGCAGTACCAGAGTGAAGTGACAATTCTAGCTTTTCGGTATCTATTTGCTGTCACACTGAAACACTGCCATCAGTGTTTGGTTAAAAAGTGGACTCAAGATGGGGAAAGAAGCCTGGGTGGGTGCGTGGGGATACATTTTATTTTAGGGAAGGAGTGGTCAAGTTCCAAGACAATAAGGATGACCCTGACAGAACGCAGGAGGAGCAAGGAAATTGGCCTTGGGGATAGACAGAGGCCGGCAAGCTGGGCCCTAAGTCTAACCCTTTCTTCCCTGTTCCGTATCATTCCCCCCTTTTTGACCCTGTGTCTATCCCACAGGTAAAAGTTGGCTATCCCAGGAACTTCTGAAAGTAGACGTGGTCCAAACTGGTTCTGGGAGAAATCAAGATATAGTAACTGTAGGGAAAATGGCTCAACCATAGAAGTAACTAAGGAAAGGGGCATTTTGAAAGTATATAAGAATACAGCTTGGAAGCGTTTTTAAAAGGGAAGGAATATGGTCAGAGGGCCCTTATACAGTTCCAACTTTTCATGTGTAACTCTGCATGTGTCATGATACAAAGTTATAAAAGCTATTACTGAATAATGAAAACAAATACTAATATTTACTACTTAAAAGTACATTATTAAAATTAAAATTAAAAAAATATTTAATACTTAAAAGTAGAGCAATATACCGAAATACTGAACACTGGTTATGTGTCTAACCATATCCATATTATAAACATTTTTTGTTAACCTGCCTCCCTCTTCCCCCTTATTTCCACCCCAGAAAATATTTCTATGAAATTGTAATTAATATAAGTAAAGTATTTCAGAGTAACATACTTTTTAAAAACTGTTTGAACACTTTAAATGAGATGGCAAGGGACATTTTAGGGAATCAATTTTGGGCCTTATGGTAGAGTAAAAACTCTCCGTTGTTAACATCTTTCATTTTGGTGCTTAACATTTCTGTATTTTGGGTTCCATAGAATCACGTCACCAGGGAGTTTGCAGTAGGAGTTCCAATTACTGTTTTCTTAAATCAGTTTTTTCTACTTTCATATATTTAAAACAAGATCATGTTGCACTGATAAAGGGTACCACTTATGACAAAGATGAAACCTTCATGAACATGTATCTAATGTGTCAAAATATATAAAGTGTTAGAAATTCTAAGAAAGAAGGTTTCAAAACATTAGTGGGAATCTTAATACACTATTCTCAGTCACTTATAGGCAGACCCTCTGGGCCACATTTTCTAGTCATAACTCAGATAAATTAGGAATTAATAGTTTCAAATAAATCTGAAAATTTTAAAATTAAACACTGAAATAACTTTGAGATAAAAAATAGAAACTAGAATTATAGGTTATTTAGGATTTAATGCAATGAGAACACTAGTAAGCTTAAAAACAGAGAATTCAGATGAAAATATGAGCCCTAGATGCTAAACTCAAAAGAATAAAAAACCAAATGTCCGACACACTAACTTCGCTGCCTCCATCAACTAAGGTCAAGGATGATCTGTTTCTTGGGGTAATACTCTTTCTCTCCTGCCTCATCTCCCCTCCAGTGATCTTATCCTTCTCGAGCATTCCTTAGCCACTTACTCCCACAGGCACTCCTGGGACCTTGTCATTACCAATCGCTGCCGCCCCTTCCTAGTCTCCAACCGTTCTGTCCCAGCGTGGTTGGGATTTCTGGTTGAAGCCAGGAAATGGAAGCCCCTGGGAACTGGAAAGAGGGAGGAGCTTGGGAAAGTGACCCCAGTGCTGGTTGCAGACTTCTAGGTTCATCTGTGTCCCTAACTGGCATACCAAAGACCTGAACAAAAGGATAGACCACTGCCCAGTTTCTGGAGCGGCTACTGTGCGGGGCACGAGCACAGGAAAGCTCCTCAGCAAAAGCTTTGCAAACTGAACTGCCATTGGAATGACAGCACACAGAGGACAGGATGCGACGTGTGACCTGAACTTAGAGAAATTCTCAGCTCAAACAAAAATATCAACATTCTCCATAGAAGTTAAGACCCAGAATTGCATAATATTAAAAACGTTCAGAGTACATTTAAAAATTTCTTGGCGTATGAAATACCAGAGAAATATTCATATGAAAAGAGACAAAGTATAAGTTTATGTAGGTAACATGAAAAGTTAAAAAATTAGGGCGCCTGGGTGGCTCAGTGGTTGGGCGTCTGCCTTCGGCTCGAGTCATGATCCCGGAGTCCTGGGATCGAGCCCCGCATCGGGCTCCCTGCCCCGCGGGAAGCCTGCTTCTCCCTCTCCCACTCCCCCTGCTTGTGTTCCCTCTCTTGCTGTTTCTCTCTCTGTCAAATAAATGAATAAAGTCTTAAAAAAAAGAGAGAAGTTAAAAAATTAGAATGCAGAATAAGCAAAATTGACAAAACCAAGAACTGGTTCTTTGAAAATACCAATAAAGATAGACAAGCCTCTAACAACTCTGAATTATAAAAACAAAACAAACCATAAGCATATAGCATTACAAATGAGAGGTTTCTATGCACCAATACAGAGATTTTTAGAGTTATACTAAGAGAAGGAAAGGAAAAGTGAATTGTGGGAAATCAGAGGGGGAGACGATCCATGAAAGACTGGGGACTCAGAAACAAACTGAGGGTTTTGGAGGGGTGGGGGCGGGGGGATGGGTGAGCCTGGCGGTGGGGATTGAGGAGGGCACGGATTGCATGGAGCACTGGGTGTGGTGCATGAACAATGAATCATGGGACACTGAAAAAATAAAATAAAAATAAAGTTATACTAAGTACAACTGTATGCCAATGTATATGAAAATTTAGATGGAATGGATAACTTTCAAGGAAAATATAAATTAACAAAATTTATTCACCAGGATGTAGGCTCTGTGCTGCTATGGTAGTCCTTCCCAGTCGCTGTGCCGCATGTCTACTAACAGGTCGGGGGGGGGGGGTCTGCTCCTCCACGCTCCCGTCACTCTGGAATCCAGGCTAATGGATAAGCCTCTAGCTAGGACACTGATGGTCGCACGCTCAAGCCTGTATCATAGGAGGGAAGTATAACCCTATTCCGGGGAAGGGCGATGCATATATGTGAACAATAAAACTGTCTCTAATGGTTTAAAACTGAATCTAACCATAACCCCGAAATAAATGGAAAGGATTGTTAAACATCTACACCCTCTTCTGCAAAAAAAAAAATAAATAAATAAAAATAAAAAGGAAGGAAGGAAAGGAAAGAAGAAAGGGAAGGAGGAAGGAAGGAAAGGAAAGAAGAAAGGGAAGGAGGAAGGAAGGAAAGGAAAGAAGAAAGGGAAGGAGGAAGGAAGGAAAGGAAAGAAGAAAGGGAAGGAGGAAGGAAGGAAAGGAAAGAAGAAAGGGAAGGAGGAAGGAAGAAAGAAAGAGAAAAAAGAAAAGGAAGGAAGATAGATGCAGGAAGGAAGGAAAGGAAGGAGGAAGGAAGGAAAGAAGATAGATGATGCTGGCAGGAAGCGAGCGAGGGAGGGAGCGAGGGGGGGGGGAGGAAGCTAGAGGCTGGACCCAAGAGCTTTTATGGGTGAGTTCTGTCAAGCTTTCAAGCAGCAGATCACCCGGTTATTTAACGATTCATCTATTTCATGCTTTCGCGAGGTCAGAATAACCATGGTGCCACAGCCTGACAGCACAAAAGATCAACCTTTCCAATGAATGGTTGGTTCTTAAAATGAGTTATTTTGTCGTATAAGTTGAGGAGATGCTGTGTAAAACTGCCTCCCATTGGAAAGCCCCAATATAGAATAGTTCTGCAGAATACTGTTTTGCTTCATTTAATCCACAGTTTTCCAAATTTATGTGGCTATAGATCCCCCTGCATTCCTCTTAATCTCTGTGGAATTTTTGGAAATACTGTTATGAACCAATCTCAAACGGGAATATAGACACAAAGATCTCTATTACTTACTAATAAAATATTAGTAAATTAAATCAAGCTGTTTTAAAAATGTACCGTAAGTACAGTTTATTCTAAGAATGTAAAGAAATATGGTTAAACATAAACAGGTTTACTAATACAATTAAGTACAATAGTAAGTTAAGGAAAAACCCATTTGATTATCTCAATGGGTATAAGAAAGACATTTGAAAAACTCAACATACATTCTTTGTAAAAGGTCTTAGTAAAATAGTAATATAGTGAAAAGTTCTATAACCTACTGAAGGTAATTTAAAGTTAAAACGCTAGAAGCATTTAATCCATATTCTAGCCAGTGTGAAAAGAAGAAATGAAGTATAAATATTCGAAAGGAAGAGAGAAAATTATCATTATTTGTAGATTACAGTGTCTACCTAGAAAACAGAAGAGATCAGTTGAAAAGCTAAAGTAATGAAGTTTAGTCTGGTGTCTGGATACAAGACGTAAGCATACCTGTATCCACAGATTTCCTACACACCAGCAGTGACCAGTTAGAACACGTAATGAGAAAATCCACTCAAATAAAATATAAGTACCATTTGTGATATATAAATATTATGAAATATCTCGGAATAAACAGACAATAGCTAAAGCCTTTAAGTGTGCATGGTGAGCAACCGAAATCTAGTCTCTTAGCAAATTTCCAGTGTTCAGTACACTATTAACTATAGTCACAGTGTATCTCCACGACCTATTCATGCTGCATAACTGCTTTCCACTCTCTGCTTCTGTGTATTTGAGTTGTTTATATTCCACGTATAAATGAGGTCATGCAGTTGTTTTCTTTCTGTGTCTGCCTTTTTCATCAGATGAATGGGTAAAGACATTGGCACATTTATTCTTAAGTTTTACTGTACTCCATGAGAATATCAAAATTTTGAAGGGAAAAGGATAATAAAAATATACTGTGGATGGGAAGCCTCAGTGGCTCAGTCGTTAAGCGTCTCCCTTCGGCTCAGGTCATGATCCCAGAGTCCTGGGATCGAGTCCCACATCAGGCTCCTTGCTCAGTGGGGAGCCTGCTGCTGCTTCTCCCTCTGCCTGGTGCTCCCACTGCTTGTGTTCTCGCTCTCTCTGACAAATAGATAAATAAAATCTTTAAAAATACATATATACTGTGGAATTACCAAGCTACAACAATGTAGTAGTAGGAGCAGAATAAGCAAACAATTTAATGAACTACAAAACGGGAGGCAAAAACAAACTCATATATATATGACAATTTAATATTTGAAAAGAGTAAAATTTCCAACCATTGAAGAAAGAACGAAGTATTCTATGGATAGTGTGGGGTAAGTAGCCAGCCATTTGGGAAAAATAGTTGTTATCCCTATCTCCACATCCTATACATAAGTCAATTCCTAAAGGAACTTTAAATGGATTATAGCAAATCGTAGGAAAATGGTTTTCTAGTATTTGGGTGCGGAAGGCCTATCTTTAACACTTTGGACATAAAACGTCAAGAGACCAGGCTATATAAACAAAAATAAGGTACATGGTACCAAAGTCAAAAGTAATAAAATGTTATCCAATAGACATTAAGTTTTCTTTGCACCTTGCTCCCCAGCCACCTGGATCCCCAACTTTGAGACAACTGTTTCCAGTTTCTTGTAGACAACATGTGAAATGATGAAATAATAAGTAAAATATGATTATTTAATAATGATGTTATCTATTAGATAGTAAAGACTTCTGTATTACCAAACACCATAGAGTTAAAAGTCAGAAAAACATGAAAAAAATAATTGTTTTTTTAAAAAGATTTTTTATTTATTTGAGAGAGAGAGCACAAGCAAGGGAGAGGAGCGGAGGGGGGGAGGAGAGAGGGGGAGAGGCAGAGAGAGATGAGCAAAGAGCCCAATGTGGGGCTCGATTCTAGGACCCTGAGATCATGACCTGAGCCAAAGGCAGAGGCTTAACTGACTGAGCCACCCGGGCGCCCCAACATGAAACAATGTTGTAACATATGTGGTGGATAAAGAATTGATTTCCATATGTAAGGAAATCTTACTAATTAATTAATAAGAAAAAAACCAGCACCTTTTTATCAGTACTATATTCGGCTACAAGCAACAGAAAAGCAATCACCAAATATATGCAAATTTAAAATATATATTCTCTCAGATCTGCGGAGTTAAAAGATTGGTAATAATACTCATTATAAGGGCGCCTGAGTGACTCAGTTGTTTAAGCGTCTGCCTTCGGCTCAGGTCATGATTCCGGAGTCCTGGGATCGAGCCTCGCATCAGGCTCTCTGCTCGGCGGGGAGCCTGCTTCCCCCTCTCCCTCTGCACCTCGTCCCTGCTCATGCTCTCTCTCTCACATAAATAAATAAAAATCTTAAAAAAATAATACTCATTATAGACATTATCACACACTGTTCATGGACATTCAGCAAAACCTCTCTAGAGAGCAATCTGATTGATTTTATCAAAATTTTAAATGTGTATATTCTTTGATTCATAAATTCTGCTTTTATGATTTTGACTTGACACAATTGACCAAATACACAAAGATACGTATACATTGTAGAGTTGCTTTGTAGCAGCAAATAACTGTACATAACCTAGTGTCCACCAATGAGAATTGAATAGCTTATTGTGTGTCCACACAGTATCAGTTTGGAGATTTTCAGCTACAAGTGGAGAAAAATGGCATAGACTAAAGAGTGATTTATTGTCTCATGGAATAAAGAGTCTTAAGGTAGAGTGGCTCTAAGGGTAGTTAAATCGATGGCATCATCAAAGATCCAGATTTCTTCTATGTCTGTCATCTTCAGTATGTCAGCCCCTTTCCTGATCACATTCGGCAAACATGTTCCAGGCACTAGCGGACTGTAGCGATACAATAATAGGGGAAAATGGACAGTTCCTGCCCTCACAGGTATTTACAAAAAATATACTGTATGTGTGCAAAAGGTAACAGCATAGTATGTGTTACAATTTATGAAAAAGATTCATTTAGGTGCAAACACCTAACAAATCCCAAGCATTTTGTGAATATGTTTACTCTGACATTTACCAAGTGCTAAGTACTTTATATGGATTATCTCATTTCATCCTCACAATTCTATGAGGTGAATATTATTATTGTCCAAGTTAATATATGTGTAAAGTGAGACTCTGAGAAATTGAATCACATGTATATTAACTGGTAGAGTCAGAATTTGAACCCATGTTATCTTACTCAAAATCCATACTCTTAACCACTATGTAAATAACGTTTTGAAAAGTAAAAATTAAATAAGTAAAAAGTCTAGAAGGAAATAGACCAAACTTTTAATAATCATTTTCTTTAGGAGCTAATGACTTGAATGCAGCTGACAGACACCACAAGAGCCAGGAGAAAGAGGGAGGAAAACAAAGTCAAAGGTGCATCGATCGACTGGCGGTTGGCAGTGGTTGATGGCCTGAAGGTTCCTAAGGAAGTGTAAAACGGTTCTCGGGATAGAGTGGACAACCAGAACTGGTAATGAGAGAGGTTTCAGAGGCTGTGTAAAATTTGGTCACGCTTCAGGATGGGGCCATGTGTGTATTTTATGAAGTGAAGTAGAAGTCAAGGTCACTGGACTAAAGTAGGGCAATACAACGGGTTATTCAAGCATATACATATAGATATGTTACAGGTTGCAGAAACAATGGTGAACGAGATGAAGAAGATTCTTATGTTCGTGGAACTTGTAATTGGAGAAGTAGGCAGAGGCCAGATCATGCAAGGCCTTGTAGCCATGTTAAGAAATACAAGGTTTATTTGGATTTTGTTCTAAATGGGCTGAGAAACCATCGGTGGGTTGTAAGCAGGGGAATGACGTGTTGTGTTTTCTGTTTGGAAAGGACCATTCTGGCCATATGTTGAGGTTGTATCTTGGGAGTAAGAACAGAAAATAAGGTGAGCACTTAGGAAGATATTGAAGTAGTTCAGGAAAGAGTTGGTAGAAGCCTGGACGAAAGTTCTAGCAATGGAGATAGATATATTTGGAAGATAGAGCTGATAGCGCTGGATGATGGATCCGATATGGGAGGCGGGGAGAAGTGAGGGCTTAAGGGTAACCGCTGAGTTTCTGTGTTGAACAAAGGGATGGATGGGGGGGGTCATTTATGGAGATGAGAAAGATTTGGGTGGAAGGAACACAGTCTGATAGATGTCGATTTCATATTGGATATGTTGAGTAGAAGGAATTTGTGTATGTGTTTAGTAGGCAAGTTGGCTGTATTCCTATAATGCTCGGAAGAAGGGGAGTCCTGCATTTGGGAGTCCTCAGTGCAAAGACAGTAGCTGGAGCCATGAGCGAAGGTAAGATTGTCTAGGTAGAGGAGAGAATGGAGAGCAAGGAAAGAACTGAAAAAAGAAAAGAGAAGAGTCCTGATCTTTCTGAATCCACTGCTGCATTGTGATACTACTGTCCACTCCTTCCTGCGAAACTAGACTCCCTGGGTTTTCCATCCTCTCCTTCTAAGTGAGTTTCTTTGCCCTTTACTGGACACATGAAACTTCGTTGTTCCCCAGGAAGACTAAAGAGTTACACTCTGTGTTGAACCGTCAGGAACAACTTCTGGAGCCACATCTTCTCTAGAACTGGGAAGCTGCTCGCAGCTTTTGGAGGCTGTTGGTTTCAGAACTTGACGGAGGTGAGGGAGAAATCCAGACAGTTATCTCAGGAAAGAGAATTCCAGATACAGTAAAGAGCAAGTACAGCGGCCCTGAGGTGTGAGTGTGCTTGGTGCATTTGAAGAACATTTCAACGTCTGCCCAGTCAGATTCTGGTGACTTTTAAGGCAGAGCCGGCATAAGCAGATGCATCGAACGTGGACTATGACAGAGCGGAGTGAAGGACGACTCCAAGGTTTTCGGCAAAAGTACACGGGACGAAGTTGCCATTTACTGAGGAAGGAAAGGTTATGGGAAGAACAATTTTGGGGAGGAAAATTAGGAGCTTGGTTTGGAACATGTTACATTCCTGATGCCTAACAGACTTGCAAATGAGATATTGGGTAGGCAGTTGGTTATAAAGGTCTGGAGTCCGTGGGAAAGAGACAAGCTGGAGATATAAATTCAGGACCCATTGACTTATATGTGGTATTTACAGCCATGGGACTGAATAAAGTCACCAGATTCACTGAAGAAAAGATGATCAGGCCCTGGGGATTTTAGGGATGGTTTTAAGGAGAATGGAATGATAAACTAGATCAAATCCTGTCACATGGGTGGTTTTCTTTCTACCTTCCTTCCTTCCTCCCTCCTTCACTCATGACTATCAAAATGAGAAAGCTGTGCGGAATTCAGCCTTTCTGTGCCCGGACTCAGCAGCAAACATCTTTCCCTTTTTTCCTCTCCCCTAAATATTTACTGTAAACCCCAGGCACTGTTCTGAACTATTGTGTTCCAATCTGGGCCCCACCCTCCAAGGGATCTTGACCAAAAAAGCACCCCATATAGTAGGGTCAGAAGAAGCCGAGGCAGTTTAGCCTGGGGGAACAGAACACTTTCCAGGGATGACGATAGTTGCCATCAGCTCCCTGGTGTCATAGTTAAGATCCTTGACTGAAAATTGCAGTCATTCAGCTTTAGGCTTGAGAGAACCAACTTTTCCAAAAGTGGTAAGGGATTCTCAGGCAGTAGTGAGGCCTTTGTGACTTTCAACATGATGATTATATCTTTCAAAAATCATATTCTTGGTCTCGCTTTCAGATGCTGGTGAACACTGTTTGCAGAGTATGTGTCATACCCAGTTGATACCCTTTGTAGTGGAAATAGCTACAACACACACTTGAAATCTCACAGTCACGTAATCAACCATTTTACTAAATACAAGCAAATTCTCATTCACATACAGCTAAAGAAAACATTTTTCCACATTGCATTACAATGCACAACAAAGTGAGGAAAAGTTTACAGTACATTTTATTCCGGAATAGGAGACAATCTAATCCAACATGCAGTTGTGGTCTTTGTTACAAGTTAGTTGATCTTTTCTTTTACCTATGTAGTAAAATAGCTTCTAAAGCTTTATCCTTAGTATCGTATTAACACCTGGTTTTTTCACACTTATTTTCTAAAACCCACTTATTGCAGTGACAACAGCACTGAATTCTACTAAAATGATTTTTAAAATTTCTAGAACTTGTTTAAGCAATTAAGCTCAGCCACCTTTGCTGGATCCTGTGCTGAGTATTTTTAAACCTGCCTAAAAAAATGCAAGGAATGAGAACAGTGTACATATAATGTATTTTAGACAAGAAAACCGTAAAGAAGTTTTGTTTCTATCCTTTTGTGTTTTTTTTTTTGAACTGACAGAATCTACTCAACTCATTTATCCACTGGATAATCTTGCCTTCAGAATCTTCTTAATGTACTTAAGTATAGGAGCTGATGAAGCTTTGTGTAACTCCATTTACCGTATTTTATTTGCTTTCTGAAACCACAAAGCTGGCAACTCAATTACTCCACCCAAGCCAGGTCGCGGGAAAGGAATGCGGAGACGACGATTGGTTCACTCGTAGCTGACGCTGCGGGTCGGTCCAAGGTGGTTTGTTTCCATGCTTTTCGTTATTGGGCCGCTTCATTCTGGCTGAAGTCAATTCCCAGACGTTCAGATTCAGTCACATTCATCCCAAAGTTCAACATTATATGTCAAAGCAATTTCCCATTGTCAGGCTTTCCTATCACAATGGGTGTGAGGAACCTGACTATTCGGAATTGTTTTCTTGCTGTGAAAAGTATGGCTTTTGCCTAGCTCGACTGGCTACAATCCAAAGAATAATTTAAAGCATGACCTCTCTTGAAGAAGCTAATGGAAGCTTAAGCCAACCATTTCAATTTTCCGACGCAGTCAGATGTCTGTGGACCTGAGAATTCAGAGCTGACTCTCCCGGATAGACAGGGACCCAGCGTTCGCGTGTGGCAAGCGGGGGGCTGAGGTCGTTGCGAGGTGAGTATGTCATCCCCATCCCACTCCCCACTGCTGCACTGGGTTCCTTTCAACAATATGTCCACTGTGTTTCAGTGATAAGAACACTTGGAGCCCACACAGTTTTAATGTGTTTTGAGTTGTGCAATTGTTCCCTCGTTTAAAGCCCTCTTGTCAGTGAGACGTGAATCGCCTTTACCTTTTGTTCCGTCCCCAGGTTCCCTCGGGTTTGTAGCTGAGTCGTAAGCAAGAAGGAAACATACCCTAACACGTAGAGCACATTTATTTACAGTCCTGTCTCTTCCAAAGTAACCCAGTTAATGACAGTTCAGTCATCCGACAGCAGGAACGAGCTGACGCCGTGGGACGAGACCCAGGAGTCGGGAGACCTTCCCCTCAGCCAAGTGAATCCCCTGCTTCTCAGTTTACTCTTGTAAAGCGGGGAGGAAACCTCACAGGCCTGCCGTGATGCTCGGTAAGCAAGTCAAGGGACTGCGAGGTGTCTGCCTCTCAGTACAGGGTCGGTTAGCAGACGTGTGCCTCTGGCTCTTTCCGCAGGCAGTCGCTGTACAGCGCCGCCGGGGCCCTGAAGAGGCGGGCAGGGGACACTCAAGGCCTGGGCAGAGGGGACCGAGGGTATGGCGGGGATTACAGTGTTTCTTTCTTCTACTTGGACGGTAATTTGCACGGGACAGTTTCTCACACACGCTTGGTTATTCCATCACACGGGTGTACGTTTTCTGGAATGTGGTAACAGTAGGTATGATGGCCTCCCTTTTCAGAGCCACACCGATTTTACTAGAACAACAGGCCTCGAAAGGGTCTTAGTAAATAGCTGGTCTGTTTAGAAGCCAGTTGGTACCTTTTAACCAAACCCAGCGCACGCACTTGGGGTAGGATATTCTCACTGATTTAAGTTGATCTCACAGTCATTTTTAGTTCTGCTAACTGTTTCCAACGGGATCCTTTTTCCCCCTTTACATATTTCTTTATGTTTGTGACCTACGAATGAGCTGAAACACCAAGAAAGAGTTATTCTGTGCGAGGGTGTGTTTTTCTGCAGCCCGGCTCCCCACAAAGGGCGCTCGGAGCAGCCACTGCTCAGAAGGGGCCACAAACCGCGCCGGGCCCACGTCAGTCCCATCCACCGCCCACGGCCCGTCGGGCGCCCCTTGAGAAGGAGGCTCACTTGGTTGAGTCGGTCAGTCACGCAGGGATTCTTTTCATTTCGATCACTTCTCAGTTCAGGTGGGAGAGCACGTTTTGGAAATCAAACAGCTGACTAGCACAAACATCTCCTTTCTGATTTGACAACCTCTTCTGAAGAGTGAACCACGTTTGGTACAAATCCACTCTTCACCCCTTCCCATCCCTCCTGGATGGTAATATCCCCCCTTTTAACCAGCTCATATATGTCTCTCGTCAGGTCTGTGAAGGCTTTCTCCACGTTAATGGCGTCGCGGGCTGACGTTTCGATGTACTTCATGCCGTACGCAGCGGCCAGCTTCTCTGCCTCGTGGCGAGTCACTTGCCTCTGTGTATCCAGGTCACACTTGTGGCCCACCAGAACGAACACGATTTGGTAGGGCTGAACGTGTACTTTGGTCTCTTCTAGCCACTCATGGACATTCTGGAAGGACCTGCGGTTGGTAATGTCAAATAAGAGAAGACCACCTACTGAGTTCCTGTAGTAGGCGCGAGTGATGGATCTAAAACACAAGAAAGAAGTAAAGAATAAAGGCCAGGCCCAAACCCCTGTACTTCAGTGAGCTCACACGGTGTATTCTAGCGTGTCCGGCTACTGACACAGTCCTTTAGTAAAAATGATTTCCTTTTTTTTTAAACAATGGGACGTAAATGCCATTCTGTAATTAATAACACGTGAATTTTCAATTGGGCAAAACTAAGAGATGGCATCTTCTAGAAATGAATGCTCACGGCCGTCCAGGCATTTTCTCTTGATTCAGTGAGCTCACCGTCCCACCCTGGCAAAACGGGATACCAAAGTCATAGGTTATTGCGAAGAAAACTGAAATAATGAATGTTAAAGTGTCCTCAGACCTGGAGAGTTCATGATAAATTCTAGTAGTTGAAACAGAATTTAAAAAGATTAGAAATGAATTCGTGATAGTTGACAGAAAATGTTTATGAGTATATATAGCTCTATTGCAATATACTCCATTTTTTCCACGTATCGCTTCTTCTTCTTTTACTCTAAGAGGGTCCTCCATCTCTTCTCTGAGGAGAAACACGCTTTGTTTTTTTTATTTTCTAGGCCATGTAGGAATGGGAAAAATAAGAATGGTCTGCGAAGGTGTCGAGCAGAGCGCCTGTCAGCCCTATTTCCTGACACATTTCAGAGAGGCTGACTCAGGAGGGACCCCTGGGAAAAACTGCCTAAATAGCGAAAATTTCCCCTTAAACTGATACAACTTATTTAAAGCAGTGTACCGGGAATATCTCTAAAACCTAAAGGCTTACTTCTAAAACCTTTGCTGTACTTAAACAGAAGAAACCTCCAATATTTTAACTTCTTGATTTGAGGAGCACACATAAGTTACCGTGCTTTGCTTAGAGCATATTAGAGCTTAGTAGAGCGTGTCGAATGATTTGCCTCCATAATCACTTGTTTTAGACTACTGTGCTTTTTGATCTACGTCTATTTTTAGGTTTTCTGTCTCCTTGGATGAAAAAGTTAAACAATGAGGGACTCAACAGCTTAAGGCTTAGGACAAATGGCGCAGTGATAAGAGAACAAACATTGTCCAGGGAATTATAGTCCAAGCTAGATGATCGTAAGAACAAATGTTACAAATGACTTCAAGTCTTCAGAACCAGGCAAATCAGCCCTGGAGACTGGAACCATTTCTAACTCTCTTATGTTTAAAGGTTCATGGAGAATGGTAGGTGTAATCAGAAAATTCAGTGTGAATGAAGGTTTTGATTCGTGAACAACTTGGTTCAGGAAAACAGTGAGCAAAATATTAATGGTTTGTATTTAGAAAGGAACAAAGCCCTTTCCCAACACAATATAAGACTACCTAAAAATGAAAACTTCCATTCATCAAAAAATTTTCTTGAAGTTCAAAGACAAATGACAAAGCAGGAAAATATTTTACAACATGCATGACAGAAAAGTATAATAATCTATAAAAAAAAACTCAAATCACTATCACCCAATAAATAATCAGCAGTGGATAGGAAAAGGCTGATCATACAGAAAGAGATTCCAATAAACATATAAAAGACACCTTTCTTCACTTCTAATGTGAGAAATGGAATCATGAATTCAAAGTGATCCTGTGCAAGGATATTTGCCACAGTGTTGTGCGTGGAAGTTGGGGGTGGAGTGGGGTGGAGACAAGTTTGTAGTAAACTCTTCTCTCTACTCTTCTTCAACTACCTAACCAGTATTTTCTGTGTTCAATTAGTCCTCAATAGATAAATGAATAAATAATCATAAACATATTTGAAGATGAATAAAGGCTATTGAGTCATTTCGATGCAGTTCCTGCTGCCTTATGTGACATTAGCTCGACTTGTTGTCTGCAAGTTTTCTGTGTACACTGCTCTCTCTGGCTTGTGTTTACACATGGGGTTTTCTGTCCCTGGGCTTTTCCTGCCTTTGCTTGGGTGGTCCTATTCATCTGGTCTCCTCTTCTCCAGGTAGCCTTCTCTGTGTTCAAATGTATAATTACACATGACACGTACTACAAAGGAAAAACAAAGGGTTGTAGGAGACAATTAAACCTGTTCATTGGTTACTCATTATACGCTAAGCGTTATAGTAGGGAGTGGGCATACAAATACGAACAAGACGCTCTTTTGTAGAATTGCTGTTTATGAATGTCCTCCCACTACGCCAGCACAGAAGTTCTAAGAGGGAAGGGCCCGTGTCTGTTTTGTTTACAAGGCATCCTCTTGTGTGTTTCGTCCGCCTGTTTCCCCAGAAACAAGTCCAGCGCCTGGCATGCGGTGGATGATCTCTTGCAACCAGGAATCAATCATCAGTATCTATTTCCTGTAATTACGAGTCTCTCTCTATATCTGTACCTATGTCTATAAGTAGCTGTCTCTGTATATCATCTCTCTTTACCTGTAGGTTCTGTAAGGGTGACCTGGAAACGTTTTTGAAAGTAACGTAGTGTAAGGACCGAGATTGATAATTTACGGTGATCAATTCCAGCTAGTTTATTAGCCACCAAGGGGCAAATCGGTGGAATTGTGGTGCAAGCAATACGTATTATTGACTGGCCCTCCCTGGCAGAGTGCTTCTTCCCCACCCCCCCCCCACCCCCCGCACTGAACTCCCGGCTAGCTGAAGGTGGGCTTGAGCAGAAATCCCCAGACCCTTGGTATCGTCCCCACGGGGACCGCGCGACCAGGACCAGGAAGTCCTCTCTCCCCAGGGGTTGTGCAAAGCCGCGTAGACCCTCCCACTGCTCGCGGCCCCGGCTGCGCTCCCCACCTGAACCTCTCTTGACCCGCGGTATCCCAGATCTGGAGCTTGATGCGTTTTCCGGGCTCGATCTCCACCAGACGGGAGAAGAAATCCACCCCCACGGTGGGGTCCGAAACCTGGGCAAAGCGGCCCTCGGTGAAGCGGCGGATCAGACAGGACTTGCCCACCGTGGAGTCCCCGATGACAATGAGCCGGAACTGGTATAGCCAGATGGCCTCCATGGCCGGGGCTCAGCAGGTCTCCTGGGCCCGGGCCGGCCGCGGGCGGCGACAGGGGCGCCCAGCCGAGGCCTCGGAGAGCGTGGCTTGGTCCGGATCTAGACCGGCCGCGAGCGCATCGCTGGCCTGGGAGCCTGAGGCGAGGTAGGCCCCGGCGCAGGGAGAGCGAAGGAATGGATGCTGCGCTCGCAGAGGTGATGAAATGGCAGCAGCATCAGCACCACGCACTCTGACTCATCACTGACAACCGAGTTACTGTAATCCCGCGCGTAGACGCGCCGCCCGGGGCTGCCACACTGTCTGTAAAAGGAGCGCACGCAGAAGCAGCCGCGGAAAAAACCCAGCGCCCTCCTTTCCTTTCTAATCCCTCCACCCACCGCCTCTTCGTAACTAATGTTTTTCTCTATCTCCAACTAGCAAAAGTAATATCTTTTCATTCACACTAGCAAAACAATCCAAAAACGTACACAAAAAGGTAGAGCCATCATGATCTGACCCCTCCCTCCCCAAGATATTAACAGCTTGGGATATATTCTTTCAGGTGTATTGTCATGCAAATATATATACACAAAAATTTATTGCTGTTTGATTTTACAAAAACTGGATCGAATTGGACCATTACTCTAGTGTTTGCTTTTTGTAATTAATACACAATCATAGACATCCTCCATTTCCAACCCATTTTCCTTTTGCCATGACAATGCTGCAATAATACACTCACGCACACGTTATTTTGCTGAGATAGAGTCTTTCGAAAGGGACCGGGAAGTCAAAGAGCATGAGCATTTTAAATGTAATGGATTTGGGCATTACACTTCGTAAAAATATTCAGCAGTATGAATTCTACTTAGCAGTAGGTGAAAAGGCCATTTCTTCACATTTTTTTCAAGCCTCATGTTATGTTCTTTCTGAATTCTTGCCAGTCTGATGTACTTAAATAAAAAGGCGCTCATTGCTTTCTTTTACATTTTCCTGACTACTAATGAGCTCAGTACCATTTCTTGTGCATTGACCATTTGCATTTCCTCTTCTGGGAATGGCCTCTTCAAATCTTTTGTCTGTTCTTTTCTTTAAAAAAATGTAATCCCTTATCATTGCCTTACTCAATTAAAAAACGTGGCGCTCCTTGGTGGCTCAGTCGGTGAAGCATCTGCCTTGGACTCAGGTCATGATCCCAGACCCTGTGATCGAAACCAAGGTCGGGCTCCCTGCTTGGCAGTCTGCTTCTTCTCCCTCTGCCTCTCCACCATCTTGTGCTCTCTCTCCCTCAAATAAATAGATAAAATCTTTAAAAAACAGTTTTATTGATATATAATTCACATTCCATACTATTCGCTCATTTGAAGTGTGTAATTCAACAGGCTTTAGTTGTGCAACCATCACCACAGTCAATTTTAAAATATTTTCATCACCCCCAAAACAAACCCCTACCTTTTGGCCCATCACCCCTCTATCATCCTTTCCTCCTAGCCCTAGGCGACAACTAATCTACTTTCTGTCTCTATAGATTTCCCTATTCTGGACATTTCATATAAAGGGAATTATAAAATATGTGGCTTCTTCTTTTCATAGAAGCTTTTCCTGGCTTTATAACTGGCTTTTTTCACTTACCATAATGTTTTAAAGGTTCATCCACATTCATTTTTATGACCGAGTAATATTCCACTCTGTGGCTGTACCATTTTGTTAATCCATTTATCTATTGATGGACATTTGGGTTGTTTCCACATTTTGGCTATTATAAATAATGCTGCTATGATCATTTGTGTACAAATGTTTGTTTGAACACATGTTTTGAACTCTTTTGGCTTTAAACCTAGGAGTCGAATTCCTGAGTTCAATGGTGACTGTATGTTGAATGCTTTGAAGAAATGCCGGACTGCTTTCCATAGCGGCTGCAACGTATAAGGGTTCTTATTTCTCCATATCTTCTCTAACACTTGTTATTTTCTGACTTTTGAATTTTAGAAATCCTACTGGGTGTGAAACATTGTGGTTTTGATTTGCATTTCCCTGAAGACTAATGACAGTGTGCGTATTTTTACATTCTTATTGGCCATTTGTGTATCTTCCTTGAGGAAATGTAGACTCAGAACCTTTTCCCACCTTTAAACTGGGTTGTTTGTCTTTTTATTATTGAGTTGTAAGAGTTCTTTACGTATTCTAGGTACAGGTCCTTTATCGCATGTATGATTTGTAAATATTTCTCCCATTCTGTGTTCCCTTTTTGCACTGTCTTGAGGGTGCCCTTCGAAGCACAGAGTTTTAAATTTTGATGAAATAGAAATTACATTTTTTCCCCTTTTGTTGCTCATGCTTCTGGTGTCATGTCTAAGAGTACTTTGCCAAATCCAAGGTCATGAAGATTCACTCCTAGACTTTCTTCTAAGATTTTCGTAGTTTTAACTCATACATTTAGGTCTACACTCTATTTCGAGTTAATTTTTATATATGTTGTGAGGTAGGGATCCAACTTAATTCTTTTGCATATGGATATCCAGTTGTCCAAGCACCCTTTGTTGGGAGAGGTCATTCTTTCCGCATTGAATGATTTTGGCACCATTGTTGAAAATCAATTGACCGTAGACTATGGGTTTATTTCTGGACTCTCAATTTTATTCCATTGGTTTATATGTCTAGCCTTATGCCAGTAACACATTGTCTTGATTATTAATTAATAATTAACTTACTCCAAATGTCCTATGAAGTTTTTTCCTTCCACTAAAGACTAGCCATCGCATTGGCTCCTTCTCCGCCCTCCCCCCCCCAAAATACAGTAGATTTTTAATTGTTTTTATCATTTCCAATCTTGCCAAACTCATTTACTAGTCCCAGTGGTATTTTTTAGGATATTCCATATGATTTGGTCGGTTTGTCTGCAACTGATCACGTGATCATGAGATGATCATGTGCTTTTTGGCTTTTTATTCTATTGATATGATGTATTACATTAATTGATTTTTGGATGTTGAGTTAACCTTGCATTCCTGGTATAAATCCTACTTGATCATGGTGTATAATTGTTTAAATATGGTTTTAGATTTGCTTTGCTAGTATTTTATTGAAGATTTCTGCATCCAACTTCATAGTATTTATTGATCTGGAGGATTTTTTTTTTTTATCGTGATGTCCTCATCTGGTTTTAGTATCAGGGTAATATTGGCCTCATAACATGAGTTCAGAAGTGTTCCTTCCTCTTCTGCAATTTGGAAGAGTTTGTGAAGAATTGGTTTTAATTCTTTTTAAATGTTTGCTAACATTCAAGCCGGTCGGGCCTGGGCTTTTCTTTGTGGGCAGTATTTTGATTACTAATTCAATCTCTTCACTTGTTATGGGTCTATTCAGATTGTCTCTTTCTTCCTCTTTTTAAAATTTTAAACGTATTTCACCAAGTATATCCAAAACTATAATCAATTTTATAATCAGCTACCCAATTTATAAGCACTATAAAATTATGAATGAGATGTTTTATATATTTTTGGTACTAAATCTCAGAAATTTGGTGTGTATTCTACACCTACAGCACATCTCAACTTGTACCAGGAGTGTCACTTGTGGCTCGTGACAGTGCAGCCCGGAAAGGCCCCCCTTCCCCCCAGCCGCATCCTCCCCCTACAACTCCTTCTCAAGACCAGCGGGCTCATGCCCTAGACCCCACCCCACCCCCCTCTTAGGTTGCACAGTCAGGGAAGTGGAGGCAGATATACCTACCCTGCCTGGTGTGCTCAGATGCTCACATTCTCCCCACCTCAAGACACCCAAGTTCTGAAAGGAAGTGACGGTGTCCACAGAGCCGTGGTCTGTGGTCCGCCAGCTGCCCACTGGTGTTAAAAGGCCAGAAGCAGGAGTCTGAAGCCCTACAGGGTCCTCACCCCCAATGGCCCTCCACTCTGGCCACTGTTTCTTGAGTCAGCTTCAGTAGTTCGCATGTTGGTAAGAATTTTTCCATTTCATCTAATAAGTTATCCAATTTCTTGGCATACACGTGTTCGTAGTATTCCTTTATGATCCTTTTAAATTTTGTAAGGTCAGTAGTAATGTCTCCTCTTTCGTTTCTGATTCTAGTAAATTGAGTCTTCTCTCTCTCTCTCTTTCTTGGTCAATCTAGCTAAAGGTTTGTCAATTTTCTTCATCTTTTCAAAGAACTAACTTTTCTTTTGTTGATTCTATTTTTAATTTACTTTCTATTTCGTTTACCTCTGCTATAATTTTTAGTATTTCCTTCCTTCTCCTCGATTTAGTTTGCTTATCTTTTTTTTTCTCCAGTTTCTTAAGGTGTAAGGTTTATAGATTTGAGATCTTCCTTTTTTCTTAACAGAGGCATTTACAGCTATAAATTTCCCTCTGAGCACTGCTTTATCCACATCTCATAAGTTTTGGTATCTTGTGTCTTTGTTTTCATTTATCTCAAGGTATATTCTGATTTTTATTTTGATTTCTTTTTTTATTGCATACCATACGGGTTTATTCTGGACAATACTCCATGTGCACTTGAGAAAAATGTATATTCTGTTTTTGGGTGTAGTGTTCTATATATGTGTCTTAGGTCTAGTTGGCTTTTAGTGTTGTCCAAGTCTTCTATTTTCTTCTTGATCTTCTGTAGTGTTGTGCTAGCCATTACTGGCAGTGGGATGTAAAGTCTTCAACTATCATTGTAGAAATATTTCTTGCTTTAATTCCATCAGTGTTTGCCCCATGTATTTTGGAGCTTGGTTGTTGGATGGATGCTTATATATTTGTAATCACTATACTTCATGATGATTGACACTTTTATCATTATGAAATATTCCTGTTTATCTCCAGTATCCCTTTTTTTGTTTGGAAGTCTATTTTGTGTGATGCTAGCATAAACACTTCAGCTTTTTTGTAGTTGCCGTTTGCATGATACATCTTTTGCCATATTTTTTTACTTTCAGTTTGTATTGTGCGATGTTAAGCATTTCTACTGTATATATAGTTGTATCACTTTTAGAAACCCACTCTCACAATCTATGTTTTTTTATTAGATTTTGTTATTGTAATCAGTGATATACTTGGATTTGCATACATCATTTAATTTTTCCTTTTCTATATATCTTATGGGATTTTTTATTCCTCTATTCCTCATGTCTGTTCATGTTTTCTGCCCATTTGAAACTGGATTATTTGTTTTTTGGGTATTCAATTTTATAAGTTCTTTATATTTTTTGGATACTAACCCTTTATTAGATATGTCATTTTCAAATATCTTTTCCCATTCCAAAGGCTGCCTTTCAGTTTTATTGATTGTTTCCTTTGCCATGCAGAAGCTTTTTATCTTGATGTACTCCCAGTAGTTCATTTTTGCTTTTGTTTTCCTTGCCTCAGGAAACATATCTAGAAAGAAGTTGCTATGGCTGATGTCAAAGAGGTTACTGCCTGTGTTCTCCGCTAGGATTTTGATGGATTCCTGTCTCCATTTAGGCCTTTAATCCATTTTAATTTATTTTTATGTACAGTATAAGAAAGTAGTCTAGTTTAATTCTTTTGCATGTTTTTTTCCCTCTGAAGTATTTTATTTTATTTTATTTTTTATTGTGTTATGTTAGTTACCATACAGTACATCATTAGTTTTTGATGTAGTGTTCCATGTTTTAATCTTTTGCATGTTTCTATCCCGTTTTCCTAACACCATTTGTTGAAGAGACTGTCTTTTTCTCATTGGATATTCTCTCCTCCTTTGTTGAATATTGACCATATAGTTGTGGGTTCATTTCTGGGTTCATTTCTGGGTTTTCTATTCTGTTCTATTGATCTATGTGTCTATTTTTGTGCCAATGCCTTAATGTTTTGATCACTAAAGCTTTGTAATATAACTTGAAGTCCAGAATTGGGATGCCTCCAGCTTTTCTTTTCTTCTTCAAGGTTGATTTGGCTATTTGAGGTCTTTGGTGGTTCTGTCAGAATGGCTGAAATTAAAAACACAAGAAATAAGAAGTGTTGACAAGAATGTGGAGAAAGGGGCGCCTGGGTGGCTTAGTCGTTAAGCGGCTGCCTTCGGCTCAGGTCATGATCCCAGGGTCATGGGATCGAGCCCCACATCGGGCTCCCTGCTCAGCGGGAAGCCTGCTTCTCCCTCTCCCACTCCCCCTGCTTGTGTTCCCTCTCTCGCTGTGACTCTCTCTGCCAAATAAATGAATAAAATCTTAAAGAAAAAAAAAAAGAATGTGGAGAAAAAGAAACTCTTGTGCAATGTTGATGGGAATGCAAAGTGGTATAGCTGCTGTGAAAAACAGTGTGGAGGTTTCTCAGAAAAATAAAAATAGAACTACAATAAGATCCGGTAATTCACTACTGGGTATTTACCCAAAGAAAATGAAAACACTAATTTGAAAAGATATGTGCACCCCTATGTTTATCACAGAACTATTTACAACAGCCAAGATATGGAAATGACCCAAGTGTCCATCGATAGAGGAATGGATAAACAAGATACGATGTGTGTATATGTATGCATGTATATGCTTCTGTATACATAATGGAATATTACTCAGCCATAAAAAGGATGAGATCTTGCCGTTTACAATGACATGGGTGGAGCTACAGAGTATAATCCTAGTGAAATAAGTCAGTCAGAGGAAGACAAATACCATATGATTCCACTCATGTGTGGAATTTAAGAAACAAAACAAAGAAATAAAGAAAAGAGAGACAAACAAAAACCCAGACTCAACTCCAGAGAACAAACTGGTGGTTGCGAGAGGGGAGGTCGGTGGGGGGATGGGTGAAACAGGTGAAAGGAATTAAGAGTACACTTATATACTGAGTAATGTCTACAATTTTTGAATCATTATATTGTAACCTGAAGCTAATATAACACTATACGTTAGTTATACTGGAATTAAAATAAAAACTAAGGAAACAACATTGGTACATCACTAATAACTAAACGCCACATTCTATTTAAATTTCACTAATTTTCCCTAATGTCCTTTTTCTTTTCCAGTATCCCATCTAGGATACCACATTACATTTTGTCATCATGTTTCCTTAGCCTCCTCTGGTCTGTGACTGTTTCTCAAAATTTCTTGGTTTTTGATAACATAGAGACCTTTGAGGAATACTGGTCAGGGATCTAGTAGATTCCCATTTGGGATTTGTTTGGTATGCTTCTCGTGCTTCTACTAGTAAGGAGTAGACTCACTATAATGTGAATATTTGTTTGCTTGATGTTGTTTAAGATCCCTTAACTTATCATCATTTTGAAAAATTCTATTTTCTTGGGGTGCCTGGGTGTCTCAGTCGGTGAAGCGTCTGCCTTTGGCTCAGGTCATGATCCCAGGGGCCTGGGATCAAGCCCCACATCGGGCTCCCAGCTCAGCAGGGTGTCTGCTTCTCCCTCTGCCCCTCCCCTTGCTCATGCTTTCTCTCTTATTCGCTCTCTCTCTCTCAAATAAATAATAAAAATAAAATCTTTTAAAAAATAAAAAAATAAAAATTCTGTTTTCTCTTTGGTGTTCAGCTTGGGTGCGCTGACCCCATCTTCCAGATCACTGAACTTCTTCTGCATCTTGTAACCTACTTTTGATGACCTCTGGCGTATTTTTCGTTTCAGTTATTGTATTCTTCAACTCTGATTGGGTCTTTCTTATATTTTCTGGTTCTTTGTTGATATTTTCGCTGAGGTCATCCATTCTTCTTTCCAGTCTGAACTCTATCAGGTAGATTCGTTACTGCTGTTTCATTTGGTCCTTTTCCTCAGATTTTGTCTTGTTTCATTTGGAGCATATTCCTCCGTCTCCTCATTTTGCCTGACTTTCTGTGT
This sequence comes from Potos flavus, assembly GCA_028534135.1. Classification (NCBI taxonomy): domain Eukaryota; kingdom Metazoa; phylum Chordata; class Mammalia; order Carnivora; family Procyonidae; genus Potos; species Potos flavus. Next base: position 364,245 of record CM052901.1, on the reverse strand, counting down.
TCGTTTCTATGAATTAGGCAGAACAATGACTTCTCCTAAATTTGAAGGAATGGTCTGATGTATGGCCATCCCCCGTGTGGGCTGTGTGTGCCCGGTGAATTGGGATGGCTAGCTGGAGCTTTGGCCGGCATGGGCTGGGGCTACTGGGGTTGCCGTGGTGGAATGGCCGGAGCCGAAGCGGGTACAAGCTAGGGTGTCTCAGGGTGCTCAGCATAGGGGGCACCCTGGTGGCCATGAGCCGGGTGTTCCCTGGGTGCTCTGTGCAGGGAGTGCCAAGGGTGTGGTTAGAGTGGGAAGTGAGCCGGGAGGTCCCGGAAGGCTGGGCGCCAGGAGAGCCCTTAGCAAGTCACCCGGAGCCAAAGTGCCGAGGGCCTGGAGTGTTCCGGGGTGCTTTGTGGCTCTGTTGCCTTGGCGAAATGGCGAGAGCTGTAAGCGGGTACTGACCTGGGCTGTGCTGGTGTGGGCCGTGCTGGGGTTGCTTTCGTGGATGGTTGGGGCCGTGTGGGCTCGGGGCCTGGGGCTGGCTGAGGCAGCGGGCCAGCCAGGGTGCCGACACTGTGCACTAGTCTGTGCTTCTGGGGTGGAGGGGAATGTGAACTGTGGAGCTCACCAAGCTCTCCAACTCAGAGAAAGTTCCAGTAGCTGCCTCACCATTTGGCAGCGTTCCGGTGCGGATTCCTTTATATTCCAGTTGCCCTTTTAAACCACGGCTTTTGTTTTTCTTTTCCCACGGTGGACAAGTCTGCTCCTGGTCCCTCAAGACCCTCTGTCCCCGCTGCAGTCCGCAGTGTCGGGCTGGCGACTTCGCTTTGTTGCCGTGTAGACCACAGCTACCAGTCCTTCAGGAGGAGTCGCTCTAGAAATACGCGTCGTCTGGTGTGTTCTGCAGAAGAGGGGACTCCAAGGTTCTTAGGTCACCATCTGGGACCATGACGCTGTAGTTATACTTTTTTCAAGTTCTGGTTTGTTCAAAAATTTTTTTCTTTTTCTATAACCTCGATATTTGAAACTAGCTTCATTGGATATGAAATCCTTCGTTCACACTTTTTTCCTCTGAATTTCTTGAAAATGCTGCTTCATTGCCTTGCTTTATATGTTGCTTTTGGAAAACCTGGTTCAGATTAATTAATTTGCCTTCATGAATTATTTCATTGTTTTGCCTAGAAGCTTTGAGGATATATTTTATCTTTCATGTGTAATAATTTTACTAGGATATGTCTTGGAGTTGGCCATTTTGGTTTATTTTCCCGGAAACCTAGTGGGACTTTTCAATGTGTAAAGTCTTTCACTTTGGAAATTTTTCTTGGATTATAGGTTTAAATCTTTTAAATATTCCTTTGCTTCTCTTTCAATTCACTTATTTCTTTCTGATCCTTTTGACTTTCTTCTTGGTTTTATTTTCATCGTCTCAGTTATTTTTCTGCCTTTTTCAATGCACCTTATTAAAATTTTTGAGTCTATTTTTCCTTCGCAACCTTGTAATTGAGCTTCACTTCTGAAATAATTTTGTCTCTTTCTTCCATTTATTTTTTGGTTTGATCAATTTTCTCTTTGCTTTTTTCTTGATTTTTTGAAACCCTGAATCCAGGTGATTTTTTTCATATCCCCATATATTTGTCTGCATGCTTTTTAATCAGTTTGGAATGTCGTATTACAGAGTTTTTTTTTTTCTTCTGTAAGGAGATGTTTATCAGTTGAGGTATGTTGGATCCTGTTTTCTGATGTTTTGGGGTAATAACTCTATAGATTTACCAAAAGTTACTTCTCACTTCTTTTAATGTCTTGCATTTCTTCCCTAGAAGCCATACTTCTTCCTTGTACTCTGTGTTCTGGCCTACCAGGACATTTTAAAACATGTTTTTATACTTGAGTTAGACTTTTTCTTTCAATGATTTTAGATTAACCCTAGACCCATGCTGCACCACAGGCTGATAAAAACTGTAGGAAATAAGGAAGTTTGTGGTGCAGCATGAATATGACAGAGTACTTCCTGGAATTTGTTATTTTTTCTTTTTTTAAACGTATAGTTATATTGATATTTGGGGATTTTTCTGTTTTAAGTTATGCTTCCCATGTGGTTTTAGTACCATTTAGAATTTACTTTTGTTACTTGTATTGATTTCGGAGGAAACATTGAAAGACACAAATCAAGGCAGCCACCATTGTCTTCATCAACCTGGAAGTCTAATTAGTCTTTTAAAATATTTTCCTAACTTAGAAAAACCAGATCCACTGTCCCCTACTTTGTTGAGATCACAAGGTATCGTTTTCCTTACCTGAATAGCTTAAGACCTTCCCACCTTTGCTGATGACAGAACAGATCTTAAAAGGTGGTCTTAGGTTGTAACTTGTATAAAAGAAAACCTATCCTCAGACACTGGGTAGTATACACTTACCTCTTTCTTTCTTATAAATAGCAGTATTCGTTTTAGGTTTTCATTTTAATTCCAGTGAACACAGAATGTAATATTGGTTTCATGTGTACCATACAGTGATTCCACACTTCCATACAGCACCCTCTGCTCATCACAGCAAGCGCCCTCCTTCATCCCCATCCCCGATTTCCCCCGTCCCCCCACCCATCTCCTTTCTGGTGACCATCAGGGTGTTCTCTATAAGTAAGAGTCTGTTTCTTGGTTTGCTTCTCTCTCTCTTTTCCCCCATTTGATCCTTTGTCTTGTTTCTTAAATTCCACATATGAGTGAAATCATATGGCATTTGTCTTTCTCTGACTGACTTATTTCACTTAGCATAATACTCTCTAGCTCCATCCACGTTGCAAATGGCAAGATCTCATTCTTTTTTTTTTTTTTTAAGACTTTATTTATTTGACAGAGAGAGAGCACAAGCAGGGGGAGCAGCAGAGGGAGAAGCAGGCTCCCCGCTGAGCAGGAAGCCCAATATGGGGCTCGATCCCAGGACCCCGGGACCATGACCCAAGCCGAAGGCAGACGCTTCACCGACTGAGCCACCTAGGTGCCCCAATCTCATTCTTTTTGATGGCCGAATAATATTCCATTGTGTATACATACCACATCTTCTTTATCCATTCATCAGGGGATGACATTTGGGCTCTTTCCATAATTTGACTATTGTTTGGATACTAACCCTTCATCAGATACGCCATTTGCAAATATCTTCTCCCATTCCGTAAGTTGCCTTTTAGTTTTGTTGACTGTTTCCTTTGCTGCGTAGAAGCTTTTTATTTGGATGAAATCCAAATCATTTATTTTTGCTTTTGTTTTCCTCGCCTCAGGAGACATATCTAGAAAGAAGCTGCTGTGCCTGCTGTGGAAGAGGTTGCTGCCTGTGTTCTCCTCTAGGATTTTAATGGTTTCCTGTCTCACATCCACTTTGAATTTATTTTTGTATATGGTATAAGAAAGTGGTCCAGCTTCATTCTTCTGCATGTTGCTGTCCAGTTTTCCAACACCATTTGTTGAAGAGACTCTTTCCCATTGGATCTTTTTTCCTGCTTTGTCAAACATTAATTGGCCATAGAGTTGTGTGTTTATTTCCGGATTTTTTATTCTGTTCCATTGATCTATGGTGTCTTCCTTTTTTGAGGCTGAACTTTGTTTCTTCTTTGAAGGACCAAGTTAAGTTTGGCTTTTGTTTTCAGATTTGAGTGATTTTATTTTAGCATGTATATTTGAGTACATAGAGTAATAGAACATTTAAAGTTCTTTACAAATATTTGCCATTATTCTTTAAAGATAGTGTGCCTTATCTTTTTATGGACAGCAACAAGACTTTTGGTCAAATTTCTTAGTTTCCTTCTTATTTTTATGGAATAAAAGGTCCAGTTTACTTTGAAACGTTACCATATATTTGCTTCTTTTAAAAAATCATTATTATGTTTTATTTAATGAATACTTGCTCATTTAACAATATAATCTGGTCATAAAGGTCATATGCTCATCATGTCTGACCCTGAGGCAATCAGAGTCAGTCTAATACCGGTTGGTCTTAATCTCTTTTTAGAGCCGATTTTAAAATTTATTCTTTTAGGATTTGTCTCTCTGATGTACTTTCTCTCTGATTTTATTATTCATACCAGAAATAAATTCAGCCATGTATTAAACTAACAAAAATGTAAAATTGTTTTAATGATTTTAACGGAAGTGTTTCTACGGAGCAGTTTAAGATCGTGGCTCTATCTATGTCATCTGTGACTTTAGCCATCTGTTGAGCTCACACACGATGCATTCCAATAATTCAATTACATAGCAAAAGATCATGATACTTTCCATGTGATTTAAGATCGCAGTGGTTATGCCATGGGAATAAAGAAAATTAAGTGAAAATAAAAAGAACTTTAAAATGCACAGTGAGAAGATACTTTGGACTGACTAGATACAGAAAACACAGCATTCTTTTCATAAGAGAGTTGGACAGAGGAGACAGTATTTTCCATATTCTTATTTCCAAAAACCTTTATAATATGATAAGTGAAAAGAGAGCCTTTCTACTAAAAGAGCTGTCCTAACTCTTCTGCTTAGCCACGCTTGCATAGGTATTTTCAATTTCTTTGTCTTCGGGACATGTGTGGGTAAATTCTTCACGGGCATAGGCATTGTGAAGATAGCGCCAGACTCCTGAGAATTCTGCTGGAATGTCAAAGTCACGGTATTTCTTGGCTGCAACCTAGGGTTTTGGGAAAAAAACAGTTGGTAGTAAAAGGCATCAGTGACATGCCTAGTGTGTAGAAACATATCGCAAAAGTCAAGATCATTAAGGACATGTTATCTACACAAAAAATAAACTTAAAGAATCTTGGACTTACTACTTTAATGTTTTGTTTGCAAAGGTAGACAAAGCTATATGTGTATAATCACATTGATATTTATGCTGTATTTAATTATTAATATGTTTAGAGGCAAGCACAGAAAAAGAGCACATATTTCTCCAACAGACTAAGAGTTTGCTTAGGGTCCCGACTATGTCTTTTTTATTTTATTTTATTTTATTTATTTATTTGCCAGAGAGAGAGAGAAAGCACAGGCACAAGCAGGGGGAGTGGCAGGCAGAGGGAGAAGCAGGCTCCCCATTGAGCAGGGAGCCTGATGTGGGACTCGATCCCAGGACCCTGGGATCATGACCTGAGCAGACACTTAACTGTCTGAGCCACCCAGGCATCCCAGGTCCCAACTATGTCTTATTTCTTTATGTATTCTGTGTGTCTGGCATAGGATCTGAGACAGAATAAGTTCTGTTCAATAAGAATTTATTAAATCAATGATTAAATCATCATAAAATTATAGTAGCTCACATTACTTATCATTTGCTATGATTCAGACACTGTTCTAGGCATTTTACATGCCTTAATTTAATTTTCTCAACAATTCCATGAAATGGGTAACATTACCCCTGTTTTATAGATAAGACAGTGGAAAACACCTTCTGATTTCGGAAGAAGCAAGAAGTTTTTATGGTTCCCAGAAAAGATCATTATGGAGATATACACTATGCATAATGATGATGACAAAGCCATCATGTAACAATCTCACACTAAATAGTCACTGTGTTTCATGTGGCGATTCCCAAACCCCTCCTAAACCGTTCAGCGTGCCCTACAAAGACTTACTTTAATAATGTTCAGTTTGGGTAACAAGCTGCAGTCAGCCAGTGTCAGCTGATCCCCGTCCAAGAACAATCTTCTGGAAACTGTGAGTTCCTCTGTACTGTCTGGATCAATTTCATCCATAAGCGGAGTGTTTAAGTAGTCATCCAGACGCTTAAATTCTCGGAGCAGAGATTTTTCAAAATCTGATGCAAAGAAATCATAGGGTTACTAATGTTTCGTCCTCATGACCGAATACATTCTCAATATGCTTTTTACACATTTAGACATCTCTAGCTACACACATTGTTTACACTGGCCCTTCAAAATCTAACTAGTTAACTAGAACTCTCAACTGCCCAGTGATAAGACAGGGTCAGATGTTTAATGAAATGGTGAGTAAAAATATTTTTGGACTTTTCTTGAGGAGGTGCATTGGGAGAAGAGTCAAAGAGAGTCATATATGTTATGACTAAACACAGAAGAGTCAGAAGCGGAATCATGACTCAGAAGGTAGTAGACCTATTCAAGAATGTTTGCGGGAGATGGTAGGTGTTATGGCTTCAGAAACCTTAAAGGTACACAGGACCGGGGAAGTTGTAAGGCTAAAGCACACGGTCCTGCAGTTAGCTCACTCCTGGCATATCAATGCTCTAACTGAGCTAAGTTAATAATTGCTCTATTGAATCTTGAGTTCTAAATTTAATAAAACTTCATGCAAAGGAATTTCAAAGGAGAGAAGAAAGAATCAGAGGACCAGTGTATTCCCCAACATATACTACATATTCGGGAAAATCCTACTTTAGCTGAGTGAGACTGAGAGTCAGCAAATGTGTGAAAGAAACAGAAATTTAAACAAAGGTGTCTTACGCTTATTTGCTTCTTTTTGAGTATTCTTAATGTATGCAGAAAACTTGGCAAAGAGGTTACAGCCCACATCAAAGGACTCTTTGTTCTTGGGACTCAGGTGCGGATACCTTAAAAAGAAACATCACTCTATGATTATTCACACATAACAAGTCAGAGACCAAGTGTCCTGGCTTGCACTCTACTGAGAATGGAGGTTTTGGGAAATTGTGCTGGACATGGACGGTCCTGGAATCTGTCATTGGAAATATATTTTTTTCCCAATATCAGAATACTTAATTTCTAAAGTTCACTGGGAAACCAGTTGTGGAGAATTCAGAGCTCATTAACTTGTAGAAGCAATGTTTTAAATGGTTGTTAGGTCCTCTGTACTTGTTCCTAAAAGCCTGTTTGGCAGGAGATATGTTGCTAATACATTTTCAAAGATAAGTCATAGGAAAAATATGGTTTTAAATTATTGTAACTTACATAAAAATGAAGGAATAAAGAGTATCCTCTAAAATGATGTAATAATGTAATTCACCACATTAAGAAATTAAATACCATATGATCATGAATAAACGCAGAAAAAGAGTTCAATGAAAATCAATTCCTATTCACAAAAAAACTCCACTAGCAACTAGAAATGGTCAGGACAAACAGTCATCTTCCTTGATTCCTCTCTTCTCTCCATCCCCGTATTTGATCTACTAGCAATTCTAGCCAGCTTACCTTGCAAAATGTACCCAGGGGAGGTGGGTGGGGGATGGGCTAGATGGGTGATGGGCATTTAGGAGGGCACTGGGTGAGCACTGGGTGTCGTATGTAAGTGATGAATCACTGAATTTTACTCCTGAAACCAGGATTGCACTGTACGTAAACTAAATAGAATTTAAATAAAAATCTGAAAAGAAAACAAATAAACCCCAAAATGTACTCAGAAGCTATCCACTTCTCACCACGTCCCCTGCCCGGTCCAAAGCTCATACTACTGCAACAGCTTCTTGACTATTCTCCCCACTCCCCTGCTCGTCCCCCACATGCCTAGACTCTTCTCCACCTGCTGCCAAAGCGATCATGCTAAAAGGCAAGTCGTATCATGTCTCTTCCCTCCTTATTACCCTGCAATGTGTCCATCTCATTCAGACTCGGACCCCAAGTCCTCGCAGTGGTCTAGGAGGACGGATGTGATCTGACCCCATCTTCCGCTCTCATTTCCTCCTACTCTTCCCCAGTCTTCCCCACTCACTTCACTTGGAACTTATCTCCTTGGTGTTCTTCGAATAGGCCTGACGAGCTTCCACCCCAAGCCTTTTTCACTTTGCCCTAAATGGAGTGATTTCCCTCATATATGCACATGACCTGCTCCCCCTCTTCTTTCACTTCTTGTTTTTATAATCTCTTCCTAATCGAGTCCTTCCTCTGCCCACCCTATCTAACACTACAACCTTTCCCCTGTCCTTAACACTTGCTATTTCCCTCCCTTGTTTCATTTGTTCTTAGTATTTAGCATCATCTAAAGTAGTTTGTTTTGCTTTAAAGTAGTTTGTTTATTGTCTTCCCCAACTAGAATGGAAGGTCCACGAGGGCAGAGTGTTTAATCACTGATGTGTCCCAGGTGCCTAGAACAGTACCTGACACTAAGTATTCAGTAAATATTTGTTGAATGATTAAACTAATTCGTTAATTTCCTTAATTGATAAAATGTATCCATCAGAAACTTTCAGCAAGCACCATTTAAATGGTGAAATGTTAGAACTATTTCCCTTAAAATGAGTACAGGATAAGAGTAATCATTATCATTACTACTCTTCAACACTGTGCTGAATGCACTAATAAATGAGACAAAAAACATTCTAAATGGTGACTTTAGAACCATTTACATTAAATTTAGGAAAAGGATAGACACCTACAATTGCTTTTATAATAGATATTGTTTTTGAGGTTCTAGCAAGTTGAGAAAGACAACATAAAGCACTAGCATAATTATTGGAAGAGAAGCAAGAATAGAATTGTATACATAGAAAACCCAGGAAAGTATAGGAAAAATTACTAGAATTAATGAGATATTTTGGTAAGGTGGCTAATACAAGTCAAACATTAAAAAAAATAAGTTTTCCATGCTAGCAATAACCACATAGAAATGGATATTAGTAGCATATTCCATTTACAATAGTGATAAAAGTATAAAATATTTAGAAATAGGTGCGCCTGGGTGGCTCAGTGGGTTAAAGCCTCTGCCTTCGGCTCAGGTCATGATCTCAGGGTCCTGGGATCGAGCCCCGCATCGGGCTCTCTGCTCAGCAGGGAGCCTGCTTCCCCCTCTCTCTCTGCCTGCCTCTCTGCCTACTTGTGATCTCTCTCTCTGTCAAATAAATAAATAAAGTCTTTAAAAAATATTTAGAAATAACTTAATAGAAAAGGTAGAGAACCAATATGAAAAAAGCAGAGCAAGACAAAATCTTATCAAAGAACATAAAAGACTGGCACTTAGGTTGATAACCTAATATAAATCAGTGGATGAATGGGTAAAGGAGATGTGGTACTTATATACAATGGAATATTATCCATCCATAAAAAAGAAGGAAATCCTGCCATTTGTGACATGAATGGACCTTGAGGACATTACTCTAAGTGAGATAAGTCACAAAGACAAATACTGTATGATCTCACTTATATGCGGAATCTAAAAAGCAAAACTCATAAAAAAGGAGTAAAGTGATAATTACTGGAGGCACCCTGGTGGGGGGGTTGGGGAGATATTGTTTAAATTGTGAAAACTTGCAACTAATAGATAAATGAGCACAGCATAGTAATTATAGTCAACAAGACTGTATTATAAACTCCAAAGTTGCTGAGAGACAAAGTTTTAATTGTTCTCACCACAAAAAAGAAATAATAATTATGTAATGTGATAGAGATATTAGCTAACACTACAGTGGTTATCATATTGCAATATATAAATACCAAATCAACATGTTGTACACCTTGAACTTACACAATGTTATATAACAATTATATCTCAATAAAAATAATGAGATGGCACCCAAACAAATACACAAATCATGTTCTTTGATGGGAATCATTTGTATCATAAAAATGAAATTTCTTCAAATAGTAATATAAATCCAGTGCAATTTCAATTAAAAGCCTAATCTTTTTTAAAAAAATTGAGATAAAATTCACATAACATAAAACCACTTGAGCTATTTTAAAATGTACAATTCAGCAGCTTGTGCAGCAATCACTCCTATCTAGTTCCCATTAAGCAGTTACTCGCCATTCGCTCCTCCTCTCAGCTCCTGGAACCACTAATCTTTCCGTGTCCATGAATTTGCTTATTCCGGACATTTTATATAAGTGGAATCATATAATATGTGGCCTATCGTGTTTGGCTTCTTTCACTTAGTATGATGGTCAAGGTTCATTCATATTCTAGTATGTATCCCTACTTCATTCTTTTCTTATGGCTGAATAATATTTCATCGTATGGGTAGACCATATTTCCTTTATTCAATAGTCAGTTGATGGACATTGTGTTGTTTTCATCTTTTGGTTAGTGTAAATAGTGCTGCTATGAACATTGCATACGTGTTTTTGTTTGAATACCTGTTTTCAGTTCTTTTGAGTAACTGTCAATCTCTTTTCTGCATTGGCAGAATTTCTACCAGCAATGTATGAGAATTCCAATTTCTCCACATCCTTATCAGCACTTGCTATTTTCTGTTTTCTTTATGACAGCCATATTGGTGGCTTTGAAGTATTATCTCATTGTGGTTTTGATTTGCATTTCCCCAATGTCTAATGATGTTAAGCATCTTTCATGTGCTCATTATCCATTTGCATATATTCTCTAGAGAAATGTCTGCCTATGTCCTTGTTCATTTTTAAATTAGGTTGTTTGCCTTTCTGTCGTTGAATTCTTTATATATTCTGGATGCTAGACCTTTATCAGATACATGATTTGGAAATACTATCTCCCCTTTTGTGGGTTATCTTTTCACTCTTTTTTTTTTTTTTTAAAGATTTTATTTATTTATTTGTCAGAGAGAGAGAGCACAAGCAGGCAGAGTGGCAGGTAGAGGCCGAGGGAGAAGCAGGCTCCCTGCCGAGCAAGGAGCCCGATGTGGGACTCGATCCCAGGACCCTGGGATCATGACCTGAGCCGAAGGCAGCTGCTTAACCAACTGAGCCACCCAGGCGTCCCTCTTTTCACTCTTTTTGATAGTGTTCTTTGATGCATGAAAGTTTTTAATTTGATGAACTCTAATTTTTCTATCTTTTCTTTTGTTGCTTAAACATTTGGTGTCATATCTAAGATTCTATTGCCAAATACAAGTTCCTGAAGATTTATACACATGTTTTCTTCTAAGAGTTTTACAGTTTTAGTCCATACATATAGTTCTTTGATACACTTTGAATTAATTTTTATTTATGGAGTGTGGTAAGGGTCTAACTTTATTCTCTTGCATGGAATATCTAGTTGTCCCAGCACCATTTCTTGGAGAGACTATTCTTCTCCCATTTAATGGTTTTGGTACTCTTGAAAATCAGTTGATCATGCATGTATGGGTTTATTTCTGGACTCTCAACTCTCCTCCATTCATTTATTCTATTCTTATGCAAGTCTATTGCATAAGTCTATTCTTATGCAAGCACTGCACTGTTTTGATTACTATAGATTTGTAGTAAGTTTTGAAATCAGGAAGTGTGAGTCCTCCAACTTTGTCTTTATCAAGACTAATTTGGCTATTTGTAGTCTCTTGCAATTCCATATGAATTTGAGCATTGCCTTTTTAATTTCTGCAAAAAAAAAATTCGAATTTTTATTGTGGTTGCACTGAATTAGTAGATCCTTCTGGAGAATATTTCTATCTATCTTAATAATATTAAGTTTTCTATTCCTCAAGCATGGGATATTTGTATAGGTTGAACTGCATCACTCCAAAAAGATATATTGAAGTCATAAACTCCAGTACATTTTTTTTAATTTAATTTCATTTTTTCAGTGTTACAAGATTCATTGTTCATGCACCACACCCAGTGCTCCATGCAATCCGTGCCCTCCTCAACACCCACCACCAGGCTCACCCATCCCCCCCACCCCCCTCCCCTCCGAAACCCTCAGTTTGTTTCTCAGAGTCCACAGTTGTTTTTTTGGGTTTTTTTTTTTTTAAGAGTTGTTTGTTTGTTTTGGGGGGGAAAGGGCAGGGAGAATCTTCAAGCAGACTCCCCACTGAGCAGAGAGCCCGATGCAGGTGTCAGTCTCACAAGCCATGAGATCATGACCTGAGCCGAAACCAAGAGTCAGATGGTCAACCAACTGTGCCGCCCAGGCGCCACAACTCAAGTACTCTCTAATGTAACCTTATTTTGAAATAGGACTGTTACAGGTATAATTAGTTAAGACAAGGCCATACTGAGTAAGGTGGGTCCATTAATCCAAAATGATTGGTGCTCTTAGTGCTATGGTAAGTGCTGTGAAATGTGTAAGCCTGATGATTCACAGACATGTACCCTGGGGCAAATAATACATTATGTGTTAATAAAAAAAATAAAATTAAAAAAATAAGTAAAAAAAAAAACATCTTTCGAAAAGACAGAAGTATGGAGAAAATGCCATGTGAAGATGGAAGATTGGACTTAAGGATCTATAAGTCAAGGAACATCAACGACTGCTGGAAAACCACTAGAAACTAGGAAAAGGCAATGAAGGATCTTTTTCTTAAAGGTTTCAGAGGGAGCATGGCCCTGCTGATACTTTGACTTCATACTTCTAGCTTTCAGAACTATAAGACAAATTTCTGTTCTAAGCCACCCAATTTATGGCACTTTGCTATGGCATCCCTAAGAAACTAATATAAATGTCCATTTTTTAGGTCTCCTTTAAATTATTTCAGCAACGGTTTGTGATTTTCAACAAAGAAGTCTTTCTCCTCCTTCCTTAAGTTTATTCTAAAGTATTCTGTTATTTTCGATACTATTAAAAATGGAATTGTTTTCTTAATTTACTTTTTGGATTATTCATTGATAGTGTAAACAAATACAACTGATTTTTGTATATTGACTGTATCCTTCAATTGCACAGAATTCATTTGTTAGTTCTAGTAGTATTTTAGTGGATTTTAAAGGATTTTCTATATGAAAGATCATGCCATGTGCAGAAATAGTTTTACTTCTTCCTTACCATTTTGAATACTTTTTATTTATTTTTCTTTTGTAACTGCTCTGGTTAGACCTTCCAATGCAATGTTGAACAGAAGTGTCAGAAATGGTATCTTTGTGTTGTTCCTGATCCTAGAGGGAAATTTTTCAATTCTTCACCATTAAGTATGATGTTATCTGTGGGTTTTTAGTAGATGCCATTTAATAGGTTGAAGAAATTCCCTTCTATTCCTAGTTTGTTGAATATTATCATGAAATGGTGTTGGATTTTGTCAAAATATTTTTGCATCGAGGTGAGTATGTGCTTCCCTCCTTTACTGCTGCTCTTTATTTCTTCATGTGACTTTGAGTTACTGTCTAGTGGCCTCTCATTTATGCCTGAAGGACTCCCTATAGCATTTCTTGTAGAGTAGGTCTACTAGAAAAAAAAATTCCTCAGTTTTTGTTCATGTGGAATGTCTTAACTTCTCTTTCACTTTTGAAGGATAGTTTTGCCCAATATGGAATTCTTTTTTTAAAAATTTTTAATTATTTATTTGACAGAGAGAGAGAGATCACAAGTAGTCAGAGAGGCAGGCAGAGAGAGAGGGAGAAGCAGGCTCCCCGCCGAGCAGAGAGCCCGATGCGGGGCTCGATCCCAGGACCCTGAGATCATGACCCGAGCCGAAGGCAGAGGCCTTAACCCACTGAGTCACCCAGGCGCCCGCAATATGGAATTCTTGGTTGACTTTTATTCCTTCAGCACTTTAATTTATTTTATTTTTTAAAGATTTATTTATTTATTTGAGAGAGAGAAAGAGAGCAAGAGCGAGAGAGAGACAGAAGGCAGTGGAGAGGGGCAGAGGGAGAGAGAGTCTTAAGCAGACTCCACACTGAGTGTGGAGCCTGACCTGGGGCTCGATCTCACTATCCCGAGATCAGGACCCGAGCCAAAACTAAGAGTCAGATACTTAACTGACTGCACCACCCAGGTGCTCCACCTTTCAGCACTTTAAATATGTCATCTCCCTGCCTTCTGGCCTCCACGGTCGCTGATGAAAAATCATCTGTTAATCTTATTGAGGATCCCTTCCACATGATGAGTCATTTTTCTCTTGCTGCTTTCAAGATTCTATCTTTGGATTTGGCTTTAGATAATTTGATTATAATGTATCCTGTTGTTGATCTCTTTGTGTTTATTCTCCTTGGAATTTATTGGCCTCCTTGGATGTATAGATAAATGTATTTAATTAAATTTGGAAAGTTTGCAGCTATTATTCCTTCAAACTTCTATCTCTCGATTCCTATTCTCTCTGGGATTCCCATTGTGTATATCTTGGTACATTTGATGGTATTCCACTGGTATGTTAGATTCTGCTCATTTTCTTCCTTTTCCTCTGACTGGATAATCTCAATTGACTTATGTTCAGTTTTGCATATTATTTCTTTTATCTGTTCAAATCTGCTGTTGAAACCCGCTAGTGAGTTGTTCATTTTAGTTATTGTACTTTTTAACTCCAGAATTTTTATTTGGTTCCTTTTAATAATTTCTATCTTTTTATTGATTTTCTCTCTATGTTGAGGCTGTGCTCTATAGTTTCCTTTAGTTCTTTGTCCATGGCTTTCTTTAGCTTTCTAAACAGATTTTATGCAGTTGGTATAAAGTACTTGTCTATTAAATCAAGTATCTGGGTTTTCTCAGGGACGGTTTCTATTAATTTCTTTTTTTTCCAGTGAATAGGCAATACTTTCTTGTCTCTTGACATGAATTTTATTTTTTTCTTGAAAACTGGGTACTTGAACATTATAATGTAGAAACTCTGAAAATCAGATTCTCCCATTCCCCAGGATTTGTTGTTGCTGCTTATTGTAGGTATCGTTTATTTGTTTAGTGAATTTTCTGAAGTAATTTAGTAAAGTCTACGTTCTTTGTTGTGTGGAGCCACTGAAATCTTTGTCCCATTATCTTTGGTTAGTTATTGATTTAACAGAGGTTTCATTAAACTCCTGGAACTGAAACAAACAAACCTAGAAAGAAAAGGTCTCTCAGTGTTTGCAGTCTTGCTCTGAGTTGGGGCACTCCTTCAATGCTAATGTATGCAGTTTACAGTTTAGCCTTCAATTTATGCTTGCCTGGTGTCTGAGGTTCAGTCGGAAGTAAGAATTTAGGATCTTCTCAAGTCTTTTTTGAGCATAGGTCTAAACCTGGACATGTGCATGGACTTCTAGAGTCCCTAGGATACAGGAAAGTGTTTTGAAGCCTTTATTCCCCCAGGTATCCCCCAAACATCCCAGCCTCTTTCTTCACAGGCTTTCGAGTTGTCTATTGCTTTCCCCGACTACTATCCCTTGTCCCATGTAGCCATGGCTAATACAACTGCCTTTAAATGCCTTCCATGAATGCCGCCAGGAAAACTGCCTCAGCCCCGGGGAAGCTCTAAAGTAGGTGAAGAAAGACAAACCCTCGAGCCAATCCTTCAGGGTGCCACCAGGCCAAACCACATAACCATATTTATTTGAGAATAAATCCCGTATCATGTCCTCTGCTACCAGCAACCTGCACCTACAATGTGGACTGCTATCTTTAAGGCTGCTAAATGCTAAAATTGAGCTTTTTTTCTTCATTAATATTCCCTTGGCTCTGGTAAATTTTGGGTTATATTCCAGAGTTCTGGAAAAGTTGATTCTGACATTCATTGTTTTTACGGAAGGATGGAGTTAGCTCCTTATTCCACCATTTTCATTGACGTAGGTATCTAACAGGTTTTTAAAAAGTTAGATAAAGTTTATATGAAAAGGCTTCCATATCTAGCAATATAGCAGACAAAATAACCACTCTGGGGGGCTTTGTAAGAAGAAGGTACATTTTAGCATTGTTTGTGATGCCAAAACTTAGAAACAGTCTTTCGTTTCCCTAAAAATGGTAACTGTTAGGAACAGGTGATTATCGTGTCCTTTTTATTGTTATCCTTTAAAAAATGGCAGTTTTTATTCCAGTTATCCAATTCCTGACCCACCATGATATAGTGAGTGTGTCAAGGAGTGGGTGGAGAAAACTTGTCTTTGTATTTTTTTAGGTTTTCACTCATTTTTAGTTTATTTATGTGTACAGTATAAGAAAGTGGTCCAGTTTTATTCTTTTGCATGTGGCTGTCCAGTTTTCCCAACACCACTTGCTGAAGAGACTCTCTTTTTCCCATTGGATGTTCTTTCCTGCTTTGTCGAAGATTAATTGACCATAGAGTTGTGAGTTCATTTCTGGGTTTTCTATTCTGTTCTTTTGATCTGTGTCTTTTTTTTTTTTTTTTTAATTTTCAAATTTCCTTTTTTTAAGGTTTTTATTCAAATTCTAGTTAGCTAACATATAGTGTAATATTGGTTTCAGGAGTAGAATTTAGTGATTCATCACTTACATATAACACCCAGTGCTCATCACAACATTAACCTTCCTTAATACCCACCATTTTGTGCCTGTACCATACTGTCTTGATCTCTACAGCTTTGTAATATAACTTGAAATCTGAAATTGTGATGCCTCCAGAAACAGACATATAAATGCAGAGTACAAACTGCTGGTTGCCAGAGTGGGGGGATGGGTGAAAATGGGTGAAGGGGAGTGGGAGCTACAGGCTTCCGGTTATGGAATGAATAAGTTGTGCAAATAAAAGGTACAGTATAAGGAATATAAAAAATACTTTGGGGGCGCCTGGATGGCTCAGTTGGTTAAGCGTCCAACTCTTGGTTTCGGCTCAGGTCATGATCTCAGGGTCATGAGATCGAGCCCTTGGTGGTGCTTCCTGCTCAGCAGGGAGTCTGCTTGGGATTCTCTCTCTCCTGTCCCTCTGCCTCTCCCTCTGCTTGAGTGCGCTCTCTCTCTAAAATAAATAAAATCTTTTATTTTATTTTTTTTAAATAAATAAAATCTTTTAAAAAATACTTTGAAATGTTACGTCTAACGTTTTTATGTATTTGAAGTTGAAGGGAAAAGTTTATGAATGATAGACATTATATTTCCCAACCTGCAGAGCTTAGAAATCAGACTGAATCAAAGGCCATTTCAAAACTGAAGATCTTGTGAGGGCTCTACAGTAAAACAAGCCTAATTTCTATCAGTATAAATGCCCCCAAGCTTCATTATGGCTAAAATTCCCTGCCTTTCGCAGGTTTCCAAATCTATCCTTTGCCCTTTCCTAATATATTACCTACATCTAATAAAGTTTTAATAGCTTTACATATATTAAATAAGTAATACTGTAGAAAAGTTTTGTTACCATGTATAGAGTAATCATGAGGATCTTTGCAAACATTTCTAGAAAAATAGCAAAAGAGAGGTCCAACAGTGAAAAAGAGTTAACTATCTAGAAGTAAGAATCCTCAATCTGAAATGTAGGGCAGTACAATAGATTTTCCCCCAAACAATAATATCATGTAGAATGCTGTACCTTGGAGGAGCCAGTGTCTGCTCTAGAAACTCCTCGATTTTAATGAAGTCTGTTTTCAACTCCTTGTTATACACCAGAAAGGGAGGATTGGTACCTGGGGCTAAGTCCTTCAGCTCTTCAGGCTTTCTAAGATTATTGAAAATAAGCAGAGTTAGGCCTCTAGACAAAGTACTCATTATACTAGCACAAGCATTGTATTGGTGTTGACTGATTTCAATCTCCAGAATGAAACATGTCTTGATTTCTCGTACCTGGTCATGTCAACAGTAGTCACATTGAATTTAACTCCTTTAAGCCAGAGGATCATAAAAAGGCGTTGGCAAAAGGGGCAGTTTCCAATACTCTCCCCATCACTTCCAGCCTGTTAAGAAAAAGGAAGGCCTCATTCATTCATTTGTTCAAGGATGTATTGAGTGCCTACTGGGAAATGAGTCAGTTGCTAGAGACAAAAGTGGAAGTCCTCAATCTCATGGATCCTACCACCTGTGGGCAGACAGATATAATGAATCAAATAAGTTTATTGTATTTAAAGTGACAAGTGTAACGAGTACATAATACTAGTAGTTAATTTTATATAGTACCAGAATTTATATAACCATTTCCTATTGATGGGCATTTCAGATATTCCAAAATTTTTGCTATGCTAAATGCTTCAGCAGCAAATATTTCTGGGCATATAATTTGTTCCACTTTTGAGATTATATCTTTGGAATTAATATTCAAAATGAAAATGTTGAAAAAAGAATAAGTGCATTTTCCATTTCAATAGATCCTGCCAAATTTCTTTCCTGAAAGGCATTTTCCATATGTTTATTGCTGATTTTATCTCTTTATTTCCTGAAGTGTTCGTTCAAGACAAACTTACATTTTCTCTATCAAAGTGATATTTTCCTTCTTGATTTGAAAAATTAATTTGTATATTAAAGATATTAACATTTTTAATACACATTACATGTACCTTAAAACATAGTTTATGTAAAAATTAAATTTTACATATCTATTACTCAGTCTGGTTTTTCTGATCTCCTTACACTGCCATCATATACATCAAGATTACAAAAAACAAAAACAAAAACCAAAAAACCAACCCCAACGTTTTCTTATTTTGTTTTATTATAAAGATGTTCTTTTGTGTTTTCTTTTAGTACCTTTAGGCTTTCAGTTTTTGCATTTGTTTCATCTATTTGGAATTTATTTTGGCACCAGGAATATATTGGCACTCTAGCTTATGTACTTAAATAAAAAAAACGGTTAGGGGCGCTTGGGTGGCTCAGTCGTTAAGCGTCTGCCTTCGGCTCAGGTCATGATCCCAGGGTCCTGGGATCGAGCCCCACATCGGGCTCCCTGCTCAGCGGGGAGTCTGCTTCTCCCTCTCCCACTCCCCTTGCTTGTGTTCCTTCTCTCACTGTGTCTCTCTGTCAAATAAATAAATAAAATTTTTTAAAAAAATCCTCAAGAAATAAGGGAGAGTGACCTGGCGTTTGGAAGGGTAGTGGGTGGTTTAGTCTGATTTTATGAGACTCAACCTAGATATTTCTTTGTATGGAGGAGGTAGAATGCACTAGAAACAGGAATGAGGAGCAAGGATACCGAAAGGGTACCTACTTTATTTCCAGGCTCAATGGTGAGAAGAATGAGGAAGAAAAGGTAGCCACTTCTTGAGAGGGCTATGGCTGATGCAGTGTCTTGTGGGAAATCCAGGCTTTAGACACTTCAATCTCAACATGTCACAGAACGGATTCCTTCTTTTTTCTTTACTCCATTCACTGACCTACTGTTTCTTTAGGGCTCCTAATCCTGTGCATGACACTGCTATCTGCTACGGACCGAATTGTATTCCCCCAGAATCATATTTTGAAACCCTACCCTTCAACGTGATAGTATTTGGAGGCCAGGCCTTTGGGAAGTAATTAGCTTTATACGAGGTCATGAGAATGGGGCTCTCATCATGGGATTAAGTCCTTTATAAGAAGAGACCAGGAAGCCTTTTCTCTTCTCTCCTCCTCTTCTCTCTGACCACCATGCAAAGACATTGAGAAAGCAATAATCTATAAGCCAGGAAGAGACTTCTTACCAGAACCTGACCATGCTGGCACCTTGATCTTGAACATCCAGGCTGTAGAACTAAATATCGGTTGCTTAAGCCACCAAGTCTCTGGTATTTTGTTCTGACGGCCTGAGCAGACGAGACACTATCTACTGAGGTGCCCAAATTAGAAACTTGAGGCTAATCCTTCTGCTTCACTCCCAAATTGAATTCAACATTAATTCTTGTCAGCTTTACCTACAAATATCTACAAATAAGTTTAGTTCTTTTATTTGCCACGGCTATTACATCATTCATTGATTCAATATTTATTTGATGCTTACTATCTGTTCAAGGCATCAACATATCTCATCTGTTGGACAGATGGACGGACGGACGGATTTATTTATTATTTATTTATTTATTTATTTATTTATTTATTTATTTATTTATGCTTTTGCTTCAGTCTGTAGAAGAAAGTAAAGGGTACTTTTCACCTTACAGCTGCTCTGGTCTGTCATATGTAGCAATATTAAGGTCCCAGAAGCCTGGGCAAAATCCTAATTTTTTAGACAAATTTTCCTTTCCCTGACAATGAGCACAGCCGAGGAGATGACGGTTGCTGTTGAAGAGCTATGGGAAGAGGCACCCAACCTTGGCAGCTGTGTTTCTTTTATAACGGAAGTCAAACTAAGGATCCAGTCGGAACTGGGGCTAGTGAGTAGAAACATGATTATGGGTGGGAGGCAGGAAGAAGAATGGAGTCTGATAATAGATACAGCAGGAAGGGTGGATCGCCTTTGGCAAAAGGAAAGGCAAAACACTGAGATGTGGGGGGAATGTAGTCAAGTTTTACAGGAAAACTGAGGGTTTTTCTTTTCCTGTTTGTAATATGCTGATTTAAAGTGCCATCACAGAAAGTTGTAGAATGTAAATTCCCTAGCCTGATTGATGAATTACCACCTCTTAAGTGTATATAGCTGGCAAGGACAGGATGTGGTCATTCACAAAAACAACTTTTTTTTTTATGTTTGTGATCTAAGTTTCTAAACATGAAAAATAATATGTCACAATATCTGACATTTATTGAGCGTTTACTATGTTAACAACTGTAGTGCTTTAGGTATTCGTTTTATTTAATCCTCACAGTGAAGATGATCCATGAGGTAGGTTCTGTTAACACTCTCGCTTTGCAGGTGAGGAAACTGAGGCTCAGAGAACCGACGTGTTAAAGTACAGAAGCTGATGATCTCTATGCGCCTCTCACGTAGCAGGTCCGGGACCGTCTACTCTCACACCCAGGCTCTTAAACACTGTTTCTCCCATCTAATAGTTCTGTTGCATTTAAAAAATTAATCCGTTTTTATGATAGTCTTTACGATAGTTCTAAGAGAGTTTGAAAATGTCTGAAGATTCAGAGAAAGGTACAATCTCCTTTTTCTTTTCCACGTAGATCAAACTTTCGTTGTTGCTGTTGTCAGGGTTGGGGTCTCTGCCTGGTATTTTGCTGTTCAGAGACGCCTCCAGTGTTAGAATTAGCGTTAGTGTTACAGTTAGGCTCAATTTTAGGGATTAGGCTTAGGGATTAGTGGTTAGGGGTTAGGATTAGGGTTAGGGTATGTGCCTGGCATTTTCCAGATCAGAGACATCACCTGAGGACAAAATCCCAGAATTTTGCTGGGGTAAGTGTAAGGGTTGGGGTCAGAGTTCGATTTAGGGTTTGTTTTAAGGTTACGGTATGTGACTGGTGTTTTCAGTTCAGAGCCCTCTCCAGAGGGTTAGGGTGTGCTGTTAAGGGTTAGGGTTAGGGTTAGTTTAGGGTTTTGGTGAGGGTTAGCATTGGGTCAGAATTAGTGTTAGTGTTAGAGTTAAAGTTGGGGTTAGGGTTTAGGGTTTAGCAGTCAGGGTTTAAGGTATGTGCCAGGATAATTAGGATGTTTCTTAATTTTTCTTATCTTATGTTCAATAAGCCACTTTCTCAGATTGGAGTTTAGAGTTAGGGTAGGGTTGGTTATGTGCCTGCTATTTTCAAGTTCAGAGACCTCTCCAGAAGGTTAGGGTTAGGGTTAGTGCTTAGAGGTTTGGGGTTAGTGGTTAGGGTTTAAGGTATGAGATAAAATGGCCTTGACACATTCCGAATTTGGGCGGAAATGTTAAGTTCTATAACTTTATGTAAAAATCTTTATTGTTGAATGTTTGGTAAGAACACAAAATCTATTTATCAATGAGGAACAAACCAGTAAGATAGTTTGCATTTAAAGAAAATAAATTGTATGTTAGAAAATCTTTTGTTCTTAGTTCATTGTTAAAAGTATTGCCCAAATCATTCAGAGCTGAAAGGCAATGTTTTCACCGATTACATTAAAACATATAGGTGATGTGATATAAATTCTCTTGTTTTGGTGTGATACAAATTCTTAATTGTAACAGGAAAGTCCTTAACCTCTTGTAGGTATCCCATTGGTGATATGGGAAAGAAGTTGTGTTAGGGTTTTTAAGCCACAGCCAGAGGTAGCTGGGGAAATCACAGACTCTTTCAATCTTTAGAAAGAAACTGCAGGATCTATAATTAGATACCACTGATAAAGAGCAGTGCGTTTTAAATTTACTCATTGACATTTTTCACACCGCTCAATCCTTATGCCCCATCTCCATATTTTGTGTGAAACTTCTAGAGATCTAGGGAACACATCTTAAAGCAAAGCAGAACAAATACCTGCGCCAGATGATCCTCAGTGTTCTTTCTGAAAATCTATAATTTGTATCAGTGTCATTAGATAACATCGACAGGATTCCCTCTGGTGAAATTCTCGAAAAATTTACTAAAACATTTGCCAAGTTGAAAACAGTTGAATAAGATTAGACATAACTATTTTAAAGAATTGGAATCCTAACCTTGCCATTCACTAGCTATGTGACCCTGGACAACGTTACTTAGATACTCTGTTTTACTTTCTGTATCCATAATATAGGGTTAATAATAAACCACTTAACACAATGCCTGCTATATAGTAAATACTCAACAAACAATTAATTATGTTAACCTGAAAGTTATTATTTAATTCAACATTTGTTCCTCCAATGTGTGAGTCACTAACATCTCCTGTCCTGATTACTACCCAAATATGGGAATTCTATGAAGATGAATTACATAGACAAATGCCAATAACTAGGTAGGGGAGTTTGATTGGACTGAATGAGTAGTTGATTAAAGGAACACTTTAGTTTGCCTGTGAAAAGACATTACATCTATCTGGTTTGAAATTGATAGACCTAAAAAGCCAGTTAGGAAATTAAGGCTTATTAATATTGTGTCTGAGCAGTCACATGTTTTGCTAAAATCCACAGATAAGAGAAGTAGCTCTTACGGCCCATAGTCCAACACTTACTTAGATTATTTTGCTATGCAGGAATTCAAGGATCACTTTATAATTTTGAAAGGGCAGGTTGATTATGTCCTTTGTGTATATATGTGACCAGTTGTTAAATATTTTTAAATGACCGTGAAAGTATTACTTTGGCTAACAGATGTTTAAACTAACATTTCATTAAAACATACTTTATTTCATGTGTTTGTAAGTCATCAATAGATATGGTTTTAGAGGCAAGTTACTTAAACTTTATTGCCTTTGCTTAGTTACCTACCATTACTCCTACTCATGATACTAATTCTAATAGTACTATTAATGTAAGTTACTAAGACTAAATGAGGTAATATGTATAAATATGTGTAATATATGTGAAGTGCTTAGAAAAGTGCCAAACATGATATGAGAGTTTATTATGATTATTATCATCCCGGATACTTCCAATAGTCAAGGAAAATATAGAAGAAAAAAATAGTTAATGTAAACAAAGTTTTAGGAAACTGTAATTTCTACTTGAAATAACCTATACAAAATTATCATTTTTCTTGCTGCGTTAATTTAGAAACACATGTTCCTTTCTCCTGCCTTCGGGGTTTTCCAAAGGGCTTTTCTGAAAAGTTAAGGCATTACAAAAAAACCCCAAGGCAGACCGTAAAGAGGAAACACAACAGTCTAAAGCGCCTCTTCCCCGCACGGACTCCCGGCTGTTTGCTCCCGCAGCGTCCGTGTGACTCCGCTGCGAGCTTCATCTATCGCGGGAAAATTGTAGAAAGCTCTGTCTGGGCTGCGTGTGGGACTGGGGATCTCAGTCCATCCTTGGCCTTCTTTCCTCATTTAGGCCTTCCAAAACGTATCTCAGAAAACACAGATCGCAAGAGCCAGAAAGCCCTCAAGGATCATTTTATCAGGTTTGTTCATTGTACAGATGAAACAGAGGTCCAGAGGGAAGGAGAGATTTGTCCAAAGTTACATAGGAAGCCGCCAAGAATATAATTTAGTTGTTCAGACTACCAACCAGTCTAGTGCTCTTTCCACAACATATCTTTGCCTTTTTCAAAAAATATGTTTTCCTATTGTCATCTAAGAACAGCCGGTCATACATCGAGTACTCAGAGGAGGAATATAATTACAAAATTATTTCTTATCTCTAGCCCAAATATTGACTTATTTGTAGAATCTAAGGCACAGTGTCAAGAAATAATACATTACAGGGGCGCCTGGGTGGCTCAGTCGTTAAGCGTCTGCCTTCGGCTCAGGTCATGATCCCAGGGTCCTGGGATCGAGCCCCGCATCGGGCTCCCTGCTCTGCAGGAAGCCTGCTTCTCCCGGATCTCCCACTCCCCCTGCTTGTGTTCCCTCTCTCGCTCTCTCTGTGTCAAATAAATAAATAAAATCTTAAAAAAAAAAATAATACATTACATATGCAATTGTTATAGCTAGAAAACTTACCTTCACGAAAAGCTCAATTTCAGGATCTGCCATCTTTCTGTTTTTATTACCAGTTGTCAGCCCCCTGTCTCTGCAGAGTTCACAGTCCTTGTGGACTATTTTCTTCCAGTTTTATCCGAAGGCTCAGATAAAGTTGGGGCTTTAAGAGGAGAGTCCCGCTTGTAGTAGACTGAGTCAGAGAGGGGGCAGGTCTCTCTTCTCAAGAGGTGGAGTGCAGAGAATTCTAGATTCTTGAGAGCAGCTCTTGGATTCGTTTTCCTTCTTCCTCTTGACTTAACATTAGAATCAAGGAGGAGCTGAAGGGGTGTGTGTAAGCTGGCTGGCTACAAAGGTGGGGGTGTTTCCAGAAAGACTTCGATGCCATGAGTCAGCGTAGGAAAAACACATACACACAAACACGCACATGCAGTGCTGGCTCCTATATATCAAGCAGACCAGATGTTTCTCTGGAGCCTGCCTTTGAGTCCTGGGCTTCATGCCCAGAACATGGCCTCTTACTGGTGTTCCTGTAAACTGACAGCAGCAAAAAGCTTTTCCAGGAAAAGGGCCAGAAATGACTTGGGTTGTATCATTGAAAAGGATGTTTATCTAATGATATTGTCTAAAAGGGGGTTAAAAAAGTTGTACTTCATCAACTGTCTCCACCCCCAACTCTACTGCTCACGTAGCCAGATTTCCCTTCCGAATGATAACTTTCACTTCTCTTCTGTAACCAGGGAATCTTCGCGGGGTTGCTTGACTCCAGGAGTGGGAGGGGAAGCGGCATCCTTTGCGTGCCCCCTGTCATTGTCATTTCTGGGAAATCTACACCGGGACAGATGACTTCCTGGTTTTGGCATCTGTCCCAGAAAGCAGAAGCAGTTCCCTATCTGGGCTGGTCAGCCCTGGGAGAAGCCCTCAGACACCCAGGCCCACACTTGGGGTCTG
>CM052901.1:304807-338980 GCA_028534135.1 Potos flavus | reverse complement strand
TTTCCAGATGGTTTTGGCTGTCTGTGACCCTTGCAGGTCCATATGCATTTACGATTGGCTTTAGCATTTCTGCAAAACGAGTCATTGAGATTTTGATAGGGGTTGTATTGAATCTCTGTATTGCCTTGGGGATTATGACCATCTTAATATTATGTGTTCAATTTACTGAGGCAGGATGACTTCCCATTTATTTAGGTCCTCTTTAATTTCTTTCAACAATGTTCTCCTTTCAGCAAATACAACTCTTGCACATCTTTTGTTAAATTTATTTCTCATCGTTTTATTCTTTTTGATGATACTGCAAAAGGAATTCTTTTCTTTTTTTGGTAAATTTTTATTTAAATTCCAGTTAGTCAGTATACCGTGTAACATTAGTTTCAGGTATAGAATTTAGTGATAACAACACCTACATACAATCCCCGGTGCTCATCACAACAAGTGCCCTCCTTAATTCCCATCACCTGTTTAACCCATTCCCCATCAACCTCCCCTCTGGTAACCATCAGTTTGTTCTTTATAGTTAAGTGTCTGTTTCTTGGTTTTCCTCTCTTTTTTTCCACTCTATGTTCATTTGTTTTGCATCTTAAATTCCACATTTGAGTGAATTCATATGGTATTTGTCTTTCTCTGGCTTATTTCACTTAGCATAATACTCTCTAGCGCCATCCAATGTCATTGCAAATGGAAAGATTTTATTGTTTTTTATGGCTCAGTAGTATTCCATTGTATATATGTACACCACATCTTCTTAATCCATTCATCAGTGCATGGACATTTGGGCACTTTCCATAATTTGGCTATTGTAAATAATATTGCTGTAAACATTGGGGTGCATGTATTCCTTCAATTAGTCTTTTTGTATCCTTTGGGTAAATACCTAGTAGTGCAATTGTGGGATCATAGGGTAGTTCTGTCTGTAAATTTTTAAGACAATCCATATGGTTTTCCACAGTGGCTGCACCAGTTTGCATTCCCATCATAATACAAGAGGTTTCCCCTTTCTCCACATCCTCACCAACATCTGATGTTTTCTGTGTTGTGAATTTTAGCCATTCTGACAGGTGTGAAGTGATATTCCATTATAGTTTTGATTTGTATTTCCCTGATGATGAGTGATGTTGAGCATCTTTTCATGTGTTTATTAGCCATCTGTATGTCTTCCTTGGGAAAATGTCTATTCATTTACTCTGTCCATTTCTTAACTGGATTATTTGTTTTTGGGGTGTTGAGCTGTATAAGACCTTTATATATTTTGGATACTAACCCTTTATAGGATATATCATTTGCAAATATATCTTCCCTAGGTTGCCTCTTAGTTTTGTTAATTGTTTCCTTCACTGAGCAGAAGCTTTTTGTTTAAATTAGTCCCAATAATTTACTTTTGCTTTTATTTCGCTTGCCTCAACAGACATATCTGGGAAAAAATTGCTATGGCCGATGTCAGAGAGTTTATTGCCTGTACTTTCTTCTAGGATTTTTATGGTTTCAGGTCTCACATAGAGGTCTTTCGTCCACTTTGAATTTATTTTTGTGTATGGTGTAAGAAAGTGGTCCAGTTTCATTCTTTTGCACATTGTTGTCCAGTTTTCCCAACACCATTTGTTTTAGAGACTGTCTTTTTCCCATTGGACATTCTTTCCTGCTTTGTTGAAGATTAATGGACCATATAGTTGTGTTTATTTCTGGCTTTTCTATTCTGTTCCATTGATCTATGTGTCTATTTTTGTGCCAGTACTACAGCTTTGTAATTTAACTTTAAGTCTGAAATTGTAGCCTCCAGCTTTTCTTTCCTTTTAAAAGGTTGTTTTGGCTATTCAAGCTCTTTTGTGGTTCCATATAGATTTTAGTATTTTTTGTTCTAGCTCTGTGAAAAATGCTATTGGTATTTTGATAGGGATTGCATTAAATGTGTAGATTGCTTTGGGTAATATATTTTTTATTTTATCAATATCTGTTCTTACAATCCATGAACATGGAATGTTTTTCCATTTCTTTGTGTCATCCTCAGTTTTTTAGTAAGTGTTTTATAGTTTTCAGAATACAGATCTATTACCTCTTTGGTTAGGTTTATTCCTAGGCATCTTATGGTTTTTGGTACGATTATAAATGGGTTTGATTCCTTGATTTCTCTTTCTGCTGCTTCATTATTGGTGTATAGAAATGCAACAGATTTCTGTATGATGACTTTGTATTCTATGACTTTACTGAATTTGTGTATCAGTTCTAGCAATTTTTGGGTTGAGTATTTCAGGTTTTTTATATAAAGTATCATGTCATCTAAAAAGAGTGAAAGTTTGACTTCTCCCTTGCCAATTTGGATGCATTTTATTTCTTTTTGTTCTCTGATTGCTGTGGCTAGGTGTTTTAGTATTATGTTAAATAACAACGGTGAGAGTGGATATCCCTGTCTTGTTCCTGACCACAGAGGAAAAGCTCTTAGTTTTTCCTCATTGATGATGATATTTGCTGTGGTTGTTTCATATATGGCCTCTATTATGAGTAGGTATGTTCCTTTTAAACCTACTTAGTTGAGGATTTTTATCACGAATTCATGTACTTTGTCAAATGCTTTTTCTGCATCTCTTGAAAGGATCATATGGTTCTTATCCTTTCTTTTATTCATGTGGTATATCACATTGATTGGTGAATATTGAACTACTGTTGTAGCCCAGGAATAAATCCCACTTGATTGTGGTGAATGATTCTTTTAGTGCATTTAATGGATTCCTTTTTTTTTTTTTTTTTTTAGCATTTTATTGAGAATTTTTGCATCATGTTCATCTGGGATATTGACCCATAGTTCTCTTTTTTTCGTGGAGTCTTATCTGGTTTTGGTATCAGGGTAATGTTGGCCTCATAGAATGAATTTGGAAGTTTCCCTTCCATTTCTATTTTTTGGAATAATTGGAGAAGTATAGGTATTAACATTTCTTTAAGTGTTTGGTAGAATTTCCCTGTGTAACCATTTGGTCCTGGACTTTTCTTTGTTGGGAGATTTCTTATTACTGACTCAATTTCTTTGCTTGTTATGAGTCTGTTCAAGTTTTTCTATTTCTTCCTGTTTCAGTTTTGCTAGTTAATATGTTTCTAGAAATTTATCCATTTCTTCCAAGGTGTCCAATTTGTTGGCATATTATTTTTCATAATACTCTAATTATTTGTATTCTTGTGGTGTTGGTTACTCTTTCTCATCTCTCATTTGTGATTTTATTTATTTGGATCCTTTCTTTTCTTTTTGATAATTCTGGCTAGGGGATTATCAATTTTATTAATTTTTTCAAAGAGCCAGCTCCTGGCTTCATTGATTTGTTCTATTGCATTTTTAGTTTCTATATCATTTATTTCTGCTCTAATCTTTATTATTTCCCTTCTGCTGGCTTTAGACTTGGTTTGTTGTTCTTTTTCTAGCTCCTTTAGGTATATGGTTAGGTTTTTTATCTCAAAATTTTCTTCCTTAAGGTAGGCCTGTATTGCTATATACTTTCCTCCAAGGACAACTTTTGCTGCATCCCAAAGGTTTTGACTGTTGTGTTTTCATTATCATTTGTTTCAATGTATTTTAAAATTTCTTCTTTGATTTTCTGGTTGACCTATTCATTTCTTAGTAGCATGTTGTTTAACCTGCATGTATTTGTGGTTTTTCCAAATTTCTTCTTGTGGGTGACTTCAAGTTTCATAGTGCTGTGGTCAGAAAATATGCTTGGTATGATCTCAGTCTTCTTGTATTCACTGAGGCCTGATTTGTGACCCAGTATGTGATCTATTCTGAAGAATGTCCCATGTGCACTTGAAAAGAATGCATATTCTGCTGCTTTAATGGAATGTTCCTAATATATCTGTTAAATTCATATGGTCCAGTGTGTCATTCAAAGTTAGTTTTTCTTTGTTGATTTTCTGCTTAAATGATTTGTCCATTGCTGTAAGTGGGATGTTAAAGCCCCCTATTATTTTTGTATTATTATCAGTTAGTTCCTTTAGGCTGGTTATTACTTTATATATTTGGGTGCTCCCAAATTGTGTGTATAAATATTTACAATTGTTAGATCTTTTTGTTGTATTGTCCCCTTTATTATGACATAGTACCCTTCTTTATCTCTTGTTATAGTCTTTAGTTTAAAGTGCAGTTCGTCTGATATAAATATCGCTACTCTGGCTTTCTTTCAACATGCATTTGCATGATAAATGTTTCTCCAGCCCCTCACTTTCAATCTGCAGATGTCTCTCAGTCTAAAATGAGTCTCTTGTTGGCAGCATATAGATGGGTCTTGTTTTTTTTAAATCCATTCTGACACCCTATGTCTTTTGATTGGAGCTTTAGTCCATTTACACTCAGAGTAATTTTGATAGATACGTATTTAGCGCCATTTTATTACTTGTTTTGTCATTATTTCTGGAGATTTTCTCTGATCCTTTCTTGTCTTTGTCATTTTCGGTCTCTTCTTTCCACTCAAAGAGTCTCCTATATATTTCTTGCAGGGCTGGTTTAGTGGTCACAAGCTCCTTAGTTTTTGTTTGCCTGGGAAACACTTAATTTCTCCTTCTATTCTGAATGATAGCCTTCCTGGATAGAGCTTCCTGGCTGCAGATTTCTCCCATTCAGCATGTGGAATATACATGCCACTTTCTCTTGGCCTGCCAAGTTTCTGTTGGTAAATCTCCAGCTAACCTTATGTGTTTTCCCTCATAAGTGAAGTACTTCTTTTGTCTTGCTGCTTTTAAAATTTTTTCTTTATCACTAGGTTTTCCACATTTAACTACAATATGCCCTGGTACTGGTCAGCTTTTGTTGATTTTGATCAGAATTCTCTGTGCTTCCTGGATCTGGATGTCTGTTTCCTTCCTCAGATCAGGGAAATTTTCAGCTATTGTTTCCTCAAATAAATGTTCTGTCCCCTTTTCTTTCCTTCTTGTGGATCTCCTATAACTTGCATGTTATTATGTTTGATAGAATTACTAAGTTCCCTAATTCTACTCTTGTTTTCCATAATTCTTTTTTTTAGCTTCATTATTTTCTACTACTTTATCTTCCATATCACTTACTCATTCCTCTGCTTCTTCCATCCTTGTGTTCACTGCATCAAGTGTATTTCATATCTTAGTTATTGCATTTTTCATTTCTGATTTTTTAACTCTTTTATCTCTGTTGTAAGGGTATCCTTGAAGTCTTCCATTCTTTTATTAAGCCCAGCAAATATTCTTATGGTTGTTGCTTTAAATTCTCCATCAAGCATGTTATTTATCTTTGTTTCACTTAGATCTCTGGTGTGACCTTATCTTGTTTTTTTACTTGGGATGAATTCCTTTGCCCTGGGATTTTTTTCTAAGTTTCTGTATTCTTCTCTGTGTTAGATAAGCCTATTATGTTTCTTGCTCCTGAGAGTAATGGCTTCATGAAGAATAGGTCATATAGTGTCCAGGGCCTGCCACCTCAGGGAATGTCTGTGGTGCATGCTGCATAAACTCTGTTGTGTTTTTGCTGCCCTATCCTTCAGGCAAGTTGTCTGCAGAAGCCTTTCTTGCCTGCAGTGGGCAGTGTTCAGGCCTTGGCCCAAATGTGGTGAGTTTTAACTAGGTGTGCTCTGGTCCGCTTGTTAAATGAGACCTGATACCACTTCCACTAGAACCGAAGCCTTGCAGAACTCTGAGTTTTTTAAAACTGTTAAAAAGTGTTTTTTTTTTCAAACTGTTAAAACAGTTTTTAAAAAAAGCCTCACTATTTTGGTGCCCACTACCCACCTAGTCAGGAGACGTGGTGTAGGCGGAAGTTTCTGCTGGTCTTTTGGGGAGGGGGCCACCATGCTGGGACTAGGCAAACTTGACCAAGAAGGGCAGCAGCAGCAGAGGACGGGGGTGTGGGACCTGGTGTAAGCAGGTTAGGCGGTACTGGCAGTGTGCTATTTACCAAAGGTGGTTCTGTGTTTATGCTGAGGGGTGGGAGAAGGCAATGGCACCAGCCAGCTCCTTATTCCCCAGAGAGGGGTCTCTGCACCCACTGCTCTCAGGGATACACTCCCTGAGAGTGCATAACCTCCCCCCACCCACCCACCCACCATGTGAACCAGGTGTTTTTCAGATTGCTGTTTCCACACTGTCTGCCTCTGGGTTGTTTGCCTGCCTTCTCTCCAGAAACATCACTGTGACCTTTGGGTTCTAGCCCAGCCTAGCCTGCTGACTTTTAAATCTCCAGGCTTTGGGGACATGGTGTGGGCAGCGGACTGCACTGGTCTTCTAGGGGAAGGTTTCATCATGCTGGGACTGAGGCAGGTTTGACCGAAAAGGGTAGTTGTGCCAGAATGCAGGGGTGTGGGACCTGGAGCAAGCAGGCTAGGCAACCAGTGCTGGGGCCAAGTTGCCTTCTGCAGGTGGCTCTGCATTTATGCTGAGGGGTGGGGGAAAGAAATGGCACCAGCTGGCTCATTTGTCCCCAGAACGGTGTCTCAGTGAATTCTACCTCTCAGGGACCGGGGACACTCTCCAAGAAAAACAAATAATCCCGCCTCCCCGTGTGCCCCAGGTGTTCTTCAGATCGCTGGGGCCAAGCCATCTGCCCCTCTCCAGGAGTAGGGCAGTGCCCTCAAGGCTCTCTCTTAGCAAGCCCACCAATCTTTAAAACTTCAGTCTTTAAGCCCTGCTGGTTGCAAGAACTCACAAAAATCAGTCCCTCTACTTTTCCTATGCAATGGCTTTGGGAGAAGTGTTGTCCTTGTGTGTTCCCCTGTGTGCTCCTCTCTCTCTTGCCTTTCCTCACAACCACAGCTCCCTTTCCACTGCAGCTCCTGTGATCTATTTCTCCTCCAAACCACATCTCCACACTTTCTACCTTCTTTGATGTAGTGTCTTCTCTCCCTTTAATTGTGGAGTTTATTCTCTCAGGCTTCATGTTAATTTCTGGGGCATTCAGGATTACTGGATAGTTATCTAGTTGTGTTTGAGGGATGAGAGAAACCTAGGGTCCTCTTACTGTGCTGCCATCTGAGCTCTCCCTTGCGTTTCTAATAATAAATATCCTCAACTAGATGGGTCTCTTCCTCCTCCTGTCTACCTCACAATAGCATACTATGAGCCTCACCATAGAGTATTTCAGCTGGGTTCTTTTTGGCGACACTTTAGTGTCAATATCCTTAGATATTTTTCTCTTGAGTTTGTCAAATGGCTCACAGAAGAATCTTCCAGCTGCGAAAATTTTAGAGTCCGAGGTGAAGAATGGGGATTTACAGCTTTCAGGATGCATATCTCTAATTAACTCTTCTGTTTTTAACGTGAGATTCCAGCCCTTGGCTCCCAGTCCAGAGTCCTCTGCATTTCAGGGAATAACACTCCCATCAGGGAGTGGGCAGGGCAGGGAAGGGCAGGGAAGGGAAGGTTAAGATCCTCAGTTTAGTCAGGTATCAAATGCAGGAGAGGGTTTGGAAATTCTTTTTTTTTTTTTAATTTTAGTTTATTTTTTCAGTGTTCCAAGATTCATTGTTTATGTACCACACCCAGTGCTCCATGCAATACGTGCCCTCCGCAATACCCACCACCAGGTTTGGAAATTCTTTAATAGTTTTTTAAAAAACCTCATTATTTTGGTGCCCACTACCCACCTCCACTTCCAGAGTTACCTATTTCTGCCTTTGATGATTCTTGTGGGTGGGATGGAAAAGGGGGTAATGAATGAGGTTGGTTTTTGGCTTCTCCCACTAAGGGTTTAAGATTCTTAGTTTGTGGCCTTTCTGGGTCTGCTAAGTCAATTACTATTCATCCATCTGCTTTTCAGCATTCAAAATTTAGTTGTTGCCTCCTTTCCTGCCCTTCCAATCCTTTAAAATATCATTTTATAGTAGTTTCACTGGGATTTGGGGAGATGGTGACGTGACATATGTAAGTATGTGTTCTACCTTAACTAGACATCGTGGCAGGCATAGGTATCTGCCTACCTGCTTCATTTATCCTATTACCTTTGCTATCAAGCCACTCCCCCTAAAACACTCCAGACTTCTTGTCTCGTCAGGCTCTCTGATCCATCGTCTGCCCTTTCAGCTCTCAGCTCCTGCAGCACCTACTCAAACCAACTTCCTATCTATAAACTCTCAGGCTGTGCTTGAATGCTCTGCCAATATGTGTACATTTCATGACCTGTCTACTCTCCCTGACTCCTAGCATTTCCACATACTTTTCCAAGTCTGATTCTCATTGCTTTTCTCTTTCCCTCTAAGTAGAATGCTGATTTCTGTCAAACATACAGACTAGGCTTGTTTACTCCTATTTGCTCAAATGACATTGGTGACAAAAATAAACCACTACTGAGCATTTATGCGCTGCTCATTGTGGTACACACTTTATGCACACAACCTCATTTCATTCTTCATCACAGCTTTAGTGGGTAGATGACATTTATAAGTCTTACTTTGCAGATGAAGAAACATAGGCTCACAGAAGAAAAGGAAAGTGACTCCCCCAAATTCACCAGGCTAGTCAGAGGCAAAGATGGAATTCAAGCCCAGTTTGATCCAAGTCCATGCTCTTTCTATGACAGTACACTGCCCCAGTCAAGGCATCAGAGAGGGATCTAGAAAGCAGAAGGTGAGAGGATACTGAGTACCTGAATTGGAGGGAGTGGCCATCATCAATGGGACAAAGGATAGGCCATAGAGAAAGGTGGGGCTAGCAGAGAAAAACCTTCACTGACTTCATAGGTTCACATAGCATTGACCCTGTGATCTTTACTTAGGCACAGGCTAAATTACCATGCTTATCTACCCATAAAAAAGTAGGTTAGAACACCACTATGAAACTATGATACACACCAACATGGCTTAAGATGATTTTCACAATTGTAAAAGATGTCTGATGATTTTTTCCAGAAAGGAAGCTTGGATTCCATTAATCAAGCTAAGACTTTATACTCTGAGTGGTCCAAAAGCACTCTGAGCGACATGGAGGACAAAAGCCAGGCCCACTGCTTAAAGCCAAGGAGTAGGATAAACTACCCTCAAACCCACCAACCTCTGAATGTAGATCTGACAACAAAGAACTACAACCACATCCGCCAGGGTCTTTGGCTCTGGTGAGCTGTAGGCCTAAGGAGGCAAGGACACAGACATGGTCTGACTTCACAACCAAGCCACCAGCTGGCTGTGTGAGTGGATCTCCAAGATGCCCAAGAGCTTCCTGGGGCAGTGATATGAATATGTCCTATAAAATAGTTTTGATCCTAACAACTGACATACTTTGCAAGAGTGTGGAAAGAAGGAAAAAATGCTGAATGGGTTGATTTCTTTCTATCGACAAGTTTCTACCTTTGGAAGAAGTAAAACTAGAGAATGTGAAAAACACTTCATTTTTTAAAAAGGGGGGGTTGGTGGATATTTATAAACTATTTCCAAAACATCTAGATATTCTCATGGTTCTCTTAAGATTTTATTGGAAGGAACTTAATAGTGCAGATGATGATTACTATCTATGAATGGTCAGCTAGAAGGTAAACACTGTTGGAATATGGACAAGGGGGAAGGAATTAACATTCATTTTGGAATATGGCATATTAATTAAAAGCACTGTCTCTGT
This sequence comes from Potos flavus, assembly GCA_028534135.1. Lineage (NCBI taxonomy): Eukaryota > Metazoa > Chordata > Mammalia > Carnivora > Procyonidae > Potos > Potos flavus. The sequence continues at coordinate 329,431 of CM052901.1, read as the reverse complement.
GGCCAGATTTTCGAAATTCTAATCCAAACTCTGACACTTATTTAGCTGTATGACCTTGGCTAAACCACTTAATCTCTCATTGCCTCTATTTCTTCATTTATAAAATAGGGATAGGTTTGCTGTAGGGATTAAAAGCAGTTCTAACAGTGTCTGGCACATGGAAAGCACCATGAAAGAGTTAGCTATTATTATTGGTTATCATTGTGTGCTGCAAACATCTTATTTAATAATCACACATTTTCTAGAAAAACCTGTGGGGTAGGTATTTTCCTTACCCTACTCATGAGAAAACTTAAGCTATGAGGTCAATCAAAATTACAGAGTGACAGAGCCTTTAGATGTTGCCCTGTCCAAGGTCTCCATTTTAAAATGAAGAAGAGAAAACTGAAGAACAAAGTGTAGCTCAAAATAGGGCACAGAGCTCAGCAACAAGTCTCTTCCCTTCAGTGGTTCTCGAACTTTGGCAGGCAACATAATCCCCAGAGGGGATACAAAATACAAACTGCTGGCTTTCAATCCCTCAGTTTCTGATTTAGTATGTCCGGTGTGGGGCCTGAGAATTTTCCTCTCTAACAAGTGCTCAAATGCTGCTGCTGCTGCTGCTGGAACTACTTTGGGAACCCCCACAACACACCACAGTTCACACACCTTTTTCTCCTTTTTGTCATAGACTACATGGGTGGTGATTCACAAGCACTTGGACAGAAATGGGAATCACTGATGAACACCAAAGAAAAAGACATTGCTAGCACCAAGAAAATAGGGAGACCAGTAGTCCTGGCTTATGTGGGACTTTCCCAGTTTTAACACTAAGTTCTGCAGCCCAGGAAACCCCTCAGTCCTGAACACACTTGAATGGTTTGTCACTCTAGATGAAGGTAGACAAAATTCAGTGCTGGTTAACTGCCAAACACAAAAGGACATCCTTACAGAGAACATGGTAATATCTGGTAAATTTGTTTGAAAAAGATTCATTATTTTATTCTTATTCCAACAAAGTGTAATGAAATGACTCTGTTAGGTGCTGTGCTCCTGACCCTACTGATCCCATCCCACCTTAGCAAAAGGTAAAAGTAACTCTACAACACTTAGCTTGGTAGACATAGACCCATGCTTACATATTCAGGGACACCAGAAAGAGATGTAAAAAAGAAACATTTTATAAAGAACGTTTTCAATGCACCATGATCAGCACTCAAATAATTCCCTTCCCTCTTTCTTCCTCTGAAGAGGGTACATTATAGAAAAGTATGGATTGAAAATTTAGGAAAGTGAGGGTGGAATAATTAGTGAATCAAGGTCCCAGGGCAAACAAAAGGTAAAGGGAGTCCTTCAGTGAGGGAGAAGATTGATCTGCATCCTTATCTCTCCAGGAACCTGAATATGTCCTTTGCTTGTTATAAATCAATGCTGACCACAGTTAAAATATAATTTTCAAGGCTAAGTTAAGCAAAATTTCAAGAAGGGTAAATATCTGGAGGAAGACTAACGGTGACATATTTTAGGAGTACATAACAATAGGAAGAATAGATTGCATGTTAAAATATTACTCCTGTTCTGATTGCTAATGGGTATATTCTTTAAGATCTAGGCTTAATTATCAATCCTTTGACCCAAGGACAACAAATTTCATGAAGACCCCTAAAGATTCCTATATAGTACAAACAAAATGCAGAAATATTTTGAGAACATATTTTAGAGTACTGGAGGAGTCAATAAGATAATGCATAAACTACTAAATGTGAAGTAGGGACTCTTTGTGAATATCAGATTAGACTCTATTCTCTGTCAGAGTACTGACTTTGCTTTATGACTTCTGGCCTCACTAATGATGCCTTTTTCCCTCTTCTGCACATCCTGGCTTGGATTCTCTTTCATCATTCTACAGTGGTCAATAAAGTTATTGTACAGCTTCACTTTCAATGAGACCTAGGGAAAAATAAGCCTCATACCCATCTCTCTGTCTCTGCATCCATATATGAAGGGAACCGTTAAAAAATAAAATAAATAAGGTATTATACTTAACCCAGTCAAATCTTAGCAATTAACATGTATAACATATTTTTTAAAGATTTTATTTATTCATCTGACAGAGAGATAGAGATCACAAGTAGGCAGAGCGGCAGGCAGAGGGAGAGGGAGAAGCAGGCTCCCCGCTGAGCAGAGAGCCCGATGCGGGGCTCCATCCCAGGACCCTGAGATCATGACCTGAGCCGAAGGCAGAGGCTTTAACCCACTGAGCCCCCCAGGCGTCCCAACATGTATAATATTTTAAGAAAAGAAAAAAAAGATTGGCAGAAATGGAGGAAACAGACTGCATCCTAAATTTCATCAAAAGCAAAAATGCAAGGTTGGATAGTAATTTCCAGTTCTTTGGAGGCACATCATCTGTCATAATGAGTTCACTGAAGAGTCTTACAGACTAACCCTCTGTACTCTCTTGTGGTGTATGTGTGTATACATATGCATTATCATACGGAACCTCAGAAGTCTCTAAAAACTTTCTACAATTATCCTTCACACAATTATTGAACTGATGGATTTGTTCCACAGGAGCTAGTGTGGCTTCCTCTTCAAGAGATGTCTTGGATGGAGATAACCCTTCTCGTAGTATAAAACACTGTTTACATTCAGTTACTATCTTACCACCGAGCTTGTGCTATCAAGTAATTTCTACAATATCTGTAGTTCTAGGACACTGTAGACATAAATCTAGGGTTTCAGCTAAACTCTTTAATCCATAGTCTATGTAAAAGACTGTCCTAAGGTATCCTCCAGCCCAATGGTTCTTAAGAGTGGTCTGAAAACACCTAGAGGGATCCTTGAGCCCCTTTCAGTGGGCCTGTGGGTTAAAAACTATTTTTTATAATAGCACTAAGGTGATATTTACCTTTTTCACTCTTATTATCTCACAGATGTACAGAGGGCTTTTCCAAAGGCTATATGGCATGTGATGATGCCATTCTCTGATACTGAGGGATGTGTGAATTTTAAACATTTTCAGTCTTAATATTTATTACAGTTAGTGTCAATAGATATAACCCACATCCAAGAACACTTAGGGGTCCTCAATGACTTTGAAGAGTGTTAAGGTGTTCTAAGCATCTTGCAAACTGCTGCTTTATAAAGACTTTGTTCCTAAAATGCATTTCTTTCTAACTGATCTAGTTGCGACTTCTGTTATGTGTGGTGAGATAAGGTGACAATCTGAAGTAGGTTTTGACACAATATTATTTTGCTGATGTGAAATTCTGGTAGCCAGGGTACCAGGTGTGTTCATAATCCTCGTGCTGCCAGTTTTAAGCCTGAAGCCCCAAGAGACGAGCGGTGTTTAAGACATCATCCCTTGTTAAATAGCACCCACAAAGTTGGCGGTAGCCAGTGAAGGACTCCCTGCCGTGTAGGACACGCCAGTTGTCTATAAATAGGACCTGTGAATGGGCAAAAAGAGAGAAAAAATCACCATCAGAACAAAAGCAGACCAAAGGAACTCTAAATCAGAAGAGATCACTTAAAAGAAAACCTTAGGTTGTTCTCTAGTTACATTCAGCGAGGTATCTTTCTTTTTGAGATTCAACATCTGGAAATTAGGGTGCACATGGCCCTGTAGTGGGCTGGGTGGAAGTTACAAAGGCGACAGCAGGTAGCGAGGCCCTGCGCTTGAGGAGCTTATGTTTCTTGAGTCATTATTCTCTTATCAAAGCAAATCAGATAACTGGCTTCATTTCTTTTCTGCTTAATTTGTAATATATACTTTCTCAAAGAGTTAAATTATTTCATCATGTTTTATGCTAAGCTGAAGATGTTCTTCATTCAGAGGATATAACAAGAACAAAAAAAAATAAGTCATATAGCTGGAAGGACACTTAGGGATTATCTAGTTCAACCCCCGCATCATACATATAGAGCCACTGAGTCACGGATGCCCACATATGGTGTGGGACCTGCTTCCAGGTCATTCAGTGAGTGGCAGGACCAGAGCCAATACCCAGGACTCTTTTCACTTTTACCTTCGCAAGATTGTGACTCGCATATTAAAGAAGTCCCCATTATTCACTGCTTCGGTATAACAAGCTTACTTGACATGTTTAGAACTTGTCACCCACCCTGCCAGGCTTTAGTTTGACCCAAAACTCATTCTCAGGTCTCCTCAACTCTACTGTCAGAGTCCGGTGCGCTGTATACCAACGATGGACAACATCATAAGGTACAGTATTGATGACAGCTCTGTCATAGTTGTTGTATCTAAGATGAAATCATGAGAAGAAAAGATATCCTCAAACACATGTTAAAGACACCTGTTGCTTATTGAGCAATTGTATGTAAGGCTTTGTCTAGATTCATTACTTGTCCTAGAGATAAGGTGAGAATAAGTCAATGTTCTCTTGGGAATACAGGACTGCAGACAGGAGCCCTGCTGCCTGCTGACCATATGTTTTTTTTTTCCTTTGGAGAATCTGGGGGTAGGAGATCGAAGTAAGTTCCAGCTGTTTCCTTCCATTTTAGGATATGATGTTTTATCTAAAGTACATTCTCCTTGCCAAATTTTACCAAGGCATTGGGGAAAGGTCTGAGCTTTCTATTCACTAAGCTGAGGTGGGCAAGAGAGGTTATACTAACGAGGCTTTCTTTTTAGCAGAATGACGTAGAACTTCTCAGGTATTTCCCTTTGTGGGGAAAAGCCAAGCTATAGCCCAACTGCACAGTTTACCCAGTGATCATCAGTCATTCATTCAAATCTCCCATTTACGTGAGCAGCTGCTATGTGTTAGGTGGTGTCAGGTGTTAAAGATACAGTGATGAACACAGCAGACACGATCCCAGCCTCTGGGGAGTTACATTCTATTAAGAAAGACAGACGATGAACAAGTAATAAATACATATCTAGTTATAGATGTTATAAAGAAAAAATACTGGAGTGTGAAAAAAGTGACTGGGTGGTCTATTTCGGATGGAGTATGTTGAGTGAGGACTTTTTTGAAGAAGTGACATTTGAGCTGGTACCTATATGACGAGAAACCAACAATGTGACAAGCTAAGAGGAGTGTTCCAGGCAAAGGGAACAGCAAGTACAAAGCATTAGGATGGAAAGGAGTTTTACTATGTTTGCAGAACAGCAAGAAGACCGTGTGGCTGGAGCTGAGTAAGCAAGGGGAATAAGGAATAAGGATAAGGAATAATGTGGAGGAGGGAGCCATGGGCCAGGTCGCGTAGAGCCTTATAGGCCATGGCAAGGATTTTGGGTTTTATGCTGAGTACTACGGGAAGTCACTGAAAAGCCTTTGCTAAAGGCTTTTTTACTTAGAGGATTTGTTTTTTACTTAAGGTAAATTAAACTTTTACTAAAGTATAGCACATATACAGAAAAGTACACGAATCATAAGCTTGATGTATTTTCATGATGTGAACATATCCATATCACTAGCATCCAGGCCCATAAATAGATCATTACCCACACCCTAGAACACTCCCTTGTCCCCCTTTTCCATTTTGTCTTTCCCCTAACCCAAGGATAACGACCATCATGACTTTTGTCACCAAAGATTAGTTTTGCTTGTTTATAAACTTTACATAAATAATATACTACAGTATATACTCTTTTGTATCTGGATTCTTTCATTTAATATTATATTTAGGAGATTCATCATTGTTGTGTTATACAGAAGTAGATAATTTATCCTTCATGCTGTATAGAATTTTATTGTGTGACTATACCACAACTTATTCATCCATTCTACTGTTGATAGATATTTGAGTCGTTTCCAGTTTGGGACTATTACAAATAATGCCGGTGGTTCTGGTCCATGATGGCAACATAGGAATCTCCCAAACTCACCTCTCCCCATGCACATACCAAATCTACAGCTACACACGGGACAATTCCCTCTGAAAGAAATCCAGAAACTAGTTGAGTGACTCCTACACATTGGATAAATAAGAAAAAAACCCACATCAAATGGGTAGAAAAATGCTGAAACACAATCTTATCATAAACCCATCCCTGGTGCAGCAATCAAAAGGAAGCTCACAACTCCAAGCTTCTCTGAGGAGTGAAGAGTTTGGACTCAACATTTAGTGCCCAAACTTTTAAGATGTCTGCACGAGGGGCACCTGGGTGGCTCAGTCGTTAAGCATCTGCCTTCAGCTTGGGTCATGATCCCAGGGTCCTGGGATCGAGCCCCGCATCGGGCTCCCTGCTCAGCGGGAAGCCTGCTTCTCCCTCTCCCACTCCCCTTGCTTGTGTTCCTTCTCTCACTGTGTCTCTCTGTCAAATAAATAAATGAAATATAAAAAAAAAAGATGTCTGCATGAGGGATTGGCCCCCCAAACACCTAGCTTTGAAAGACAATGAGGCTTGCATCCATCAGACCCGCCTGGTTATAGAACACAAAGAAACAGTTCTTAATGGGCTTATGAAGACTCACTGTGGAAAATTCCCCAGGCCTAGTACAGAGACAGCAGACAGAAACGCCCATATCCTAGTCTTTCTCTATAAAAAGCCTATTTGCATACTTTAAAAGCTGCTTCCTGAAGGTCAGGCTTCTATTTTGGCACACATCTAGGGACAGACTGCACTCCTCCCTGGAGATGAAGAAAGCCAGTGGGCACTATCCCCACCTTCTCCCTTTGGCCCACTCAGGTCATTGGTGTATCCCTGCAGTGAGCCTGTGTACATGCCTAGCACTCTGGCTTTTGTGGCTGCCGTCCAGGGGACACACCCCTTGATCACCTGGCTTCAGCAGCCAGTGGGGCTTTAGTCCAGAGTCTATAGGACAGTAACAAAGAAATGCTTTTTAATTGGCTATCGACCCAAGGCTCAGTGAAAGGGAGCGTACAGAAATGCCCAGTTCCCAGTCTTTCCTGGAAAGAAGTCTCCTTGCATACTGATTGGAAGCTGACTAAGATCCTCCCCTTTGAGAGACTGACAGGTCTTGACACACCTTCAACTACTGAGAGCCACTAAAACCACAGAAAGTGGCTTAGAAAATCACAAAGGTTTGTGAGACAGCCAAGAGCTGAGGCTGAGCTGAATGATAAGGTTTATCTCCTACACAAGACTGGGAGAGGCGGCTGTTGTATCTACTATGCAGAGACCAACACAGAGTGAAAGAAAAATGAAGAAACGGAGGAATATGTTCCAAACAAAACAAGATAAAACTCCAGAAACAGACCCTAATAAAATGGAGATAAATGATTTATCTGATAAAGAGTTTAAAATAATGGTCAAAAGATGCTTACCAAGGTCAGGAGACCAATGCATGACAAAGTGAGATTTTCAACAATGAGATAGAAAATATTAAAACGTACCAAACAGAAATCAGACCTGAAAAAGACAATAACCAAGTTGAAAAAGCAACAGAGCAGACTAGATAAAGTGGAAGAAAATCTCAGCAAACTCAAAGACAGAAAGCAAGAATTCATTCAATCAGAGAAGCAAAAAAGAAAAAATAATGAAAAAGAGTGAAGATAGCTTAAGGGAATTATAAGACTTCATCAAGCAGACCAATATTCACATTATAGGGGGTCCCAGGAGAAGAAAGAGAGAAAGGGGCAGAAAACTTATTGAAAAAATAACAGAAAACTATCCAAACTACCTAGAGAAAGAAACAGCTACATCCAGGGAGCCCATGGAATCTTCGAAAGAGAAATTCAAAGAGACCTACACTGGGACACAATATAATTAAACTCTCAAAAATTAAAGACAAGGAGATAATCTTAAAAGAAGAGAAAAACAACTTGTTACTTATAAGGGAACCCCCATAAGATTATCAGCTGACGTTTCAGCAAAAACTTTGCAGGTCAGAAGGGAGTGGCATGACTCAAAGGGATGAAAGAAAAAAAACCTTCCAACCAAAAATACCATATCCAGCAAAGTTTTTACTCAGAATTGAAGAAGAGATAAAGAGTTTTCCAGAAAAGCAAAAGCTAAAGATCATCACCACTAGACTGTCCTTATAAGAAATATTAAAGGGACTTCTATAAGCTAAAAAGGCACTTATTAGGAACAACAAAACACGAGAAGTACAAATCTCACTGGTAATGGTAAATGTATAATTAAATTTATAATATTATAATGTAACAGTGGTGGGTAATCACTTATAAATCTAGTATGAAGGTTAAAAGACAAAAGTAATAAAAACACTTATAAGTACAATGATTTGTTAGTGGATACACAAGGTAAAAAGATGTAAACTATAGTGCAATTGCTGCATCATAGGGTAGTTCTAATTTTAACTTTTTGAGGACCCTCCATACTGTTTTCCACAGTGGCTGCACCAGCTTGCATTCCCACCAACAGTGCAAGAGGGTTCCCCCAAGAGGACTCCCCTTCCTCCACATCCTCGCCAACACCTGTTGCTTCCTGTGTTGTTACTTTTAGCCACTCTGACTGGTATTGAGTGACATCTCATTGTGGTTTGGATTTATAGTTCCTTGATGATGAGTGATGTTGAGCAGCTTCTTTTTATGTCTCTGTTGGTCATTTGTACATCTTTTTTGGAAAAACGTCTATTCATGTCTTCTGCCCATTTTTTAACCAGACTATTTCTTTCTTGACACCCTATGCCTTTTGATTGGAGTGCTTAATCCATTTACATTCAAAGTAATTATTGACAGCTATGTATTTATTGCCATTTTATTACTTGTTTCGTCATTGTTTCTGGAGAATTTCTCTGATCCTTTCTTGTCTTTATCATTTTTGGTCTCTCCTTTCCACTCAGAGAGTCCCCTTTAATATTTCTTGCAGGGCTGGTTTAGCGGTCACTAACTCCTTTAGTTTTTGTTTGTCTGGGAAACTCTCTCTCCTTCTATTCTGAATGATAGCCTTGCTAGAGAGAGTATTCTTGGCCACAGATTTTTCCCAATTAGCACGTTGGATATATCATGCCACTCCTTTCTGGCTTGCCAAGTTTCTGCAGAGGTCTACAGCTAACCTTATGGGTCTGCCCTTGTAAATTAAGGACTTCTTTTGTGTTGCTGCTTTTGAATTTTTTCTTTATCACTAGATTTTCCAAATTTAACTACAATATGCCTTGGTGTTGGCCTGCTTTTGTTGATTTTAATGGGAGTTCTCTGTGCCCCCTGGATCTGGATGTCTCTTTCCTTCCCCAGATTAGGGAAGTTTTCAGCTATCATTTCTGAAATAAATTTTTCCCCTTTTTCTTTCTCTTCTTCTGGGACTCCTATAATATGAATGTTATTATGTTTGATGGAGTCACTGAGTTCTCTAAGTCTATTCTCGTGTTGCCTAATTCTTCTTTCTCTCTTTTGTTCAGCTTCATTATTTTCCATTATTTTTCCTTCTAGGTCACTAATTCATCTGTTGCTTCTTCCAGCCTGCTGTTCATTGCATCAAGCCTGTTTCCAGTCTCATTTATTGCATTCTTCATCTCTGTGGTAAGGGTATCACTGATATCTTCTAGTCTTTTCTCAAGCCTAGTGAGTATCCTTATAGTTGTTGCTTAAATTCTCCATCAGACATGTTACTTATATCTGTTTTACTTAGATCTGTGGCTGTGGTCTTTCTTGTTCTTTCATTTGGGATAAATTCCTCCATCTTGGCATTTTGTCTAAGTCTCTGCCTTCTTCTCTGTGTTAGAAAAGCCAGTTATGTGTCCTGCTCTTGAAAATATGAAGAAGAGGCCCTATGCTGTCCAGGCCCTGGAGCTTCAGAGGTTGTCTCTGGCGTGTGTAGTGTGTGCTCTGCTGTTGTGTTTTGGCTGCTCTGTCCTTCAAGCCAGTCATGCACAGAGGCTCTCCTGGCCTGCAGAGGGCAGTGTCTGGGAGATGTGGTGTGGGCAGAGGTTTTTGTTTGTCTCCTGGGGGAGGGGCCTGCAATGCTGGGACTGAGGGAAGCTTGACAAAGAAGTGCAGTCCTGCCAGACTGCAGGGGTGTGGGCCTTGGTATATGCAGGTTAGGTAGCCAGCGTCAGCACTGCCCTGCTTCCCACCGGTGGCTCTGTGTTTATGCTGAGGGATGGGGCTGGGCAACGGTGCCAGCCAGCTCCTTTGTTCCCAGAGAGGCATCTCCCTGAATGCTGCCTCTCAGGGATGGGCTCTGAGAAGAGCAAATAATGTCCCCTGCTGTGTGTCCCAGGCACTCTTCAAATTGCTGTTTCCGTGTTATCTGCCCCCAGGTTGTTTGCCTGCCTTTTCTCCAGGAGCAGGGCTGTGCCCTCTGGGCTCTACTGTAGTCAAGCTTGCTGAACTTTAAAACTCCAGTCTTTAAGCCTTGCTGGTTGCAAGAATCATGAAATTAAGCCCCTTTCATTTTCCAAGCCAATGGCTTTGGGGAAACATTCTCCTTGTGCCTTCCACCGTGTGCCCCTCTCTCTCACCTTTCTGCACGACCATGGCTCCCTCTCCTCCACAGCACCAGTAATCCATTTCTTCTTCTTGCCACACTTCCTACCTTCTTCAATGTGGCCTCTGCTCTCCCTTTAGTTGTGCAGTTTGTTCTGTCAATCTTCAGGTCAATTCATGGGGATTTAGGATGATTTGATAGTTATATAGTTGTGCTTGTGGGATGAGACAAGGTTAGGGTCCTCCTAGTCTGCTGCCATCTTCTTCTCCCCAGATCTGTTCTTCTTAAGATTGCTTTGGCTATTTGGGTCTTTTGGAGTTCCATACAAATATTAGGATTGTTTCTTGTATTTCTGTGAAAAATACCATTGGAATTCTGATAGGGATTGCACTGAGTCTGTATATTGCTATGGCTAATATGGAAATTTAAACTATTCATTCTTCCAATCATGAGAATGGAATATATTTCCATTTATTAGTGCTTTCTTCTATTTCTTTCATCAATGTTTTATAGTTTTCAGTGTATAAATCTTTTACTTTCTTGGTTAAATTTACTTCTAAGAATTTTATTGTTTTTGATACAATTTTAAATGGAGTTGTTTTCTTAATTTCTCTTCGTGATAGTTCATTGTTACTGTATATAAATGCAACCAAGTTTTTTATATTACTCTTGAACCATGCACCTTGAATTTGTTTATGAGTTCTAACACTTTTTTTTGGTGGAGTCTTTAGGGGTTTCCATATATTATATCTCGTCACCCACAAATAGTTGATTGACTTGCAGGTATTGAACCATCCTTGGATCACTGGGATAAATTCCACTTGATCATGGTGTATGATTCTATTAAAGTATTGAATTTAATTTGCTAATATTTTGTTGAGCATTTTTTGGATCTATGTTCATAGGGATACTGACCTGTAATTTTCTTTCTCTCCCTCCCTCCCTCCCTCCCTCCCTCCCTTCCTTCCTTCCTTCCTTCTTTCCTTCCTTCCCCTTCCCTTTGCCCTTCCTCTCCTCCCTTCTCCTCTCCTCCCTTCTCCTCTCCTCTCCTCTTCTCTTCTCATTTTTGTGATGTCCTTGTTTATTCTTTATGTCAGGGTAATGTTGGCCTCACAAAATGAGTTTGGGAGCACTCCCTCTTCAATTTCTTGGAAGAGTTTGTGGATAAATATTAAAATCTTCTTTGAAAGTTTGGTAGACCAATGAAGCTGTCTGGTCCTGGGCATTTGTTATTGGGAGTGTCATTCATTCATTCATTTTTAAATTCCAGTATAGTTAACATACAGTGTTATATTAGTTTCAGGTGTACAACACAGTGATTCAGCAATTCCATATATTACCCAGTGCTCATCTTGACAAGCGCACTCCTTAATCCCCATTCCTTATTTCATCCATCCTGCCACTGACATCAACTCTAGTAACCAACAGTTTGTCCTCTATAGTTAAGAGTCTTTTTTCTTGGTTTGTCCCTCTCTTTCCTTTGTTTGCTTTGTTTCTTAAATTCCACATATGAGTGAAATCATATGGTATTTGTCTTTCTCTGACTGACTTACTTTGCTTAGCATTATATTTTTTAGTTCCATCCACGTTGTTGTAAAAGGCAAGATTTCATTCTTTTTGTGGCTGAATCATATTCCATTGTGTATATATATATATATATATATATATACACCATATTTTTATCAATTCATCTATCAATGGATACTTGGGTTGCTTCCATAATTTGGCTATTGTGAATAATGCAATAAACACTGGGATGCAAGCATCCCTTTGAATTATCGGGGTTTTTTTTTGGGGAGGGGAGGGGAGTAAATACCCAGTAGTACAGCTGCTGGATTGTAGGATAGGTCTATTTTTGATTTTTTGAGGAACCTCCATACCGTTTTCCACAGTGGCTGTAGCAGTTTGCATTCCCACCAGTGGTGCAAGAGCATTCTTTTTTCTCTACATCCTCACCAACACTTATTGTTTCTAGTGTTTTTGATTTTAGCCATTCTGACTCATGTGAGGTGTGATACTTCATGTGCCAGTACCATACTGTTTTTATCACTATAGCTTTGTAATATAACTTGAAGTCTGGAATTGTGATGTTTCCAGCTTTTCTTTTCCTTTAAAACGTTGTATTGGCTATTTGGGGTCTTTTGTGGTTCCATACAAATTTTTGGACTGGTTTGTACTAGCTCTGTGAAAAATGCTGTTAGTATTCTGAAAGGGACTGTATTAAATGTGTAGATTGCTTTGGGTAGTATATTCATTTTAACAATATCTGTTCTTCCAATCCGTGAGCATGGAATGTCTTTCCATTTCTTTGTGTTGTCTCCAATTTCTCAATGTTTTATAGTTTTCAGAATACAGGTCTTTCACCTCTAGATTAGGTTTATTCCTAGGTATCTTATTATTTTTGGTGCACTTGTAAATGGGATTGTTCTCTTAATTTCTCTTTCTGCTGCTTCATTATTAGTGTATAGGAATGCAACAGATTTCTGTACATTCATTTTGTATCCTGTGAGTTTACTGAATTCCTTTATCAGTACTAGTAGTTTTTTTGGTGGAGTCTTTTGGGTTTCCTAATATGGAGTGTCCTGTCATCTGCAAAGAGTGAAAGTTCAGCTTTTTCCTTACCAATCTGGATGCCTTTAATTTCCTTTTGTTGTTTAATTGCTGTGACTAGGACTTCCAGCACTATGTTGAATAAAAGTGGTGAGAGTGGGCATTCTTTTCTTGTTCCTGACCTTAAGAGAAAAGCTCTGTTTTTCCCCATTGAGTATGATGTTCAGTGTGTTTTTCATATGTGACCTTTGTTATCTCGAGATAATATTCCCTCTAAACCTACTTTGTTGAGGGTTTTATTATGAATGGATGTTGTACTTCGTCAAATGCTTTTCTTGTGTCTATTGAAATGATCATATGGTTTTTATCCTTTTTTTTCATTGATATGATGTATCACTTTGATTTGTGAATATGGAGCCACTCTTGCATCCCAGGACTAAATCCCACTTGACTGTGGTTGAGTGATTTTTTGAATGTATTGCTGGATTATGTTTGCTAGTATTCTGTTGAGGATTTCTGCATCTACGTTCAGCAGGGATATTCACCTGTAGTTCTGTTTTTTAGTGGTGTCTTTATCTGGTTTTGGTATCAGAGTAATGCTGGCCTCATAAAATGAATTTGGAAGTTTTACTTGCTCTTCTATTTTTTGGAATAGTTTGACTAGCATACGTATTAACTCTTCTTTAAATGTTTGGTAGAATTTGCCTGCGAAACTATCTGGTCCTCAACTTTTGTTCATTGGGAGTTTTTTTGATTACTGATTCAATATCCTTGCTGGTAATCAGTCTATTCAAATTGTCTACTTCCTCCTACTTCAGTTTTGGTAGGTTACATGTTTCTGGGAATCTATCCATTTTTTTCTAGGTTGTTGTATCCAATTTATTGGCATATAGTTTTTCATAATGTTCTTGTACAATTGTTTGTATTTCTGTGATGTTGTTATTTCTCCTCTTTCATTTGTAATTGTATTTTCTTGAGTCCTTTCTCTTCGTTTTTTGATGACTGTGCCTAGAGTTTTATGAATTTCATTGATCTTTTCAAAGAACCAACTCCCGGTTTCATTAATCTGTTCTATTATTTTTTTAGTATTTTTTTTAGTATTTTTTATATCATTTATTTCTGCCCTAATCTTTATTATTTCCTTCCTTCTGCTAGTTTTGCATTTCGCTTGTTCTTTTTCTGCTCCTTTAGTGTTTATTTGAGATTTTTCTTGCTTCCGTAGGTAGACCTGTAGTGCTATAAACTTTCCTCTTGCATCCCAAAGGTTTTGGAGTGTCATGTTTTCATTTTAATTTGTTTCCATGTACTTCTGCATTTCTTCTTTCATTTCTTGGTTGATCCATTTATTGTTTAGTAGCATGTTATTTAACCTACATGTATTTATGCTCTTTCCAGAATTTTTCTTGTGGTTGATTTCTAGTTTCATAGCATTGTGGCCAGAAAAGATGCATGGTATGACTTTGATATTCATGAATTTGTTGAAACTAGCTTTGTGGCCTTATATGTGATCTATTCTGGAGAATGTTCCATGGGTACCTGAGAAGAATGTGTATTCTGCTCTTTTAGGATGGAATGTTCTGGATATATTTATGTTAAATTCATCTGTTCCAGTGTGTCATTCAAAGCTGCTGTTTTCTTGTTGATTTTCTGACTGCTCTGTCCATTGATGTACATGGGGTGTTAAGTGTCCTTACTATTATTGTATTATTATTTAGTTCCCTTATATTTGTTATTAAGTATTTTATATATTTGGGTGCTTCCATTTGGGTGCACATATAGTTACTACTATTCTGTCTTCATGTTGGATTGTCCCCTTTATTATTATATAGTGACCTTCTTTGTGTCTTGTCACACTCTTTGTTTTAAAATCTATTTTGTCCAATATAAGTTTTGCTACTCTGGCATTCTTTTGACATCCATCTGTATGATAAATATTTCTCCATGCTCTCACTTTCAATCTGTACACATCCTTAGGTCTAAATCGAGTCTCCTGTAGGCAGCATATGGATAGGTCTTGTGTTTTTATCCACTCTGTCACCCTATATCTTTTTCAAAATTTTATTTTTATTTTTTTATTAACATATAATGTATTATTTGTTTCAGGGGTACAGGTATATGATTCATCAGTCTTACATGATTCACAGCACTCACCATAGCACATACCCTCCCCAATGTCCATCCCCCAGCCACCCCATCCCTCCCACCCCCATCCCTTCCAGCAACCCTCGGTTTGTTTCCTGAGATTAAGAGTCTCTTATGGTTTGTCTCCCTCTCTGGTTTCATCTTGTTTCATTTTTCCCTCCCTTCCCCTATGATCCTCTGTCTTGTTTTTCCAATTCCTCATATCAGTGAGATCATATGATAACTGTCTTTCTCTGATTGACTTATTTTGCTTAGCATAATATCCTCTAGTTCCCTTCACGTCATTGCAAATGGCAAGATTTTGGGGTTTTTGATGGCTGCATAGTATTCCATTGTGTGTGTGTGTGTGTGTGTGTGTGTGTGTGTGTGTGTACAAATATGTGTGTATACACACACACACATACACACACACCCCACATCTTCTTTATCCATTCATCTGTTGATGGACATCTAGGCTCTTTCCACAGTTTGGCTATTGTGGACATTGCTGCTATAAACATTTGGCACCCTATGTCTTTTGATTGGAGTATTTAGTCCCTTTACTTTTAAAGTAATTATTGATAGATATGTATTTATTGCCATTTTGTTAATTGTTTTGTGGTTGTTTCTGAAGTTTTTCTCTGATCCTGTCTTCTTTCTTTCATGTTTTGCTGGTTTTCTTTAATGACCTATTTGGTTCCCTTTCTTTTTATTGTTTGTGTATTTATTAGTGGTTTTTGATTTGTGGTTACCATTAGGTTTGTATACAACATCGGCAAATAACAGTCTATATTAAGTTAATGGTCACTTAAGTTTGAACCCATTCTTTTTTCCTCTCCTCATGTTTTAGGTATATGGTGCCATATTTTACGTCCTTTAAAAAAGGATGGTAGTTCAGGTCATGATCTCAGGGTGGTGAGATCAAGCCCTGTGAAGGGCTCCATGCTCGGCACAAAGTCTGCTTGTCCCTCTCCTTCCCCCCAGCTGTACTCTCTCAATTAAATAAAAACTTTAAAAAATAAATAAATATCTATTCACCCAACATAGTAGCATCTACATATAAAGCAAATATTAACATAACTTAAGGGAGAAATAGAAATACAATAGTAGGGGACTTCAATTCTCCACTTGTATAGTGTATAGATAATTCAGAGAGAAAACCAATATAGAAACACTGGACTTAAATGACATGTGAGACCAGAACAACATTCCACCCAACAGCAGCATAACACACATTCTTCTCAAGTACAAATGGAACACTCTTCATATGTTAGGTTACAAAACAATCTCAGAAAATTTTAAAAGACTGAAATCATAGTAAGCATCTTTTCTGAACACAATGTTACTGAACTAGAAATCAATTACAAGAAGAAAACTGGAAAGTTCACAAATATGTAGAGACTAAACAACATGTTACTGAGCAACCAATGGGTAAAAGAAGAATCAAAAGTGAAATTAAAAACATCTTTAGGAAAATGAAAATACAATATATTAAAAGTATTGGGATGTAACAAAAGCAGTTCTAAGAGGGAAATTTATGGTGATAAACACCTACTTTAAGAAACAAGGGGGCATCTGGGTGGCTCAAATGGTTAAGCATCGGCCTTTGGCTCAGGTCATGATCCCGGGGTCCTGGGATCGAGTCCTGCATTAGGCTCTCTGCTTAGCAGGGAGTCCACTTCTCCTTCTGCCTCTGCCTCTCTCTCCGCTCTCTGTCTTTCATGAATAAATAAACAAAATCTTAAAAGAAAGGAAACAAGGAAGACCTCAAGTAAACAGCCTAAACAGCCTAACTTTACACCTCAAGAAATAAGAAGAAGAACAAACAAATCCCACAGTTAGCAGGAGGAAGGAAATAACAAATATCAGAGTGGAAATAAATGAAATAGTGATGAAAAACAATAAAAAAGGCCAATGAGATAAGAGTTTTAAAAAAGAAACAAAACAGACAAACCTATAGCTAGACTTAGCAAGAAAAAAGAGGGCTTACGTAAATAAAATGATAAAGGAAAGAAGACACATTACAACTGATAGCACAACAATACAAATGATCATGAGCCTACTATGAACAATTACCTATGAACAACTTGGACAACCTAGAAGAAATATATAAAATTTCCTAGAAACATACAACGAACCAAGATGAATCATGAATAAATAGAAAATCTGAGCATAAGGAAAAACATGGAGGACATTGGGAGAAGGAAAAGAAGGGTGTATTGGGAGAAATCGGAGGGGGAGACGAACCATGAGAGACTGTGGACTCTGAGAAACAAACTGAGGATTTTGGAGGGGAGGGGGGTGGGGGGTTGGGTGAGCCTGGTGGTGGGTATTGAGGAGGGTGTGTATTGCATGGAGCACTGCGTGTGGGGCATGAACAATGAATCTTGGAACACTGAAAAAAGAAAAGGAAAGAAAAGAAAATCTGAACAGATCAATTATTAGTAAGGAGATTGAACTAGTAATCAAAAACCACCCAACAAAGAAAACTGTATGACCAGATGGCTTCACTGGTGAATTCTACCAAAGTTTAAAAAAGAATTAATACCGATCATTCTCAAACTCTTCCAAAAAGTTGAAGAGAACACTTTTAAACTGATTTCATGAAGCCAGCATTGTTCTAATACCAAAACTAGATGAAAGACACTATAAGAAAAACAATTATAGGCCAATATCACTGATGAATATAGATGCAAAAATCCTTGAAAAATAGCAAGCCAAACTCAACAATATATTAAAAGGATCATACACCATGATCAAGTGGGATTTGCTCCAGGGATGCAAAAATGGTTCAACATCTGCAAATCATCAATGTGATACACCACATCAACAAAATAAAGGATAAAAATCATATGATCATCTCAACAGATGCAGAAAAAGCATTTGACAAAATATAACATCCACTCTTGATAACAACTCAATGAAGTGGGTATAGAGGAAACATACCCCAACATAATAAAGGCTAAATATGAAAACCCCACAGGTAAAATTATAAACTTAGTGATGAAAAGCTGAAAAAAGGAGCTCTAAAGGAGAAAGACAATAATGCCCATTCTCATCACATTTATTTCACATAGTAGAAGTTCTAGCCAGGGAAATTAGGTAAGAAAAAGAAATAAAAGGCATCCCCCAATCAGAAAGGAAGAAGTAAAACTGCCTCTATTTGCAGATGACATGGGATTATATACAGAAAATCCAAAAGACCACCAAAAAATTGTTAGAACTAATAAACAAATTTAGTAAATTTGCAAGACACAAAATTGATACGCAAAAATAGGCTTCATTTCTATAACCTAAAAACAAACCATCAGGAAGAAAAATTAAGAAAACAGTCCCATTTACAATGGGATGTCTCAAAAAAGAATAAAATACCTAGGAATAAATTTAACCAAGGAGCTGAAAGACCGGTACACTGAAACCTTTAAGACACTGATGAAAGAAATTGAAGATGACACAAATAAATGCAAAGAGATTCTGATCTCATGAATTGGAGTAATTAATATTGTTAAATATCCATAATATCCAAAGCAATCTACAAATTAAATGCAATCCCTATCAAAATTCTACTGGCATTTTCCATAGAAATAGAAAAAGCAATCCTAAAATTTGTATGGAACCACAAAGACCCCAAATAGTCAAAGCAATCTTGAAAAGAACAAAACTGGAGGCGTCACACTTCCTGATTTCAAACTATTTCACAAAGCTATCATAGTCAAAACAGTATGCTTCTGGCATAAAACAGAATTGAGAGCCCAGAAATAAGTCTGTTCATATACGGTCAACTAGCATTTAACAAAAGAGTCAAGAATTCTCAGTGGGGAAAGAATAGTTTATTCAATAAATAGTACTGGTAAAACAACAGCCGCAGGCAAAACAAATGGAACCAAACCCCTATCTTACATTGTACACAAAAGACGACCTGCTTCTGGGTTGCTGTCTTTCCTTTATTTGTACACAAATGGATTAAAAACTTGAATGTCGGGGAGTACACTCCATTCGTAGACGACCTGCTCTGCTACGTACGAAACCCCAACAAAAGCGAAAACAAGCAGGACTACATCAGACTAAAAAGCTTCTGCACAACAAACCATCGATAAAATGAAAAGGCAACTTAAAGAATGGGAGAATCTTGGAACACTGAAAAAATAAAATTAAAGTAAAAAAATTCTGTAAAAAAAAAAGAATGGGAAAAAATATCTCAAGTGGTCAAAATCTACTGCAGATATGCCATCAAAGTCAAGATGATCCAAAACAATAAAAAAGAAAGAAAAAAGAAAATAGAAAAAAAGGAAGGGGGTGGGAAGAGATTATAATCTCTCAGGGTGGACACAGCAGGCTGATCTGCCCGTTCCTGCTTGATTTTTGGTCTCTGTGTTACAGACACTATATCCCCAAATTGCAAAGAAATCAGAACTTACATATATATCAAGATAAAGCTGAATAGAGTGAAAAATGGGCTAGTATGGGGCATAAATCTATAAAACATATATGTGGAAAAGAAAATAAAAGTGAAGAAACTTCAAAACATAGGTTGGGAAATACAAATCTTCTTGAAACGGGAGCAGGGTTAAAAAAAAAAAAAAGAATAAGAAACTAAAAAAGAAATATAAAAATTTAGCCTGAAGAATAAGCAAGTCGTGAGGGAACACCTGGAGCTCCCTATATTATTTTCCCCTGGCGCTGGAGTTTTACAGTCCTGTGGGAAATAAGCTCCTCATTCACCTGTTCTCCCAGTCTGTCTTCTGGGGGAGAGGCTATCGACGTGGATGGAACTGGAGGGTATAGTGCTGAGTGAAATAAGTCAATCAGAGAAGGACAACTATCATATGGTCTCACTCATAAGTGGAATATAAGGAATAGCGCAGAGGACAATAGGGGAAGGGAGGGAAAACTGAATGGGAAGAAATCAGAGAGGGAGACAAACTGTGAGAGACTCTTGATTCCAGGAAACAAACTGAGGGTTGCGGAAAGGGAGGTGGATGGGGGGATGGGGTAACTGGGTGATGGGCATTAAGGAGGGCACGTGATGTGATGAGCACTGGGTGTTATACACAACTAATGAATCATTGCACATTATACCAGAAGTAATGATGTACTATATGTTGGCTAATTAAATTTAAATAAAAAAAACCAAGTCATATATCTGATAGGGAGTTAATATTTGAAATATATATAGAACTTGTACAACTCAATAGCAAAAAACACAAACAATCTGACCAAAAAATGGGCAGAGGAACTGAATAAACATTTTTCCAAAGAAAACATACAAATAGCCAACAACTACATGAATAGGTACTTAGCATCACTAACCATCAGGGAAATGCAAATTAAAACCACAATGAGATATCACCTCACACCTACTAGAGTATCTGTCATCACAAAGATGAGAGAGAACAAGTGTTATGAAGATATGAAGAAAAGGGAATCCTTGTTCACTGTTGGTGGGAATGTAAATTTGTGCAGCTATTATGAAAAGCAATGTGAATGTTCCTCAAAAAATTAAAAAATAAAACTACCAGGGTGCTTGGGTGACTCAGTCAGTTAAGCAATCAACTCTTGATTTTGGCCCAGGTCATGATCTCAAAGTCATGAGATTGAGCCCAGTGTCGGGCTCCACGTTGAGCATGGAACCTGCTTAAGATTCTCTTTCTCCCTCTCCCTCTCCCCCCTCCTGCCCGCCCCCCCCCGCTTGTGTGCGCATGCATGCTCTCTCTCTCTCTTTCCCTCAAAATAAAATAAAATGGCCTTATTCTGAAAAAAATAAAATAAAACTATTATATGATCCAGAAATTCCACTTCTGACCATGTATCTGAAGGAAATGAAATCACTATCTCAGATATACATGCACCTACCTATTCACTGCCACATTATTTACAATAAGCCAAGACATAAAAACAACCTATCTATCCATCAATGGATGAATGGATAAAGAAAATGGAACATTATTCAGCCATAAAAAGGAAGAAAATCTTGCAATTTGTGGCAACATGGATGGACCTTGAGGGCACTATGGTAAGTGAAATAAGTCAGATAAAGACAGTACTGTATGATTCCACTTATATGTGGAATCTAAACAAACAAACAAACAAAAACCCCAAAACTGAACTCATTGAAACAGAACAGATTGGTGGTTCCCAGAGGTGGGGATGGGGGCATGTAAGAAACAGGTGATGGTCAAGAGGCACAAATTTCCAGTTACAGAATAAGTAAGTTTTGGGGATGTAATGTGCAGCATGGTGACTATAGTTAACAATAGTGCACTGCATATTTGAAAGTTGGTAATAGAGTAGATTGTAAAAGTTCTCATCATAAAAAATAAAAAATTGTAACTATGTGGTGATGGATATTAACTAAACTTATTGTGGTAATCATTTCACAATATATACATATATCAAAGCATTATGTAGGACAACTTAATCTAATACATCATTATATGTCAATCAAAAAATAAATAGTGCTGCTATGGACATTCTATTACTTGTCTTTTGGTGAACATATATATTCATTTATGATATAAACTTAAGGATGGAATTTCTGGGTCATAAGGTATGTGTATGCTCAGCTTTAATAGATACTGCCAAAGGTATTCTTTTAAAGAGAAATAAACATTCTGTGAACTCAGAGCAACAGACTGAGGGTTTTGGAGGGGAGGGGGGTGAGGGGATGGGCGAGCCTGGTGGTGGGTATTGAGGAGGGCATGTATTGCATGGAGCACTGGGTGTGGTACATAAACAATGAATCTTGGAACACTGAAAAACTAAAATAAAAGTATTTGGGAAAAAAAAGAGAAATAAACATTTAATGGTACCCTTTTTGGACATCAGATAGTATTCATTAGTGTTAGATAGTACATGGCACAATTACAGCCAATGTTCTTAGTTTTCTCATATGTAAAATGAGCATAATAACATCTGCTTAGCTTATCTCACAGGGCTATTGTAAGAATCAAATCAAAGCATGCATATAATAGTCCATTATCGAGGGCTTCAGGGAGCCATGCCCATAGGGAAATGGCGTTAGGAAGCATAGTCTTTACCAGGGTCTCGACATTGTCACTTCTAGAAACCCTCAGTGGTATGTTAGGCACTTACACAAAACTGTTTTACTTAATCCTTTCATCACCCCAGAAGGGAAAGTCGTTTTGCCTCCTTTTACATGTAAGACAAGTGAAACTTAGATTAAACCTGCCACAGAGTTTATAAGTAGCAGAGTGGTTTTAAAATCACGTCTCCCCATACTTTAAATCATCGTTTGTGCCAGAGAGTAGAATAATAATCTAATTCCAGTGTATGCTATTCATAAGATCAGCTTTTTACAGTTCATAATTATAATCTCTTGACTTCGAATAGAGATTTATAGTTTATAAGTGTTTTGATGTACACAATCTCATTGATCCTCTATCTGATAATCCTATGAGGTAAGTATTACACAGCTATCAATTATTATCTTACTTTATAGATAATAAACATAAAATAATAAGGCACTGTGATTTGCCCATGGTCACATGGGATATGGTATCCACTATATTAGATGATGTTGTTTTCTAAGGCATTACAATAGCAGAAAGCAGCAGGAAAAGTTTATTACAGATTAGTAAAATGGATTTGCGATGCCCCTCTGATTAGAATAAAGTGATTTTTGGATTTTTGCACAAGGCGACATTGTTATATTATTGTGCAATTTAAAATTTTTTTCTTCTTTGATATGATGCAAGAAAGACCTGGAGGTACAGGAAAGCAAATAAAGCTGATACTTTTTTTGATAAAATAAGCTAGGAAAGCTTAACGAAGGTATTCCTATTATGACTTGACAAATATTTTCCAAGTAAAGAGAGTTCAGTGATTTAATGGAAAATGCATTTGATGGATTTCAGTACTGTGGTATAAGTGAAAGATGATGGGCACTGTAATCAGATAGATCACTGCTACAATCCCAGTTCAAATGTGTGACTTGAAGAAGTTATTTGTTCTCTTTGAACCTCAGTTTCCTCATCTGAAAACTGAGAAGAAGAATAACAACCTTATACGATTATCAGGATTATATAAAGCCTTATATATTATGCATTAACACTGTGCCTGACACACAGAAGGTCTATAATGTTAGCTAAAATAAACACTATTTAGCTCTCTCAAACTATAAAAACAAGCCCTAGAAACCATAAAAGTCTGCACAGTGAGTTAGCTATATTCAGACTTGGAGGAAAGGGTTAGACTAAGCTTTGATTAATAACGGCTGAAGGATAGGCAAATAGTTCTATCTAAATATTTGTATTTTAATATCCCTTGTTCTAAAATTTAATAAATTTTAAAATTTGAATACCCAAGTTTTGTTTCAACATGGACGGGACTGGAAGAGATTATGCCGAATGAAATAAGTCAAGCAGAGAGAGTCAATTATCACATGGTCTCACTTACATGTGGAACATAAGGAAAAACATGGACGACATTGGGAGAAGGAAAGGAAGGCTGAATTGGGGGAAATCGGAGGGGGAGACGAAACATGAGAGACTGTGGACTCTGAGCAACAACCTGAGGGTTTTGGAGGGGAGAGGGGTGGGGGGTTGGGCGAGCCTGGTGGTGGGTACTGAGGAGGGCACGGATTGCATGGAGCACTGGCTGTGGTGCACGAACAATGAATCTTGGAACACTGAAAAAATAAAATAAAAGTAATTGGGAAAAAAATAAAATAAAATTTGAATAGTCATTGCATCTGTTACTATATCCCATTTATAGAAAAAGCTTACTTATATACAAAGCATGCTGTATTTTTATTTTGTTAAACAATACTGAGCACTGTGTTCTGCTTCTGGTAATGGCTAAGTAAACTCCTATTGGATCAGCCCCCTCCTTTCATAGGTGACAGTTAAAAACTCTGGATTAAATACAAAAAATATCTACCTGAAGGTACTTTAGAGGTAGACTCTGGAGTTGACACTCGGAAGGAAGGAACTGCACTGGGTAAGTTTCCCATTTTCATGACATCTAGCCTGAGGGCATGCCACAACCTGCACCATATTGGGCAGCTGAAACCCCAAAAGAACTCTCAGTTTTTCTGGCCTGAAGAACCAGAGGACAGGTTTGGTGCCACCACTGCCACCAAAAAGTGAAGAGAAAATCCTGGAAAGGAATCAGAGAAAGAGAACACCAAACTCTATGTTTAAATAAACTCTGCTCAAATACCTGAATGGATGACCCCCTAAATTGCACGTGGCAAAGAAAAACTCCCAGTTTTACATCTAGAGATAAAATAGCTGAACAGAATTTGAGCTATCAAAGAACAGAGTTTGAATTTTGAGTACAACTAAATTAATAGCCTAATTTTTAAAATTATGTTATGTTAGTCACTATACAGTACATCATTAGTTTTTGATGCAGCGTTCCATGATTCATTGTTTGTGTATAACACCCAGTGCTCCATGCAATCCGTGCCCTCCTTAATACCCCCCACCGGGCTCACCCAACCCCCCACCCCCCTGCCCTCTAAAACCCTCAGTTTGTTTCTTGGAATCCATCGTCTTTCATGGTTCGTCTCCTCCTCCAATTTCCCCCAATTCACTTTTCCTTTCCTTCTGCTAATGTCCTCCATGTTATTCCTTCTGTTCCATGTATGAGTGAAACCATATGATAATTGTCTTTCTCTGCTTGACTTA
>CM052901.1:236789-304707 GCA_028534135.1 Potos flavus | reverse complement strand
TCACTCAGCATAATCTCCTCCAGTCCCATCCGTGTTGAGGCAAATGGTGGGTATCCATCCTTTCTGATGGCTGAGTAATCTTCCATTGTATATATGGACCACATCTTCTTTATCCATTCCTCTGTTGGAGGGCATCTCGGCTCCTTCCACAGTTTGGCGATTGTGGCCATTGCTGCTATGAACATTGGGGTCCATGTGGCCCTTCTTTTCACTACATCTGTATCTGTATATATGTTTTGTATATTTATCTACATCTACATCTGTATGAACTAGCAATTACATTCCTAGAAATCTACCCAAGAGAAATGAAAACATGTCTACATAAAGATGTACACAAATCTTCATAGCAGCATTATTAGGGATACAGATGTAGTGAAAAGAAAAACCCAGTATTTTTTTAAAAAACACAAAAGCCAACATTCTTTAGAGAAATAGAACAGAATCTAGAGTCTCAACATAATATTCACATTCTCCAAATTTCAATCTAAAATTGTTCAATGTAATAAGAACCAGAAAAATGTGACCTCTAATGAAGGGAAAAGACAACAAAGGTCAATCCTGAGATGTCTCGTATGTTGGAATTATCAGACAAGGATTTTAAAGCAGGTATTTTTACTACATCAGTGAGGTAAAGAACAATATGCTTGCAATGAAGGGATAGAAACTTTTAACAATGAAATAAAAAGCATAAAAAAGAACCAGTTGTAAATTTTAGAACTGAAAAATACAATATCTGAATTAAAACATTTACTAGATGGGCTTAACAATAACAGAATAATGTTGACAGATAAGGGTATGTTAATTTGGAAACAATAATTTCATCTGATCTATCTAAAGATAGAAAAAAAATTGAAAAGAAACTGAAGAGAACATCAGGGACCTGTGGAACAATATTAAAAGGTCTGACACGTATATAACTGGAGTTCTGGAAATAGAAGACAAAAAATGGGGCAGAAAAAATTTTTGAAGTTATAAAGACCAAAATTTGGTGAAAGACATAAAGTTACAGATTCAAGAAGCTCGGAGAGAATTCCCATTAGGATGAATACAAAAAGAACCATACCTAGGAATATTACAGTCAAATCATTGCAAACCAAACATAAAGAGAAAATCTTGAAAGCTGCCAGAAAAAAAGGTACATGGTACATAAACTAAAATATATTAAAGCAATCCATAAGAAGGTAGGAAAGGAGGAACAGAGAAAATAAATAGATCAGGCAAAGAGAAAACAAAACATTACAAATAAAAATATACTTACATTAAATGTTAATGGAACAGGAATAAGGATAGACATTATGTCAATGTTATAGTATTAAGAGTCAGAAATAAACCCATATATCTATGTACTATTGTTTTTCAATAAGAGTGCCAAGACCGTTCAACAAAGGAAAGAGTAATCTCTTCAACAAATGAACAGCCACATACAAAAATATGAGGCTGGGCCTTACCTTACACCATAAACAAACAAAAATTAAAGATTTAGAGAAATAAATGTAAGAGCTAAAATTATAAAACTCTTAGTATAGATCATAGGAGTAAATCTTCATGATCTCGGATTAGGCAAAGCCTTCTTAGATACAAAACAAAGAGCATAAGCAACAAAAATATATAGATAGTTTGGGTTTCATCAAAATTTAAAACTTTTAGCACATCAAACACACTCAAGAAAGTAAAAAGACAAGCCACAGAAAGGGAGAAAAATAGTTGCAAATAATATATCCAATTAGGAATTTGTATTCAGAATATTTAAAGAACTCAAAACTAGCCAACAAGAAGACAAATAATACCATTTAAAAACAGGCAAAAGATCTGACAAATGGTCAAGAGCATATGCAAAGATGCTCAACATCATTAGTTGAGAATTGCAAATCAAAACCACAGCGAGATACTATCTCACATGGACCAGGGTAGCTAGCATCCAAAAGACAGATAATGACAAGTGTTGGTGAGGATGTCTAGAGACTGAAGTCCTCCTACATTAGTGGCAGGAATGTCAACTGGTGTACCCAGTGTAGAAAAGTCTGGCAGTTCCTCAAAGGTGTAAACATAGATTTAATATATGAACTAGCAATTACATTCCTAGAAATCTACCCGAGAGAAATGAAAACATGTCTACATTAAGATGTACACAAATCTTCATAGCAGCATTATTAGGGATATCTCAAACCAGAAATAATCTAAATCTTAATTATTGTGGAACGTATAAACAAAATGTGACATATTTATAATGAAATACTACTCAGCAACTAAACTGATACATATTACAACATGGATGAACTTTGAAAACATCCTGCTAAGTGAAAGAAAGCTGGCATGAAAGACCATATATTGTATGATTCTATTTATATAAAATGTCCAAAACCTAAGTTAAAATTTAGAGTTTAAATCAGTAACTATCAAAGGCTTTGTAATTTTTTATTATTTTTTTATTTTTTAATTAACACATAATGTATTATTTGCCCCAGGGTACATGTCTGTGGATCCTCAGGCTTACACATTTCACAGCACTTACCATAGCACACACCCTCCTCAATGTCCATAAACTATCAAAGGCTTTGTATGCGTGGGGCTCAGGAATGGGGAGTGACTGCTTAATGGGCATGAGGAAACTTCTGGGGTGATAAAAATGTCCCCAAACTGGATTGTGATGATGGTTTCATGACTATGTAGGTATACTAAAAATTACTGAATTGTCCACTTAAAACATTATTTTATGGTATAGAAATAAAAACTTTAAAAATGTTTGAAAGTTTTAAAAAATGCTAATGCACTAAGTATCCTAATTGAAAGAGATTGTCAGACAGGATAAAAAAGCAACACTAAAGTGTGATATTTACAAAACTATGCTTTAAATGTAAAACTACAGATAAGTTAGAAAAAAGAATGGAACATTAAACAGAATGCAAAAAGTAAGCTTAAGAAGGTTAGAGTGGCTACATTAATTTCAGATAAAATAGACTGCAAGACAAAGTTAAAAAGGGACATTCCATGATGACACAATGTCATTTCATCAGGTATAAAAATCATAAATGAGTATGTGCTTGATAACAGGTATTCAAACTACATGAAGCAAGAACTGATGGACTTAAAGGGAGAAATAGAAAAAAATCATGGTATTATTTGTATATTTTAATGTTGTTCTCTCAGCACTTGACAGAACAATTAGACAAAAAAATTAGAAAGGGCACAGAATATCAAATAATACTATCAAATACCTTGACCTAATTGATAGTTATAAAACAGTTTACCAAGAAATGCAGAACATATGCAAATGCTCTTCAAGTGCACGTGGTTCACCAAGAAAGACCATCTGCTGGGCCAAAAACTAAGTCGCAATAAAATTTTGAAAGTTCAAGTCTATAGAATGTTTTCTGATGATGATAGATTGAATTAGAATTAATAATAAGATACTTACAAAATCCCCAGATACTTGGAAATTAAAGGACATAATTGTAGTTAATACATGGTTAAAAAAAGAAAACACACGGGAAATTAGAAAATAGGTTGTACTTCATGATCACAAAAATGAAACATATCGATACTTGTGGGATGCAGCAAAAAAGGCTTAGAGGCAAAACTACAGCTTGAAATGATTATAAAAGACTAAGTGTAAAACTGCTGGTTGCCAGAGGGGAAGGGGGAGAGGACGTGGGCAAATGCGTGAAGGAGAGTGGGACACACAGGCTCCCAGTTATGGAATTCAAGTCCCATGGATGGAAGGCACAGCACAGGGAACAGACTTGTCCATCACTATGTTATACCCCCAAAACTAATGTAACACTGGCAACTATACTCAAATGTAACAATTAAAAGGGGAAAATAATTTAAAAAGACTAAATGTATAAATTTAATGACCTTATGTTTTACCTTAGGCAACTAGAAAAATGAGAATTAAACCAAAAGTATACAAAAATAAGAGAAAAATGAAGATAAGAACATAATAAGGTTGAAAACAATGGAGAAAATTGACAAACCAATAAGAGGGCTCATTGAAACGACCAATAAAATTGTTAAACTCCCGGACTCAACAAGAAAAAAAGAGAGCAATTATTACCAATACCAAGCACCTGATAGATTTTATGAAAATAGTAAGAGAATGTTAGGAATGACTTTATGACTACAAATTTGACAACTTACGTAAAATGTATACATTTCTCGAAAGAAACACTAAAGAGGAAACGGAATCTTACTTAGCTCTATATCTATAGCAAACACTGAATATTCAAAACTATCCCATAAAATAAACTCCATCCCCCTATGGGTTCCCTAGTAAATCCTAGCAAACATTTAAGATGGAAATAACACTAATATTATACAGATTCTTTGCTAAACCAGAGTTTTACAAAGACAGTATACCAAAATATTCAATAAGTCACCAAAAAAGAAAATTGCAGTACAATGTCCCTCTTGAACTTAGATGAAATATTTTTCGACCTGATATTATTAAGCCCAAACCAGCGGTGTATGTGTTAGTTACCTATTTATTGCTTCTTAGTTCCAAAAAACCCCAACATCAGGGGAAATCAACATGTTAAGCTCCTGATAATACTCTTTCCTTATATAGTACATGTATAAGGATCCTTTAAGCGTTTCTCCTTCAGAGTGAGCACAATATTTAAACTTTCTCAGTAGAGGGCGCCGGAGGGACAGGAGAAACAGGTTCTCTTCTAGTATCTCTGCACCTGGCCAGGACTCCACCGCGTGGGTGTGAAGGGATCAGGTGGTGCCAGCCCTCAGGGCCCAGGATTTGGCACCTATGCGGCCTTGCAGCCTCAGCCTGGTGAGAACCCTTCCACAACCCTCACAACATGGAGCTCCCCAATGACCTGCGGGTAGCCAGCCACACGGCCACAGGGACACACACTCAGCAGTCATCCTGCAAGCTCCCATCCCTCACTTTCATCTTGTATAATCTATGTGCTCTTAATTCTTCCTCCTTTCACTGGCACCCGGACTTCTTCCGCATGTTCACACCACCTTGCTGAGCGCCTGCTGCCCTGCTTGCGCTCTGAGAGGTGGCCACTCTAGCCCGGCTCCCACCTAAGCAAACCAGCAAACTTCTCTGATACCAGGGGGCTGAGCCGTGCTTTCTCTGAGGTCTGAACCCTTCCTAGGTTTATTCCTCCTTAGATCCTCTGCCTCAGACCTAGGGTACTATACTGAATTTCCTTATATCTTCTAATTACGCTTTTATTATAGACCCATAATTCCTTATATTAAGCTACCGTGTGGAGGTCAGCTGGGAAGACGTTGGAGTAGCAAGACCCTAAGCTTGTCTCCTCCCATGGATACAACTAGATAACAATCACATCAATGTAAATAACCCAGAAAATGGATCTGAAGACTGGCATAACAAACTCCGTAATTAAAGATTTTATTTATTTATTTGACAGAGACACAGCGAGAGAGGGAACACAAGCAGGGGGAGTGAGAGAAGGAGAGGCAGGCTTCCTGCTGAGCAGGGAGCCCGATGTGGGGCTCGATCCCAGGACCCTGGGATCATGACCTGAGCCGAAGGCAGATGCCCAACGACAGAGCCACCCAGGCGCCCCATCCATAATTAAAGAAAGAGAGAAGGAAGAGGGTAGGAATGGTGGGGAGGGAGCCAGTGGCCTGGAAAAGGGCAAAAAACAGACTTTCACACTGGAAAGCCCACACAGGGAAGATGAATCTCCATAACCTTTGGCTCTGGAAATGAGAAGGGCTGGATTGCATGAGTTCATAGAACCAGCGGGACTTAAAGCGTGGAATTTAAAAAACAGGCAGCTTGGCTCTGGAAGAGCCCAGAGGGTGTAAACAATTAACATTCCTTAAAGGAATGTTAACATAACCTTAAAGGAGCTAGGAATACAAGAACAAACAAAACTCAAAACCAGCAGAAGGAAGGAAACAATAAAAATTAGAGCAGAAATAAATGACATGGAAACTTAAAAAACAATAGAACAGATCAATGAACCCAGAGCTCTTCCTTGAAAAGATCAACAAAATTGATAAACCTCTCTGCTAGACTCATCATAAAAAAGAAGAGGATCCAAATAAACACAATCACAAATGAAAGAGGAGAAATAACCAACACCACAGAAATAAAACCATTGTAAGAGAATGTTATGAAAAAATTTACAAAAGAGTTAATACCTGTTCTTCTCAAACTTTTCAAAAAAATAGAAATGGAAGGCAAACTTGCAAATTCATTCTATGAGGTGAGTATCACCCCGATACCAAAGCCAGATAAAGACACCACAAAAAAGGGGAACTACTGGCCAAAATCTCTGATGAACATAGATGCAAAAATCCTCAACTAAACACTAGCAAACCAAATCCAACAGTACATTAAAAAAATCATTCACTACACACAAGTGGGATTTATTCCCAGGATGCAATGGTGGTTCAATATTTGCAAGTCAATCAGTGTGATACATCACATCAGTAAGAGAAAGGATAAGAACCATATGATCATTTCGATAGATGCAGAAAGAGCATCTGACAAAGTACAATACCCATCCATGATAAAAACCCTCAACAAAATAGGTCTAGAAGGAACATACATCAAAATAATAAAGGTCACATTTGAAAAAACCATAGTCGGGTGACCGTTCTCTGAGTAGGGGCACAGCAAGTGGCAGAAGCATGGCAAGACACCCACTTCCTCTCCCAGGAGGAGTGCCTCGGGTGCATGCCACAGGAGTTTGCAGAGTTTGGAGACTCGAAAGGGGGTCATGTGCCTGAGATAGAAAAGCTCCGTCACAGGCAGGGTGAGCAAGGAGTGCAGAGACCAGGGAGACAGGAGTGATAACCTGCTTTTCCCTGAGGGTACACTGAGGAGTGTAGCCAGAGCTTTTGGCTCTGGGGCTAGAGATTGGGAGGTTGCCATTTTCATTCTCGTCCTCTAAAGCAGCACGGAAAGCCTTCAGGGAACAAAAGCCACATAGAGCAATCCTGAGCTGCTTACTTAGCCTGGCCCCTGGCAAGGGTGGTGCAATCTCGCCTGGGGCAAAGACACCTGAGAATCAATGCAACAGGCCCCTCCCCCAGATCAGCAAGAACACCAGGCCAAGACCAAGTTTACCGATCATAGAGAACTGCAAAACTCGAGCACTAGGGGAAAATAGTATACAGAATTCAGGGATTTTTCCCCACGATTCTTTAGTCTTTCAATTTTAATTTTTTTCTCTTTCCTTTTTCAACTAATTTCTTATTTTATCAACTCTTTTTTAAAAAATATTTTTTAATTTTCATTTTTACAATTACATTCTATCCTTTCATCGTATTTAATTAAATATTAAATATATATGTGTGTGTGTGTATATATATATATATATATATACACATATATATAACATATATACATACACACAAGTTTTTCTTTCTTTACAATTTTGGGATGTAGTTTCTTCTAACAAACAGACCAAAAATACACCCAGAATCTAGTGTATGGCTCTGTTCTTGTCACCTGTCTGTTTATATTTCTTCTTTTTTTCCCTTTCTTTTTGTCTTTTAATTTTCAATCAATGTGATACACTACCTTAAGAAACAGTGACTTTACAGGTAACACAATGGCACTAAATTCACATCTTTCCATAGTTACTCTGAAAGTAAATGGGCTAAATGCCCCAATCGAAAGACATAGGGTATCAGATTGGATTAAAAAAAAAACCCAAGACCCACTGATATGCTGTCTGCAAGAGACTCATTTTAGATCCAAAGACACCTCCAGACTGAAAGTGAGGGGTGGAGAACCATTTACCATGCTAATGGACATTAAAAGAGATAAATTATATCTTAAACTAAAGACTGTGGTAAAAGATGAAGAAGGATACTATATCATAATTAAAGGGTCTACCCAACAAGAAGATCTAAAAATTGGAAATATTTATGCCCCTAACATGGGAGCAGCCAATTATATAAACCAATTAATAACAAAATTAAAGAAACTCATTGATAATAATACAATAATAGTAGGGGACTTTAACACCCCACTCGCTGCAATGGACAGATCATCTAAGCAGAAGATCAACAAAGAAACAAGGGCTTTGAATGACACACTGGACCGGATGGACATCACAGATACATTCACAGCATTTCATCCTAAAGCAACAGAATACACATTCTTCTCTAGTGCACATGGAACATTCTTCGGAACAGATCACATACTGGGTCACAAATCAGGTCTCAACCGATACCAAAAGATTGGGATCATTCTCTGCATATTTTCTGACCACAGTGCTTTGAAACTGGAACTCAGTCACAAGAGGAAATTTGGAAGGAACTCAAATACAGGGAGACTAAAGAGCATCCTACTAAAGAATGAATGGGTCAACAAGGAAATTAAAGAATTTAAAAAAATTCGTGAAACCAAATGAAAATGAAAACACAACTGTTCAAAACCTTTGGGATGCAGCAAAAGCGGTCCTAAGAGGAAGTACATAGCAATATGGGTTTTTCTCAAGAAACAAGAAAGGTCTCAAATACACAAACTAACCTTACACCTAAAAGAGGTGGAGAAAGAACAGCAAATAAATCCTAAACCCAGCAGGAGAAGATAATTAACAAAGATTAGAGCAGATAATAATGAAATAGAAACCAAAAGAACAGTAAAACGGATCAACGAAATTAGGAGCTGGTTCTTTGAAAGAATTAATAAGATTGATAAACCCCTGGCCAGACTTATCAAAAAGAAAAGAGAAAGGACCCAAATTAATAAAATCATGAATGAAAGAGGAGAGATCCCAAACAACACTGAAAAAATACAAACAATTTTAAGAACATTATGAGCAACTATATGCCAACAAACTAGGCAATGTGGAAGAAATGGATGTATTCCTAGAGATGTATAAACTACCAAACTGAAACAGGAAGAAATAGAAAACCCTAAACAGACCCATAACAAGCAAAGAAACTGAAGCAGTAATAAAAAATCTCCCAACAAACAAGAGTCAGGGCCAGATGGCTTCCCAGGGGAATTCTACCAAACATGTAAAGAAGAATTAATACTTATTCTTCTGAAGCTGTTTCAAAGATAGAAATGAAAGGAAAACTTCCAAAGCCTTTCTATTAGGCCAGCATTACCTTGATCCCCAAACCAGACCAAGACCTCACCAAAAAGGAGAATTACAGACCAATATCCCTGATCTACATGTAGGCAAAAATGCTCACCAAGATACTGGCTAATAGGATCCAACAGTACATTAAAAGGATTATTCACCAAGTGGGTGAATGACCAAGTGGGATTCATTCCTGGGTTGCAAGGGTAGTCCAACATCTGCAAATCAATCAATGTGATACATTACCTTAATAAAAGAAAGGACAAGAACCACATGATCCTCTCAATAGTTGCAGAAAAAGCATTTGACAAAGTACAGCATCCTTTCTTGATTAAAACTTTTCAAAGTACAGGGATAAAAGGAACATACCTCAATATCATAAAAGCCATCTATGAAAAACCCACGGTGAATATCATTCTCAATGGGGAAAAACTGAGAGCTTTTCCCCTAAGGTCAGGAACACAGCAGGGCTGTCCACTATCACCACTGCTATTCAATATAGTACTAGAAGTCCTAACCTCAGCAATCAGACAACAAAAAGAAATAAAAGGCATCCAAATCAGCAAAGAGGAAGTCAAACTCTCACTCTTTGCAGATAACATGATACTCTATGTGGAAAACCCAAAATACTCCAACCCAAAATTGCTGGAATGGATACAGGAATTCAGCAAAGTGGCAGGGTATAAAATCAATGCACAGAAGTCTGTTGCATTTCTACACACCAATAATGAAGCAGCAGAAAGAGAAATCAAGGAATCAATCCCATTTACAATTGCCCCCAAAACGATAAGACACCTAGGAATAAACCTAACCA
This sequence comes from Potos flavus, assembly GCA_028534135.1. Taxonomy (NCBI): domain Eukaryota; kingdom Metazoa; phylum Chordata; class Mammalia; order Carnivora; family Procyonidae; genus Potos; species Potos flavus. The sequence continues at coordinate 294,852 of CM052901.1, read as the reverse complement.
ACGAGGGGAAGGATCTGTACTCTAGAAACTACAGAATGCTCATGAAAGAAATTGAGGAAGACACAAAGAAATGGAAAGACATTCCATGCTCATGGATTAGAAGAACAAATATTGTGAAAATGTCTATGCTGCTTAGAGCAATCTATACACTCAATGAAATCCCTATCAAAATACCATCAACTTTTTTCACAGAGCTGGAACAAATAATCCTAAAATTGGTATGGAACCAGAAAAGACCCTGAATAGCCAAAGGAATGTTAAAAAGAAAACCAAAGTTGGTGGCATCACAATTCTAGACTTCAAGCTCTATTACAAGCTGTAATCATCAAGACAGTGTGGTACTGGCACAAAAACAGACACATAGATCAATGGAAAAGAACAGAGAAACCAGAAATGGACCCTCAACTCTATGGTCAATTAATCTTTGATAAAGCAGGAAAGAACATCCAATGGAAAAAAGACAGTCTCTTTGACAAATGGTGTTGCGAAAACTGGACAGCCACATGCAGAAGAATGAAAATGGAGAACTTTTTTACACTATACACAAAAATAAATGCAAAATGGATTAAAGACCTAAATGTGAGACCTGAGACCATATAAATCCTAGCACAGAGCATAGGTAGTAATTTCTTTCTGTGATATCAGTGGTAGGAACATCCCCCCTCCTTTTTTGAAGTTTTTATTTAAATTCCAGTTAGGTATATAGTATAATATCAGCTTCAGGTGTACAATATAGTGATTCAACACTTCCATACAAGACCCGTTCTCATCATAACAAGTGCACTCCTTAATCCTCATCACCTATTTCCCCCATCCCCCCACCCACCACCCCTCTGGTAATCATCGGTTTGTTCTCTATAATTACAGGTCTGTTTCTTGGTTTGCCTCTCTCTTTTTCCCCCATGATTATTTGTTTTGTTTCTTTAAATCACATAGAAGTGAAATCATATGCTATTTCTCTTTTCTGACTGATTTGTTTCACTTAGCATAATACTCTCTAGCACCATCTACATCATTGCAAATGGCAAGATTTCATTCCTTTTTTATGACTGAGTAATATTCTATTGTATACATATACCACACTTTCTTTATCTATTCATCAGTTGATGGATGGACATGTGGGCTCTCCATAATTTGGCTATTGTAAATAATGCTGCTATAAACATTGGAGTGCATGTATCCCTTTGAAGTAGTATTTTTGTATTCTTTGGGTAAATACCTACTAGTGTAATTGCTAGATCATAGGGTAGATCTATTTTTATTTTTTCAGGAATGTTCATACTGTTTCTTCCAGAGTGGCTGCACCAGTTTGCATTCCTACCAACAGTGGAAGAGGGCTCCCTTTTCTTTCCATCCTCACCGTTTGTCTCCTATGTTGTTAATTTTACCCATTCTATTAGGTGTGAGGTGATATGTTATTGTAGTTTTGAGTTGTATTTCCCTGATGATGAACACTGAGTAATGTATAGAATTGTTGAAGCTCTATATTGTACACCTAAAACTAATATAACACCATATGTTAACTATTCCGTGGTTAAAATAAAAAAATTAACAACAAAAAGAAACTACTGTGTGGTATTTATCTCTTGATTGGACCCACACTATTAACACACACACACCTACAGACACATACACGTACGCATACACTCTATGTGTATAGTAATAAATCATGACCAAGTACAGTTTATTCTCAGAGTACAAGATTGGTTTAACATTTGAAATTAATGTAATTTAACATATTAACAGAATAAAGAAGATAAATGACATAATTGTTTCTACTGATAATTGACATTATCAAAATTCAATACCCATTTGTGATTAAAAAAAAAAAATCTCAGGGAACCTGGAAGGGAAATTCATCCAGCAGATAAAAGATATGACCAACACTCTTTTTTAAAGAAAGATTTATTTATTTTAGAGAGAGAGAGCACACAAGTAGGGGGAGGGACAAAGAGAGAGGAAGAGGGAGAGAATCTCAAGCAGACTCCCTGCTGAGTGCGGAGCCTGACATGGGGTTAGATCTCAGGACCCTGAGACATGACCTGAGCTAAAATCAAGAGTTGGCTGCTAAACCAACCGAGCTACCCAGGCGCCCCACCAACACTCTTATAGCTAATATGGTACCTGACAAAATACTGAACGGTTTCATCCTAAGGATGTCTGCTCTTACCACGCTCATTTAAGATCATATTGGAGGCGTTAGCCAGTGTAGTAAGGTAAGAAAAACAAATGAATAAACATACAGATTGGAAAGGAAAAAAACAAAACTATCCCCACAACATGATTTTCTATATAGAAAATCCTAAGAAATCCAAAAAACAAAAACTTAGAACTAATGAATTTCTTTAGCAAGGTTATAGGATACAATGCTAATTTAAAACAAAATCAATTTTTTAATATAATGGCAGCAAACAATTTGAAAATAGTATTAAAATTTTATTTTACAGTACCATCAAAATATAAAAATACTTAGGAATAAAATTAACAAAAGATATATAAGATCTATATCTTCAACACTATAAAATACTGCTAAGAGAAATTAAAGACTTAAATAAATAGAAAGATAGATTAGATTCATGAGTTGGAAGACTCAAAACTCTTAGTTTGTTAGTTATCACCAAAATGATCTCCAGATTCAAAGCAATCCCAATCATAACCCTACAGGCTTTTTTTCTAAAAACTGACAAGCTGATTTTAAAATCTATATGAAAATATAAAGAATCTAGAACCAAGGCTAGCAAACTATGGTCTGTGGACCAAATCCAGCCCACTGCCCATTTTTGTAAATAATATTTATTGGAATACAGGCCCACTCATTCATTTAGATATTGTTTATGGCTGCTGTTGTACTTCCACAACGGTACTGAGTAGTTGTGATAAAGACCATACGACTGGGGCGCCTGGGTGGCTCGGTCAGTTAAGCATCTGCCTTTGGCTCAGGTCATGATCCCAGGGTCCTGGGATCGAGCCCCACATCGGGCTCTCTGCAGAGCTTCTCCCTCTCCCTCTGCCGGTCTCTCTGCCTACTTGTGCTGTCTCTCTCTCTCTGTCAAATAAATAAATAAAATCTTTTAAAAAGACCATGTGACTCACAAGCTTAAAATATTTACTATCTAGCCCTTTACAAAAAAATCTGTAGACCCCTAATCTAGAATATCCACAATAATCTTGAAAAAGAACAAAGTTGACAAACGTATTACCTGACTTCAAAAATTACTGTAAACCTGCAGTAGCCAAGACAGTATGGAACTGCGATAAGGAACCACAAATAGATAATGGAATCAAATAGGGCTCCCAGAGACAAACCCACATTTATATGGTCATTTGATTTTTTAAAAAGATTTATTTATGTGTTTATGTATTTATTTAAGAGAGAGAGAGAGAGAGAGAGAGAGAGAGAGAGAGAGAGAGCTAGCAAAAGCAGGGGGACGGGCAGAGGGGGAGGGAGAAAGAACCCACAAGCAGACTCCCCGATGAGTACACAGCCTCATGTGGGGCTCGATCCTGCGACCCTGAGATCAAGACCTAAGCTGAAATCGAGAGTCAGATGCTCAACTGACTGAGTCCCCCAGGTGCCCCTGGTCATTTGAGTTTTGACAGAGTTGCAAAGGCAATTCAATGGGGGAAAGGAAGGTCTTTTCAACAAATGAGGCTGTAATATCTGGATATCCGTATGTACAAAATATGAACTTCTACTTATACCTCATAATACAGAAAAAATTAACTTGGGATAGATCACAGATTTAGATGTAAAAAATAAAACTATAACAGCTTTAGAAAACACAGAATGTCATCATGTCATGGGGGCAGTCAAAGATTTCTTATAGGTCATAGAAACAATAATCATTAAAGAAAAACTACTCAATTAAATTGCATTAAAATTAAAAATTTCTGCTCATAAAAACACACTGTTAAAAATAAATAGGTAAGCTACAGATTAGAAAATAATATTCCTAAGACATATATCAGGTAAGAAATAGTGACCAAGGTATATAAAGAACTCTTAGAACTCAATAATGACAACCCAATAAAAAAAAATGGGCAAAAGATTTAACCAGATACTTCAGAAAAGAAGATATATAAATGGCCAATAAGCATATGGAAAGATGCTCATCATCATTGGTCATCAAAAAAAAAAAGCAAATTAAACCCCAAAGAGACAACTACTATAATGGCTAAAACTAATAAGACTGACAGCACCAAGTATTAGCAACGATATGGAGCAGCTATAGCTTTTATACATTGTTGATGACAATGTAAAATGAAACAACTACTTTAGTAAAAGTTCCAGCAGTTGTTTTATGACATTAAATACTCACCTATTCCATGACTCAGAAGTTCCACTCCTAGCTATTCACCTGAGTGAAATGAAAACACATATCTACAAAAATACTTTTTTCTATGAATGCTCATGGCAGTTTCATTCATAAGAACCCCAAATTAGAAACAGCCCAGGTGTTTATTTATGAAAAATGGATTTATTCTATGGTATGAATTTCTAGAACAGGCAAAACTAATATATGGTGGCAAAAATCCAAACAGCGATCTCCTCTGGGGTGAGTGTACAGGGTCGGACTGGGAAAGGGCATACGGGCACTTCCTGCAGTGATGGTAATATTCTATATCTTGACAGGGATTTAGGCTACATAGGTATATGCATTTATCAAAACTCAACAAGTGTATATTTGATATTTTAAAAAATGATTTCATGTAAATTTTATTTCAAAGTTAAAAATTTGTAAACAGATACTGAACTCTACTTAAAGATATAAATGCTGAAGTATTTAGGGGGACATGTAGTCATAGCTACAATGTACTTTGAACAATTCTGAAATGCATCAAAAATAAGATTAACTAGATAGATAGATAAGTAGATAGATAATAAAACAAGCATAGTAATACCTTCCTGGTAGAATCTAGGTAGTAGGTCTATGGGTTTTACTGTAAATGCTTTCAACTTTTTGATATGTTTAAAATGTTTATAATCCAATGTTGGAAAAAATACTGAATACCTACTCACTGTTCTAGGCAAATGGAGATACAAGAGATGACTAAGGTAGAGTTTTTTAGAAGAGGTTATCCAGTGGAAGTGAATCAGCATATTACAACCCAGGGGCACAGGCAGGGGCAACAATTTATTTTTATCTTCACAACTGGGTGTGGAGAAGCAGGCTTGAAATGAATGAAGATGATGAGTTCAATTTTGAATATGATGTGCTGTATGATCCTACAAGATATTTAAGTGGCAACATCTAGTAGACTATTCGATATACAGGTCAGGAGATTTGCATAAGTCTGGGCTACAAATGTGGTTGTCATGCCTTTGGGTACTCTAGCTATTTGGTCAGCGAGCACAATTTAATAACTGTTTTTGATTTCAATAGTGTTTTCATTTTAAAATACTATCTCAAATATCTGTTCCCTCCAAATCTAGTATTTTTTACCCGTTGGCCCATTTATTTTTCCATGGGAAGTATAACAGAACAGAAATTGTACTAATAAAGAGCTATAAAATAGCAAGATTAAAATATGGTCAATATAAGGATTTGAGGGATTTTCGTTAAGCTAATAATTTGAAGGCTAATAATTGGTAAATTGTTACACTGGCAGATGGTTCCTTGGTACTCACCTGATCAAATAGAGCTCTTTATTCCATGGGTAGATATTTAAGACTGGCCCAACCCCAATCATGTGGTTGTGACATTCTCCAACATTTTCAATATATTCATGCTTCAGTGGCACTTTGGTGAGGAGTTCAAATTCCTCAGGCGCCCTTTGAAGTACCTGTTCTGCTGCATAGAATCCATCTACCAGCAGTGTCCTGCCACCTGTTCCTTCGTGCTTAAGACAGTGAAACACTTGAATGCTAAAGAGGGAAAAAATCAAATTCTTCTGTTCAGTGCAGAAAAGAGAATATATCAAAATATTAGAAGATTATATATGAAATAATAATTGAATCTACTTGTGTCATTTCCAAGTTAATTGTTTTTCCTTATAGCCAGTTATATTTTTTTGTGCTTTGAAATATTAATTCCACTATAGGTTTCTTCTAAACATATTCGATATGAATTAAAATATGTACATGCCAGACCCTGGGAATACAGGCATAAATAAGATATAGTCTCTGTTTTAAAAAAGCCCATACTCTAGGGGCACCTGGGTGGCTCAGTGGGTTAAGCCTCTGCCTTCAGCTCAGGTCATGATCTCAGGGTCCCGGGATCGAGCCCCGCATCGGGCTCTCTGCTCAGCGGGGAGCCTGCTTCCGCCTCTCCCTCTGCCTGCCTCTCTGCCTACTTGGGATCTCTCTCTCTCTGTCAAATAAATAAAATCTTTAAAAAAATAAATAAAAAATAAATTAAAAAGTCCATAGTCTAGTAGGAAAACAGAAAGGAAATAAATACCAATAAAATATGATAGGCACTATAATAAAGTTGTATACAAGATATAGAGAGGCCATAATTTACAAAGTATATTTAAAAGGAAGAGAACAAGAAGCTCCTATCAGCATAACACAGAGAATCATGAAAGGATTTTAAACTGGGAAACTCTATGGTCACATTAACATTTTTTAAGACTTGATTATGATGATAGTATGGGAGATGGACTGGTGGGAAGCAAGATGATAAAAAATGTAGAAAACAACGTGGTAACTGAAATAGACAAAAATACTGAGAGTTTGAGCTTAGAGAAGTGTGTTATTGAAAAGACACACCAAAGAGATATTATAGGAGTATAACTGACAAGATTTGATAACTGATTAAATGTAGTAGAGAAAGAAAAAGCAAAAATCTAGAATGACTTCAGGTTTTTCACTTAGGCAACTTGTCATTTGCTGGGACGGAGAATGCAGACAGCAGTGTAATTGATCATAATGAGGGGGTGTGAGGGTTTGAGGAAGAAGTTCAGTTTAGGGGCCATGTTGAAATAGTTGAGTCATATGTGGCTGAAAATGTTAACAGAGAAAGGAAAGGGGACTTAATGGGCTGGAAAACTACACTAGAAGTTTCAAATTAGCAAGGGGAAAATAAAATTAATAGTAATTTAGAAAAAATAATAAAAGTAAATAATGAAGCAAAATAAGTAAAAAGTATGAATGCAGAGAGAAGGAATAAAATCAAGGAGAACCTAATATAAATACAATTAAAATGAGAAACATGAGTTCTGGACTGTTGAGCTTTCTGTGAAACTTCTAGGTCAAGACTGTTTAGTAGCTTGTTGAAGATATTTAACCCAGAAGACAGGTGGATTTTGTAGTTTGTAGGTGATAGCTAAAGCCAAGAGCATGGAAAAAGTCATTTGGAGAGATCATTTCAAGTAAGAAGAGAAGGACAAGGAGAAAACCTTGAGGAACAACAATGTGTAGAGTATGGACAGAAAATAAGCCAGCACAGGATGCTGAAGAAAAGTGGTCAGAGATCTAGGAGGAAAACTAACAAAGAAAGGATATTTAAGAAGAGGTAGCAGTTAACCGCATGCCCCAGGGGTCAAGTAAGAGGAAGACTGAAAGTTACACACTGAGTATGGCAATAAGTTAGTCGCTGGTGACTTTAGAGAGAATAATTTTACCTTTGTTATTTTATTTATTTATTATTTGTTTATTTATTTATTTGAGAGTGAGCACAGGGTGGGAGAAGGGCGGAGGGAGAGGGTAGAGAGAATCTCAAGCAGACTCCCTGCAAAGTACAGAGCCCACGTGGGGCTTGATCTCAGGACTCTGAGATCATGACCTGAACCGAAATCGAGAGTTGGATACTTGACCCACCGAGCCACCCAGATGACCTTAAAGAAAGTAATTCAATTGGGAAGGGTTGGATAAACTAGCTGACTATGGATCTGAGGTATGAAAAGGAGGTGAAAATGAAAAGACACTGAATGTAGGCGATTCTTTTAATAAGTTTAGCTAGAAGGGGAGGAATAAGGCAGGGCTGTAGCTGGAGGGAGATAGAGTCCAAAGAAGGTATGAGAAGCTGATAGGAAGGAGTCGACAGGTATGGAAAGGGTGAAGATGTAGGAGAGAGCAATCTCCAAGGAGGCTGGAGAAGATGAGATCCAGAGCAAAGGTAACTTTTGAAAGGACAAGGCATATAGCGATGTTGATGATGATGACAATGGCTAAAGTGATGATAATAGTAGTAAAGGCATTTTTTGAGCACTTATTATGTGTAAGGCAGTATGCCAAGTGCTTTAGATACATCATGTAATATAAGCCCTAAGCAATACTAATGAATAGGCTTTATTACTAGTCCCATTTTACAAATGAAGAAACTGAGGCACGGAGAAGTTAACTTACTTGTCCAAGCTCACAGACCTAATGTACGTTATACAGATCCAGATCTGTTAATGGCATGGCCTGAACTCTTAACCGCTCTTACTATACTGCTCGTGTACTGACTTGGTCCTTGTCATTTATTACAAGGGTTTAAATGAAAGGCAGAGACAACTTAACTGCTTATCTTTGGTAGTGGTCAAAGAGAAAAGAGTTACTCAATATTTGAATGTCAACCTCTGTCCAGATGCTTTCCATCCCATTTCCTCTCCCTCCCTTCCGCGCTCCCTAGAATGAGGATGCAGGGCTGCTGGGAGCTTCATATACTGATCACATGGACAAGGATCTCTAAAAGCTGCTTTATTCTTCCTCCCCTGAACCAACTATTCTTAAGTTCTAAACCCTTAAAGAAAATCAATGTAACCACAATCAGTTGCATATTATCACCCTCTCATACTGCCTTTATAAATCCATATATCCACTCACTTTAATAATATCTTTGTGCCTCAGGCTCACCATCTAAATGCAGAAGCAAGATCAATAACAAAATAACAACTACAGAGGTACCTCTAATAAGTGGTAAACGGTGGGTAAGTATGGTATTTATCCATCGTGTCACATAATTATCAGTTCATTTTCGTGGTGAGTCATTTAAGATCTACTCTCTGTTAGCTCTGGTGGTAATAATAATATATAACCACTGTATACCTTAACTTTATACAATGTTATATGTCAATTCCAGAGTAATGAAGCTGGGGAAAAAAGTCTGGTATATCTTTGGCTCGGCAGCTTCTGATTCTATGTGAAAAAAGGTTTTTTTCACTAATTCCTCCTCTCCAACTTCTTACAATTTGGATTCAAATTCCTGTTAATACCAACCCAAAGCAGCTGTGTTTAGAAGATTGACCCCTTTGCAATATAACTAAATATAAGAAAACTGTGCAATTCCAAAATTAATGGATAGACTTTTTTGGTAAGTTGTTGGTAATTACGTTGACAAAAATGTAAATTAAACAAAATTAAGATCCATTTATATAGTAAGTTGTATTTTCAATCATTTCAAAAACTTTTATTCTTGTAAGTCCAAAGAAGACTGAGCTAGTGCATTTCAAAATGATCATGTTCCTAAGAGAAGAAAAATAAATAGTCACACACAGCAGCAGCAGCAGATATGATCTTGGTTCAAATAGAATGGAAAATAATTAAGAAATTATTCATTAAGGAGGGCACGTGATGTGATGAGCACTGGGTGTTATACACACTGATAAATTACTGAGCGCTACATCTGAAACTAATCATGTACCATATGGTGGCTAATGGGATTTAAGAAAATAAATTGTTCAAGACCATCACATGTAAAGACCCTAATATGGAAAATTCTAATCCACTTACCCGCAGGGCTCTTGAAAATAGGTAGTGTCAGTGTGCCGATCCAAAGCCAGCTTGGTGTATGCAGTGTCGCCCCTGGAGAAGTCCGAAGTAAAATACCACATCCTCCCATAGATGGTTTCTCTGTCAAATCAAATGAAGGAAGACTTGACTATTTGAAAGTTTTATTCTTGTCTTTCACAACTTTAATAACTTCTTTAACTATTCACAAGTCACAATAGATTTTTTTTGGCTCCAGGTTTCCATCTATAAGCTGTAGATGACAGTTGAACACGCCACCAGTGGTAACAATTCTGTCACTGATTAATATTCTAGGAAGTTGGGGGAAACTGTGCAACTAGAGTTGACTCTTGAACAACACAGGTTTGAACTGCATGGATCCACTCATACATGGAGTTTTTTTCAAGAAATAAAATTATAAATATATTTTCTCTTCCTTATGATTTTTTTAATAACATTTTCTTTTCTCTAGTTTACTTTATTGTAAGAATACAGTATAATATAATACATACGACCTATAGAATATGTGCTAGTTGACTATGTTATTGGTAAAGCTTCTAGTCAACAGTAGGCTATTACTAATTAAGTTCTGGGGAGTCAAAAGTTATACATGAATTTTCAACTGTGTGGGGGCGGGGGAGGTCAGTTCCCCTAACGCCCCCATTGTTCAAACGTCAACTGTATAGTAGTCTGAAAGCTTAGGGAATTATCCCCCTCTGTTTATGTGCCTACTTTTAATAGCTTTCACATTCATGGTTTTTTTCCTGTGCTCACCTTCCTTGCATAAAAAAAGATGCCTTTATGCAGATGCTTTTAGAAGTGATTAATGTAGATCCTCACCCATCTTTTGGACATGGAGGAATAAGAAAAAGAGAAAAGGATAGTTTATGTTAGCAGGTATTTAATGAGATGCTGTATCACTGTTGTATCTCTCCTTAAGGTACACATCATAGATTTTTATTTTACAGTTATTTTCCGGGTGGCTCAGATCTGACCAAGGGTCACTTTAATTCTTTTTCAGAGTTCATCTTATTTTCTGAACCCTCAAAGTCCAAACAGGAAACGGTCTTCCTCATGAACTATAATCTCTAAATCCCTCTCAATTGATTGCTTACCAGCACAGCTTCCTTTCACTTGAAAGTTCTCAAAATGTGTTTGAAACTGAATGGTACAAAAATGTTGATTATGCTGTACCAGGATAAGGCAAATGACCCAGCATTCTGTTTGCTACACAATGAGCTATATCTGGCCCTTATTAAGTAAAAGGAAAGTACTAATTATAACAAAGTATGTTTATATCACATTTATTAATATAGAAGATCAATCTATATACTACCTAGAAATGCAGACTGGAAGTGGAAACACTGTATTTAGGATCAGGAAACCTGAGCTATCTGAATCCCAATTCTTTTTTTTTTTTTTTAACTTTTTAAAAAAGATTTGTTTATTTATTTTAGAGAGAGAGATGGAGGGTGGAGGGGGAGAGGGAGCAGGAAAGAGAATCTGAAGCAGACTCCACGCCCAGTGCAGAGCCTGACACGAGACTCAATCTCACGGCCCTGATCATGACCTGAGATGAAACCAAGAGTTAAATGCTTAACCGACTGAGCCACCCAGGCATTCCTCCTTTTTTCTTACTGAACCTTTTATTAGTGAACATCTTCTGTTAGTGCTGTTATATATCCCACACCATTTAAAAATCTTTTTATCTATTATTTGAGAGAGAGAGAGACAGCACGAGCAGGGGGAGGGGCAGAGGGAGAAGCAGACCCCCTGATGAGCAGGGAGCCCACCACGGGGGACCTTGATCCCAGGCCCTGAGATCGTGACCTGAGCTGAAACCAGAGTCAGATGCTTAACTGACGGAGATCCCAGGTGCCCCTACACCACACTATTTGTTAATTTTTTTAAAGTATTTATTTAAATTCCAGTTAGATAACATACATTTTAATATTAGTTTCAGGTGTACAATATAGTGATTCAACACTTCCATACGGCGCCCAGTGCTCACCACAAGTGCCCTCCTTCATCCCCATCCCCTATTTCCCCCATCCCCCTCCCTCTGGTGACCATCAGCGCATTCTCTATAGTTAAGAGTCTGTCTCTTGGTTTGTCTCCCTTCCCCCCTTCCCTTTGCTCATTTGTTTTGTTTCTTAAATTCCACAGTTGCGTGAAATCATATGGTACTTCTATTCCTCTGACTGACTTATTTCACTTAGCATAATACTCTCTAGCTCCATGTCATTGCAAATGGCAAGATTTCATTCTTTTTTATAGCTCAGTAATATTCCACTGTGTATATATACATATTTTCATTCATTCATCAATGGACATCTGGGCTCTTTCCATAATTTGGCTATTGTTGATAATGCTGCTATAAATATTGGGGTGCATGTATTCCTTTGAATTAGTACTTTTGTATTCTATGTGTAAGTACTTAGTAGTGAAAATTGCTGGGTAGTTCCATGTTTAACTTTTTGAGGACCCTCCATACTGTTTTCCAGAGTGGCTGTACCAGTTTGCATTCCCACCAACAGCGTAGGAGGGTTCCCCTTTACCCCATCCTCACCAACACCTGTTCTTTCCTGTATTGTTGCTTTTAACCATTCTGACAGGTGTAAGGTGATAACTCATTGTAGTTTTGATTTGTATTTCCCTTATGGTAAGTGATGTTGAGCATCTTTTCATGTGTCTGCTGGCCATCTGTACATCTTTGGAAAAATGTCTATTCATGTCTTCTGCCCATTATTTCTTTATTTTATTTTATTTTTTCGGTGTTCCAAGATGTATTGTTCATGTACCACACCCAGTGCTCCATGCAATACGTGCCCTCCTCAATACCCACCACCAGGCTCACCCATCCCCCCACCTCCCTTCCCTCCAAAACCCTCAGTTTGTTTTTCAGAGTCCACAGTCTCTCATGTTTTGTCTCCTGCTCCGATTTCCCCCAATTCACCCTTCCTTTCCTTCTCCCAATGTCCTCCGTGTTTTTCCTTATGCGCCACACGTAAGTGAAACCATATGATAACTGACTCTCTCTGCTTGACTTATTTCACTCAGCATAATCTCTTCCAGTCCAGTCCATGTTAAAACAAAAGTTGGGTATTCATCCTTTCTGATGGAGGCATAATATTCCATTGTATATATAGACCACATCTTCTTTATCCATTTGTCTGTTGAAGGGCATCTTGGCTCTTTCCACAGTTTGGTGATTGTGGCCCTTGCTGCTATGAACATTGGGGTACACGTGGCCCTTCTTTGTACTGCATCTGCATCTTTGGGGTAAATACCCAGTAGTGCAATTGCAGGGTCATAGGGTAGCTCTATTTTTAATTTTTTGAGGAATCTCCAGACTGTTCCAAAGTGGCTGTACCAAGTTGCATTCCCACCAACAGTGTAAGAGGGTTCCCCTTTCTCCACAACCTCTCCAACACTTGTTGTTTTCTGCCCATTTCTTAAATTGATTATTTGGTCTTTGAGTGTTGAGTTTGACAATTCTTTGTAGATTTTGGATACTAACCCTCTATCAGAGATGTCATTTGCAAATATCTTCTCCCATTCTGAATGCTGACTTTTAGTTTTGTTGATTGTTTCCTTTGCTGTGCAGAAGGCTTTATCTTGATGAAGTCCCAATAGTTCATTTTTGCTTTTGTTTCCCTTGCCTCTGGTGATGTGTCTAGTAAGAAGTTGCTATGGTCAATGTCAAAGAGGTTACTGCCTGTGCCGTCTCTAAGATTTTAATGGCTTCTTGTCTCACATTTAGGTCTTTCATCCATTTTGAATTTATTTTTGTGTATGGTGTAAGAAAGTGATCTAGTTTCATCCTTTTGCATGGGTCTGTCCAGTTTTCCCAACACCATTTGTTGAATAGACTGTCTTTTCTCCATCGGATATTCTTTCCTGCTTTGTCAAAGATTATTTGACAGTTGATAGAGTTGTGGGTTCATTTCTGGGTTTTCTATTTTGTTCCATTTTATCTCTGTGTCTATTTTGTGCCAGTACCATACCGTGTTGATCACTGTAGCTTTGTAATATAACTTGAAGTCCAGAATTGTGATGCTTCCAGCTTTTCTTTTTCAAGAATGCTTTGGCTATTCAGGGTCTTTCATGGTTCCATGCAAATTTTGTGAAAAATGCGGGTGGTATTTTGGTAGGGATTGCATTAAATGTGTAGACTGCTTTGAGGTAATATAGACATCTTAACAATGTTTTCCAATCCATGAGCCTGGAATGTTTTTCCATTTCTTTGTGTCACCTTCAATTCCTTTAATCAGAGTTTTATAGTTTTCAGAATAGAGATCTTTTATCTCTTTGGTTAGGTTTATTATTAGGTACCTTATTGTTTTTGGTACAATTATAAATGGAATTGATCCCCTGATTTCTCTCTCTGCTGCTTCATTATTAGGATAGAAACGCAACAGATTTCTGTATGTTGCTTTCGTATTCTGCAATTTTACTAATTCGTGTATCAGTTCTAGCAATTTTTTGGTGGAATCTTTTGGGTTTTCTACATAGTGCATCATGTCATCTACAAATAGTGAATGTATGACTTCTTCCTTTCTGATTTGGATGCCTTTTATTTCTTTTTGTTGTCTGATTGCTGTGCCTAGGACTTCCAGTATTATGTCAAATAAAAGTGGTCAGAGTGGACATCCCTGTCTTGTTCCTGACTGTAGAGGAAATGCTCTTAGTTTTGTTCCATTGAGGATATTTTCTGTGGGTTTTTCATATATGGGCTTTATTACGATGAGGTATGTTCCCTCTTTCCCTACTTTGTTGAGGGTTTTTATCAAGAATGGATGCTGTACTTTGTCAGATGCTTTTTCTACATCTATTGAGTGGATCATATGGTCCTTATCCTTTCTTTTATTAATGTGGTATATGACATTGGTTGATTTGTGAATATTGAACCACACTTGCAACCCAGGAATAAATGCCACTTGATTGTGGTAAATGATTCCTTTAATGTACTGTTGGATTCAGTTTGCTAGTATTTTACTGAGAATATTTGCATCCATGTTCATCAGTGATATTGGCCTGTAATTCTGTTTTTTTTTTCTATAACTCTTGCAGATGTTTATTAGAACTTTTTTCCCCAAATACTTTTATTTTTTCAGTGTTCCAAGATCCATTGTTCATGCACCACACCCCGTGCTCCATGCAATACGTGCCCTCCTCAATACCCACCACCAGGCTTGCCCAACCCCCCACCCCCCTCCCCTCCAAAACCCTCAGTTTGTTGCTCAGAGTCCATAGTCTCTCATGGTTCATCTCCTCCTCCGATTTCCCCCAATTCCCCCTTCCTTTCCTTCTGTTTTTAGTGGAGCGTGTCTGGTTTTGAGTTCAGGGTAATGCTGGTCTCATAGAATGAGTTTGGAAGTTTCCCTTCCATCACTATTTTTTGGAATAGTTTGAGAAGAATAGGTATTAACTCTTCTTTAAATGTTTGATAGAAGTCCCCTGGGAACCTATCTGGCCCTGGACTTTTATTTGGAGATTTTGATTACTGATTCAGTTTCTTTGCTCATTATCAGTCTGTGCAAATTTTCTATTTCTTCCTGTTTCAGTTTTGGTAGTTTACATGTTTCTAGGAATTTATCCATTTCCTCGAAGTTGTCCAATTTGTTGGCATATAATTTTTCATAATATTCTCTTATAATTGTTTGTATATCTGCGGTGTTGGTTGTGATTTCTCCTCTCTCATTTGTGATTTTATCTATTTGGGTCATTTCTCTTTTCTTTTTGTTAAATCTGGTTAGGGATTTATTGTATTAATTGTATTAATTTTTCTTTTTATAATTTTTTTATTCCGTTATGTTAGTCACCATACAGTACATCATTAGTTTTTGATGTAGTGTTCCATGATTCATTGTTTGTGGATAACACCCAGTGCTCCATGCAATCCGTGCCCTCCTTAATACCCATCACCGGGCTCACCTATCCCCCCACCCCTCCCCTCTAAAACCCTCAGTTTGATTCCTGGAGGCCATAGTCTCTCATGGTTTTTCTCCCCCTCTGATTCCCCCCACTTCATTCTTCCCTTCCTTCTCCTAATGTCCTCCATGCTATTCCTTATGTTCCACAAATAAGTGAAACCGTATGATAATTGTCTTTCTCTGTTTGACTTATTTAACTTGGCATAATCTCCTCCAGTTCCATCCATGTTGATGCAAACATTGGGTATTCATCCTTTCTGATGGCTGAGTAATATTCCATTGTATATATGGACCACATCTTCTTTATCCATTCATCTGTTGAAGGGGATCTCAGCTCCTTCCACAGTCTGGCTACTGTGGACACTGCTGCTATGAACATTGGGGCCCTTCTTTCCATGTATTAATTTTTCAAAGAACCAGATCCTGTTTTCATTGATCTCTTCTATTGTTTTAGTTTCTATATCATTTATTTCTGTTCTTATTTCCCTCATTCTGGTGGTGTTAGGCTTCATTTGTTTCTTTTTCTAACTCCTTTAGGTATAAGGTTGTTTGAGATTTTTCTTGCTTGTTAAGGTAGGCCTATATTGCTATATACTTCCCTCTTATGACTTTTGCTGTATCTGAACGGTTTTGGACTATCATGCTTTCATTTTCATTTGTTTCCAGTTATTTTTTTAAATTACTTCTTTGATTTCCTGGTTGACCCATTCATTGTTTAGTAGCATGTTGTTTAACCCGCATGTATTTGCGGTCTTTCTAACCTTATGGGTCTTCCTTTGTAAGTGAAGGACTTCTTTTGTTTTGCTACTTTTAGGATTTTTTCTTTATCACTACATTTTCCAAATTTAACTTACACTATGCCTTGGTATTGGGCTACTTTTGTTGATTTTGATGGGAGTTCTCTGTGCCTTCTGGATCTGGATGTCTGTTTCCTTCCCCAGATTAGGGAAATCTTCAGCTACTATTTCCTCTTCTGCCCCCTTTTTTCTCTCTTCTTCTTCTGGGCCTCCTATGATACAAATATTATTACATGATGGAATCACTGAGTTCCCTAAGTCTGTTCTCCTGTTCCATAATTCTTCTTTCTCTCTTTTGTTCAGCTCCATTATTTTCCATTATTTGGGTTCTTTTAAAAAAGTTTCTAGAGGAGAGAGAAAGAGACAGAGAGAGAGAGAGAGAGATGGGGGAGAGGCAGAGGGAGAGGGAGAGAGAGAATCTTAAGCAGGCTCTACTCCCGGCAAGGAGCCCAATGCAGGGCTCAATCTCATGACCCTGAGGTCATGACCTGAGCTGAAAACAAGAGTTGAATGTTTAACCAGTGGAGCCATCCAGGTGCCCCATTACTTTGTCTTCTATATCATTATTCATTCCTCTGCTTCTTCCATCCTTTTGGTCATTACATCCATTTTGAATCTCAGTTATTGTATTTTTCATTTCTCACTGGTTGCTTTTTAACTCTGTGGTAAGGGCCTCTCTGGTCTTCCATTCTTTTCTCAAGCCCAACAAGTATCCTTATGATTTTTGTTTTAAATTCTCCATCAGGCATGTTATTGATATGTATTTCACTTGGATCTCTGGCTGTGACCTTTTCTTGTTCTTTTTTTGGGATGAATTCCTCCATCTTGGCATTTTGTCTAGGTCTTTGTCTTCTTCTCTGTGTTAGGAAGGCCTGTTATTTTTTCTGCTCTTGAGAGTAATGGCTTTATGAAGAAGAGGTCGTATATTGTCCAGGGCTGGGTGCTTTAGGGAATGTCTCTGGTTTGTGCTGCATGCACTCTGTTACTGTGTTTTGGCTGTTCTATCCCTCAGGTCAGTCTTCTGCAGAGTTTCTCCTTGTCTGTAGTTAGCAGTGTTTGGACCTTGACCAGCATATGGTGAGTTTTACCTAGGCGTGCTCTGGTCTGCTTGTTAAATGAGACCTGATACCACTTCCACTAGAACTGAAGCCTGCAGAACTCTCTGGTTGGTAGACGTGGTGCATGCAAGGGTTTCTGCTGGTCTTCTGGGGAAGAGGCCTGCTGTGCTGGTCCTTAGGCACACTTGCAGGAGAAAAGCAATACCAGCAGGGTGTAGGGGTGGGGGTGTGGGACGTGGGGTAAGCAGGTCAGGCAGCCAGTGCAGGCACTGGGCTGTTTACTGAAGTTGGTTTATGCTGAGGGGTGGGGGAGGGAAATGGTGCCAGCCAGCTCCTTTGTCCCTGGAGAGAGGAATCCGTGCTTGCTGCTCTTAGGGAAGCACTACGAGAAGAGTGAATAATTCACCCTCATGTGTTCTAGGCATTTTTCAGATTGGTGTTTTTACACTGTCCCTGGGTTGCTTGCCTGCCTGGAGCAGCACAGTGCACTTTGGGCTCTATACCAGCCAAGCCTGCTGACTTGTTAAAACTCCAATTTTTAGGGACCTGGTGTGGTGAGGATCTGAGCTGGTCTTTTGGGGGATGGTCTCACCATGCTGGGACTGATGCAGGTTTGACCCAGAAGGGCAGTCATGCCAGAGCACAGAGGCATGGAATTTGGAGCAAAGCAGGTTAAACAGCCGGTGTCTGGATTAGCCGCCTTCAGCAGGTGTCTCTGGACCTATGTTGAGGTGTGGGGGAGGGAAATGGTGCCTGTGAGCTCTTTTGTCCCCAGAGTAGCAAAGCTACCTCTCCCAGATACGCTCCAGGAAGAGTGAACAGTCTCTCCCTGTGTGCCTTAAGCAATCACCAGATTGCACTGTCTGCTCTGGTGTTGTTTGCCTGCCTTCTCTCCAGGAGTAGTGCCCTCGGGTCTCCAGCCCAGTCAAGGCTGCGGGCCTCTAAAACCAGTCTTTGAGCCCTGCTAGTTGCAAAAACTCATGAAAATTGGCCCTTCTTGTTTCCCCAGCAAATGGCTTTGGGGAACTATTCTCCTTGTGCTTATCCCTGTGCACTCCACCCTCTCTTGCTTTTCTCTGCAATCAGGGCTCTCTCCCCTCTGTAGCACTCATTATTCATTTCTCCCCCAAATCATGTCTCTTTTACTTCCTACCTTCCTCGATGTGGCCTCTTCTCTCCCTCTACTTGTGCAGTTTGTTCTATCAGTCCTCAGGTCAATTTCTTGGGTATTCAGAATGAACTGATAATTAATTAGCTGTGTTTGAGGGATGAGGCAAGCTTAGAGTCCTCCTATTACATCACTATCTTAGGTCCCCTGGTGAATCCCAGTTCTACTTCCTACTAGCAGAGCAATCCTGGGCAAGCCACTTACTTATTATATGTGTCTAAAGTGGCTCATCAGCGCAAAAGGGGATAAAATATATACCCATCAGGATTTCTATAATGACCAAAAGAAAATAATGGGTGTGAATATGTTGGTTAAATGCTATATAGTGTAAGGCAATATTATTAACAACTAGTGTCTGAATCAAGTCTTAGGAATCATAATAGGTCAAAACTGGATGATCTTTAGACACCATCTTATTCAATCCCCTACTGATCAGATGGGAAAATTGAGGCCGGGGGTGCAAGTGGAGGGCACAGGTATGTATGTAATGGAGTTGTCTATGTTCACACAATTGCTCGAGGGTAGAACTTAGACTACTACCTGGTTCTGTTTACTCAAAGTCAGTGCTAGTCGTGAGTGTACAATGATGCCTGTTACTCTGAGGACCACCAGACTCAAAAAATATACCAATGACTTTGAAGTCATCATCATATTTAACATGTAAGAGTCTTTAGAGATTAGAAATCTGAGCCTCAAATAAAGCACTATAAATGGGAATCCCCTTATTCAGGACACAAAATATTCTGGATTAAAAACAGGGTGACCAGGGACGCCTGGGTGGCTCAGTTGGTGAAGCGTCTGCCTTCGGCTCAGGTCATGATCCCGGGGTCCTGGGATCGAGTCCCGCATCGGGCTCCTTGCTCGGCAGGAAGCCTGCTTCTCCCTCTACCTCTGCCTGCTTGTGCTCTCTCTCTCTCTGACAAATAAATAAAATCTTTAAAAACAAAACAAAACAAAAACAAAACAAAAAACAAACAAACAAAAAAACAGGGTGACCATACCCTGTTAAATTATTTTACTGGTGTTGATGCTTTGCAAATTAATTACCGTAGATATTAGAAACTAATAAATTACCTGATCAAGCCGATCCTTTCTGCCAACTTCTCTGTGTGTTCTTGAGTGGGAGGGACACTTTCTACGAATGCAATTCCATACAGCAGAAAGTTTTGCAGAAAGATCTTCAATCCCTCATTGGTTTCTAAGAAGCTTTGGAAATCCACAGATGGAACTTGGGCTCGCTGATAGATTTCAGCATTCCATAAGATTCTAGGTTGGATGACCTTTTGTTTCTGCCCTTCATAGCTGTTTCTCACCAGCCAATCCAAATCATATTTAGTCACATGACCATCTGGCCCTTTAAAGGGAAAAATAAAAGGCATTAAAATAATAGTTATAATCACTGCCAATAATTTACAGTTAAGAATGTTATTTTTAGCAACCAATTATTCAGTGCTATATTGTTTATGAAATGAAATTAAAATGAATGCCTATGATATTCCGGAAACAGAAATATTTGTAGGTTGAGTAATATGAACTAATAAATGAATGAATGAACAAATAGATCTCACCAACTAGAAGGGACTAAATGATTGGGGCAGTTTGACCTAATGATATGACAATAATAAACATGATAAAGTGATTTCATAAGTGACTGCTCACAGTGCCCCCCCCAAAAAAAGTAAGAAAAAAATATGCCCCCTCTCCAAAATACGTTAGAAAATTTTCAGGATAAGCAAAGGATATAACAAGGGGAGTGAAAAGCTTTGCTGGCATCTTATCTCTTCTTTCACTTCTTTTTACTTTTCCGTCTCTGTTTTGGCTTCCTACTCCTTGACAATAAAAGTATCATAAGGAATTTGTTAAGTATAAAGAAGTATGAGGAAATTTTTAAATTATTTTTTATTATGTTCAGTTGGCCACTGTACAGTACATCATTAGTTTTTGATGTAGTGTTCAATGATTCCTAAGTTGCGTATAACACCCAGTGCTCATCACAACACGTGCCCTCCTTAGTAAGATTTATTTATTTATTTCAGAGAAAGAGAGAGTGAGTGCACAAGTGGGGGGAGGGGCCAAACGTGGAGCCTGACGTGGGGCTTGATCTCACCATCATGAGATCATGACCTGAGTCGAAATCAAGAGTCAGATGCTTAACTGAATGAGCCACTCTGGCATCCCAGTATGAGGAAATTTTTAAAAATCACTTATAGTTACCATTCTACCACACAGATGAAACCCTTATTAATAGCTTGGCATCATCCCCTCCACTTGTTTCCATGCATTCTTCTACTTCATATTCTATATATATATGTATATGTATACATTTATATATAGAAGTTTGTACCCTGCCTTTGTCGCTTAATATTTTAAGAGTCATTATATCATTAAAAAAATTAAATCTTCAACAATGATTGTTTGTTTTGTTTCTTAAATTCACAGACTCTTTTTTTTTTAATTTTTTATTATTTTTTTTATTTTTTAATTAACACATAATGTATTATTTGCCCCAGGGTACATGTTTAAATTCACAGACTCTTAACTATAGAGAACACACTGATGGTGACCAGAAGGGAGGTGGGTGGTGGATGGGTGAAACAGGGGATGGGGATGAAGGAGGGCCCTTGTGATGAGTACCAGGTGTTGTATGCAAGTGTTAAATCACTAAATTCTATACCAGCATCTAATATTACACTATATGTTAGCCAATTGGAATTTAAATTAAAACTTAAAAAATTAAATCTTCATAAACATCAATTCTTATAATTTGCAGAATATGGACTACCAAGATTTACCTAACCAGTCTGTTCTGGGGTATGTAGTCTTATTTTTTTTAATTTCCTTATTATTTAATAGTGATCATCCTTGTCTAGATTTCTTTTCTTTTTTAAAAAAATTTATTTATTTATTTTAGAGAGAGAAAGCATGCAAGTGGGGGGAGGGACAGAGGGAGAGAGAGAATCTCGAGCAGATTCTGTGGTGAGCACAGAGCCCCACGTGGGGCTTGATCTCACAACCCTGAGATCAGAACCTGAGCTGAAATCAAGAGTTGGATGCTTAATGGACTGAGCTACCCAGGTGCCCCTCTTTTCTTTTTTTTTTTCTTTAAGATTTATTTTTTTAAGAGAGGAAGAGGGAGAAAGAGTCCAAAGTAGACTCTGTACCTAGTGTGGAGCCAGACGCAGGGCTCAATCTCATGACCCTGAGATCATGACCTGAGACGAAACCAAAAGCCAGACACTCAACCAACTGAGCCACCCAGGTGCCCCACTTGTCTGTATTTCTGATAATTTTCTTAAAATAGAAACACAGAAGGTGGGATTGCTAAATCAGGAGATATAAACTTTTAAGAGTCTTGATGTATTTAGCTAAATTACTTTTTTAGAAAGTCTACCGATTTTCATTCTCTCCAACAATATATGTGCGCCTATCAAAACTGAGTATTCTTATTTTTTAAATATATTTTTTCCAATTTGGTAAGTAAAGCTTCTCTTATTGTAATAATTTTAATTTAGTCACTTACTAATAAGCTAATAACATTTGTTAGACATTTATATTTGTTAGACATATGTTTTTTTTTTTTTAAGATTTTATTTATTTTTATTTGACAGAGAGAGAGAGATCACAAGTAGGCAGAGAGGCAGGCAGAGAGAGAGGGGGAAGCAGACTCCCTGCTGAGCAGAGAGCCCGATGCGGGGGCTCAATCCCAGGACCCTGAGATCATGACCTGGGCTGAAGGCAGAGGCTTAACCCACTGAGCCACCCAGGAGCCCCTAGACATATGTTTTTTATTTTTATTATTTTTTTGTTTCAAGTTTTTATTTAAATTCCAGTTAGTTAACATATAGTGTAATATTAGGGTCAGGTGGAGGATTTAGTGATTCATCACTCATACATCATACCCAGTGCTCATCACAAGTGCCCTCCTTAATACCCATCACCCATTTAATCCATCTCCCTACCACTTCTACTCCAGCAATCCTGAGTTTGTACTCAAGAGTCTGTTTTATGGTTTATCCGTTTTTCCCCTTCCCCTATGTTCATTTGTTTTGTTTCTTAAATTCCACATGAGTGAAATCATATGGTATTTGTCTTTCTCTGACAGACTTATTTCACTTACCATAACGCACTCTAGCTCTATCCACATGGTTGCAAATAGCAAGATTCCATTCTTTTTGATTGCTGAGTAATATTCCATTATGTATATACCACATCTTCTTTATCCATTCATCTATCCATGGACATTTGGCTCTTTCCATAATTTGGCTATTATTGATAATGCTGTTATAAACATTGGGGTGCACGTGCCCCTTCGGATCACTATATTTGTACTTTTGGGATAAATACCTAGTAGTGCAATTGCTGGGTCATAGGGTAGCTCCATGTTTAACTTTTTGAGGACCCTCCACACTGTTTTCCAGAGTGGCGGCACCAGTTTGCATTCCCACCAACAGTGCAAGAGAGTTCCCCTTCCTCCACATCCTTGCCAACATCTGTTGTTTCCTGTGTTGTTGATTTTAGCCATTCTGACTGGTGTGAGGTGGTATCTCTTTGTAGTTTTGATTTGTATTTCCCTAATAATCAGTGATGTTGAGCATTTTTCATGTGTCTGTTAGCCACTGTATAGACATATGTTTTTAAAATGCAAGGATACCAAACTATGGCCCATGGGCCAAATCTGCCTGCCAGTTGTCTTTGTGACGCCTGTTTCGGAACACATGATACCCACTTGGTTACTTATTGTCTCTGTCTGCTTTCACCCTACCACTGAAGAACTGAAGAGTTGAACAGTTGTGACAGGGACTGTACAGCCAGCAAGACCTGAAAATCTTTACTATCTGGACCTCTACAGAATATTTGCTGACTCATACTTTAATGATCTGCCTGTTCACTACTTTTTCACACTTTTCTACTGAAAAACTAGTGTGTTTTTTTTTAACAAAGTGGCAACATCTTATATATTAGTGGTTTTTAGTCTTTGTCATACATTTTTCAAATATTTTGCCAAATAAGTTATTTTTTAAATGAACTTTTCTATGGCGTGTGTTTTTTTACTGTAGAGAAATCAGTAGTCAAATGTATCAATTGTAAATATTTTTTCCTCCAATGCTTTTTTCTTTAATCTTTTATTTTGAAATAATTATACATTCACAGGAAGTTGCAAAGAAATACATCTATTCAGTAAATAAATCCAGTAGTTGCAGGATACAAAATTAATATACAGAAATCTGTTGTGTATCTTTACACTAACAATGAAGTAGAAGAAAGAAAAATGAAGAAAACAATCCCATTTATAACTGAACCAAAAAGAATGAAATACCTAGGAATAAATTTAACCAAGGAGATTAAAGACCTATACCCTGAAAATTATAAGACATTCATGAAAGAAATTAAAGACAACACACACAAAAATGGAAAGAAATCTAATACTCACGGATTAGAAGAATTAATATTGTTAAAATGTTCATACTGCCCAAACCGATTACAGATTCAATGCAAACTCTACCAAAATACCAACAGCATTTTTCACAGAACTAGGACAAATAATCTCAAAATCTGTATGAAACCTCAAAAGACCCTGAATGGTCATAGCAAACCTGAGAAAGAAGAGGAAACCTGGAGGAATCACCATCCCAGATTTCAAGATACACTACAGTGTTGTAGTAATGAAAGTGATGTGGTATTGGCAAAAACAGATACATAGATCAATGGAAGAGAATAGAGAATCCAGACGTGGACCCTCAACTCTATAGTCAACTAATCTTTGACAAATCAGGAAAGACCGTCCAGTGGGAAAAAGTCTTTTCAACAAGTGGTGTTGGGAAAACTGGACAGACACATGCAAAAGAATAAAACTGGACCACTTTCTTATACCCTACACAAATAAACTCAGAATGGATTAAAGACCTAAATGTGAGACCTGAAACCATAAAAATCCTAGAAGAGAACCATAAAAATCCTAGCAACTTCTTTCTAGATATGTCTCCTGAGGCGAGGGAAACAAAAGCAAAAATAAACTATTGGGAGTACATCAAAATAAACAACTTCTGCACAGCAAATGAAACCATCAATAAAGCAAAAAGGCAATCCAGTGAATAGGAGAAGATATTTGCAAATGATATATTCAATAAAGGGTTAATATTCAAAATATATTAACAACTTGCACAACTCAACATGGAAAAAAACCAAATAATCTGATTAAAAATGGGCAGAGAAACCAAATAAACATTTTTCCAAAGAAGACATTGAGATGGCCAACAGACACATGGAAAGATACTCAACATCAGTCACTATCAGGGACGTGCAAATCAAAACCACAATGAGATATCACCTTACATGTGAGAATGGCTAATATCAGAAAGACAAGAAATAATGAGTTGTTGAGGATGTGGAGAAAAGGGATCACTTATGTACTGTGGGTGAGAATGTTAATTTGTGCAGCCACTACGGAAAACAGTATGAAGGTTCCTCAAAAAATAAAAATAGAAATACCATACGATCCAAAAATTCTACTGTTGGGCATTTACCCAAAGAAAACACTTATTTGAAAAGATATACGCACCCCTATGTTTACTGCAGCTTTACAACAGCCAAGATATGGAAGCAGCCCAAGTGACCGGAGATCGGTAAAGAAGATATGGTAGGTACACACAATGGAATATTACTCAACCATAAAAAAGAATGAGATCTTGCCTTGTGCTACATCACGGCCAGGCCTAGAAGGTATCTGTTAAGTGAAATAAGTCAGACAGAAAAACAAATACCACATGCTTTTAATTACATGTGGAATCTAAAAAACAAAACAAATGAACAAACAAAAAACCAGAATCTTAAGTAAGAGAGCAAACTGGTGGCTTCTGTGGTGGAGGAGGAGGGACATAATAGGTGAAGGGGATTAAAAGGTACAAGTTTCCAGTTATAAAATTAAGTCACAGAGATGAAAGGTATTGAATAGGGAATATATAGTCAGTAATATTGTAATAACATTGTACGGTCATAGATGGTGACTACACTTACCATTGCGAGCACTGAGTAATGTATAGAATTGTCAAATCAATGTTATACACCTAAAACTAATAAAATATTATGTGTTAATTATACCTCGATAAAAAAACCAGAATCTATTTTGGAACGGGGCAAACCAGTTTTTGCAAAATGATTGTTCTTTAGAAGAGTACCCCAACCAAGACCAAGTGCCTTGTCTACTCACAAGTGAAGAAGAGTGTGGTCTCATCCAGCCGAATGGTCTTTGGCTTGATGCTTAAATCCACACTGGCAGTATCCAGGCTGCGCTGATGAGTCTTAGAGTTGTAGCAAGATGCTGAGCGGCAGTGGTCTCGAAGCCACACGTAATCAAAGCGCATCACGGTGTCAGCATACCGCAGTTCTAGGGAAAAGCATTCTTTCATACTATTCATTATATTATTTTACATGATTAATTTTATAGAAGTAAATAAGTGTTTATTTAGGAAAACTTAAAAACAATCACTAATCAGAAAACTTCCTTCAAAAAGTCTTCTACCAAGAAACAAGCAAGAGCGCTAAGAGGAACACTAGCACCCTACCAAATACAAAACATACTGTAGAACTTTTACAATTAAAATAGGATGATGTTGGGATACGAATAGCAGATAAAACCACAAAAGAATATAAAATGTCCGAAAATATACCTAAATGTGCATAGAAATTCGGTATCTAATAAACTGACAGCTATAATCACTAGGGAAAATATGAATTTTAAAATAAATGGTGTTAGGACAACTAGATAGCCATTTGGAAAAAAGAAAATTCAGTCCATACCTCATATTGTCACCAGGTCTCCAAGATAAACTCAAAACAGAACAGAGTTCTAAATTTGGAAAATGAAACCACTGAAGTATTTTTATTTTATTTTATTTTTTAAAATATGCTGACGATTCTATTTTTTTAATTTATTTTTAAAAACTTTTTTATTATGTTCAGCCAGCCACCACATAGTCCATCATTAGTTTTTGATGTAGTGTTCAACGATTCATTAGTTGTGTAGAACACCCAGTGCTCATCCCAACAGGTGCCCCCCTTAATATCCATCACCCGGCTACCCCATCCCTCCACCCCCCTCCCTTCTGTAAACCCTCAGTTTGTTTCCCAGAGTCCAGAGTCTCTCATGCTTTTTCTCCCTCTCCGATTTTCGCCCCTTCAGTTCTCCCTCCCTTACCCTATGGTCCTCCGTGCTATTCCTTACGTTCCACATATGAGTGAAACCAGTATTTTAAAAGGAAACATAGGTGGATAGAAGATATAAAGGAGGTACTTGTACTATTCTTGCAACTTCTGTTAGTTTGAAGTTATACCAAAATAAAAAGTTAACAAAAAATCCAAGACTTTCCTATATACCAGGTTACTCATTTATTTTATTTTTTTTTTAAGATTTTATTTATTTATTTGACAGAGAGAGACAAAGCGAGAGAGGGAACACAAGCAGGGGGAGTGGGAGAGGGAGAAGCAGGCTTCTTGCCGAGCAGGGAGCCCAATGCGGGGCTCGATCCCAGGACCCCGGGACCACGACCCGAGCTGAAGGCAGACGTTTAACGACTGAGCCACCCAGGTTAAAATCATTTAGAAAAAGTAAATAAAAATAAGATCAAATTTATAAGAGGAACAAAAGCTATAATGTATCTGGGAATAAACAAAAATGTGGCAGACTACTATGGAGGAATCTATAAAACTAATCCTGAAGGGCTTGAAGGAAATATGAGTGGAGAAATATGCTCACACATGGGCAGATTCAATAATGAAAAGATACAAATTCTCACACAAATTAATACACAAAATTCCATGTATTTCCAATCCAAATTCCCATGGAAACTTTCGTGTACTGGACAGGTTAATTCCAAAATTCCTATTTAGAATTAATAAATCAAATTATTATTTAAATAAATTTTGAAAAAAAGAGGAAGAAAGGCATGGGGGAACTGTGTTACCAAATATAAAAAAATATATTGTATATAAAGCTATAGCCATTTAAAAAGTTAGATGAACAGATCAAGGGAACAGAATGAAGTTCCAAAACAGCTCCAAGTATACATGGAAATATGTGTATGTTAAAGGTGGCATTTCGTAACAGTAAAGAAAAGACAGATTACTCAATTACTAGTTTTGGAAAAATGAATATTTGGAAAATTTGAGACTGGATTCATATCATCCAGAACGGTAATACTGATAGATTAAAATATAAAAAATAAAAACAGACACATAGATCAATGAGATCAATGGAACAGAATAGAAAACCCAGAAATGGACCCACAACTGTATGGTCCATTAATCTTCAACAAAGCAGGAAAGAATACCCAGTGGAAGAAAGACAGTCTCTTAACAAATGGTGCTGGGAAAACCGGACAGCCACAGGCAGAAGAATGACATTGGACCACTTTCCTATACCACACACAAAAATAAACTCAAAACGGACGAAAGACCTCAATGTGAGACCTGAAACCATCAAAATCCTAAGACAAAGTACAGGCAGTAAACTCTCTGAATTGACCATAGCAACTTTTTCCCAGATATGTTCTCCTGAGGCAAGGGAAATAAAAGTAAAAATAAACTATTGGGACTAATCAAAGTAAAAAGCCTCTGCACAGTGAAGGGAACAATTAACAAAACTAAAAGGCAACCTACAGAATGGGAGGAGATATTTGTAAACGACATATCCTATAAAGGGTTAGTATCCAAAATATATAAAGATCTTATACAGCTCAACACCCCAAAAACAAATAATCCAGTTAAGAAATGGACAGAAGATATAAATAGACATTTTCCCAAAGAAGACATACAGATGGCTAATAAACACATGAAAAGATGCTCAACATCACTCATCATCAGGGAAATACAAATCAAAACTATAATGGAATATCACTTCACACCTGTCAGAATGGCTAAACTCAACAACACAGGAAACATCAGATATCGGTGAGGATGCGGAGAAAGGGGAAACCTCTTGCACTGTTGGTGGGAATGCAAACTGGTGCAGCCACTCTGGAAAACAGTATGGAGGGTCCTCAAAAAGTTAAACATAGAACTACTCTATGATCCCACAATTGCACCACTAGGTATTTACCCAAAGAATACAAAAAGACTAATTGAAGGAATACATGCACCCCAATGTTTACAGCAATATTATTTACAATAGCCAAATTACGGAAAGTGCCCAAATGTCCATGCACTGATGAATGGATTAAGAAGATGTGGTGTACATATATACAATGGAATACTACTCAGTCATCAAAAAGAAGGAAATCTTGCCATTTGCAACCACGTGGATGGAACTAGAACATATCAGCTAAGTGAAGGAAGTCAGTCAGAGAAAGAGAAACACCATATGATTTCACTCAGATGTGGAATTTAAGAAACAAAACAGATGAACATAGGGGAAAGGGAAAAAAAGAAAGGGGGGCAACGCAAGAGAACAAACTGAGGGTTGATGGAGGGAGGTGGGTAGGGGATGAGATAGATGGGTGGAGGCTATTAAGGAGGGAACTTGTGATGAACACTGGGTGTTCTATGTAAGTGATGAATCACTAAATTCTACTCTTGAAACTAACATTAGACTGTATGTTAACCAAAATTTAAATAAAAACTTGAAATATTAAAATAAATAAAACATAAAAAATAAAACTATTACACATTGGGGCGCCTCCGTGGCTCAGTCAGTTAGGTGTCTGCCTTCGGCTTAGGTCATGATCCCGGGGTCCTGGGATCGAGCCCCACATCAGGCTCCTTGCTCAGTGGGGAGTCTGCTTCTCCCTCTGCCCCTACCCCTGCTCGTGCTCTCTCTCCCTCTCTTTCTCCAATAAATAAATAAAATCTTAAAAAAAAAAAAAGAGAATCTCCACCTCCACCCACTTACTTGCATCTGTGTCCATATATTCTACCTTCCTTCCTGTTACTATGGTTGAAATATCAGTGCACCTAACCAAGGCCAACACTTCCATTTATGAATTAGACCCTATCTCTTCTCTGCCACACAGGGACTATACTTCTGAAATTGCTCCATCTTCTTCTTTTGCTTTATCAAAATTTCCCTCCCTACTGGATCATTCGCATCAGCAAACATGTTGTAGTTTACCCCCATTTTAAAACAATATTCTCCTTCACTCTATGCGTCTCCCCCATTACCGCCCAACCTCATTTATATTCCCTTTCACAGTGAAACTTACGGCTTCGCGTTTCCACTACCTTCTCCAATTTCCTCTTAATAAACTCATTATAAGTTTTAGAATGGTTTTAGATTTATAGAAAAGTTGCAAATACAAAGAATTCCCACATGGCCCTCACCCAGTTTCCCCTATTATTATTTTATATTAGTATGGTAAATTTGTCCCAACTAATGAATAAATATCAACACATAATTTATTAACAAAATCTCATGCTTTATTTGAATTTTATTCGTTTTTCCCTAATGTCCTTTTTCTATTCCAGAATCCCATCTAGGACTCACATTACATTTAGTCATCATGTCTCCTTAGGCTTCTCTGAGCTGTGACTTTCCTTGTTTTTGAAGATCTTGATAGTTTTGAGAGGTACTGGTCAGGCACTTTGGAAGAGTGTTACTCAATTTGGGTTTGTCTGATGATTTTCTCATGGTTAAAGTGGGATTATAGAATAACCTATCGAATAGATTTTTGGGAGAATGGCTACAGAAGTAAAGTGCCCTTCTCAGCACATCATATCAATGGCACATGCTATTAATAGGACTTATTACTGAGGATATTAACCTTTCAGGCCAAGGTAGAGTTTTCCAGGTTTCGCTACTTAAAATTATTCCCTCTACTGCCATATTCTATTCTTTGGCAGCAAATCACGAAATGCAACTTATATGCTAGGACTGGGGAGTTAAGATCCACCTCCAGAGTGGCGGCAGGAAAAATATCTACATAAACTATTTGGAATTCTCCTGTATGGGGGATTTGTCTCTACTATCCCCATTTATTCAATCACTTATTTATACCAACACAGACTCGAGGATATTTATTTTATACTTTGAGTTATAATCCAGTCCTGTATTATTTATTTTCTTGCTCAGATTGCTCCAGCTTGGCTCCTGTGTCTCTTTAACATTGGCTCATTTTTTTTAGCACTTCCTTACTCTCTGGCACTTCAAGATTCTCCAGGCTCATCTTGTATTTTCCCTGACCCAGCTCTAGAATAGGTCATTTCTCCCAGGAGCCCTTGGTTCCTTTTATTGGAGAATAATATTACAAATCAAGATCTGGTCACTGGGTGTACTCACTACTACTGGGGTGTCACTGCTTCTAGGCTTTTGCAGTGGACAGAGCTAGGAAATATACTAATCCATGTGAAAAAACATATCTACAATTATTTCTGTATGTATTCATCTGTATCTATATTAAGCTAAACGTGAGTTCATATTGATGTCTCCAACTCTATTCCAGAAAAACATGATGCATTCTAGCCTCCCCCATGCTTATCTGTAACCGCTTTCTCTGATGGTGAGGACCCCTGGCTCCCGCTATCTGCCATACTCTTACGTGTTCAATCCCCGTATACGTGTACAGCAGTTTTAGAATTCTAAATCTGTATTCGTATAAGAAACAACTTTAAAAGCTAGAGTATAGTATTTGTCTTCAGCCTTGTCCCTCCATTCCCTTCAGCTGGATTCATGTATTACAGGCTGCATTCCATCCTCAGATCCGACCTCCTGGTTGATTTTTAAAAATCCGTATATATTTAAATCTATATACTTTCACTTTTTGCTATAAAGTTCTATAGTTTTTTTTTCCAAATGCAGTTATTAGTTACTACATTGCCATACAGATTGCACCTACCATCCTTACAAAATCCTGTTAAGACTGGTTCTACCATCCTATAAAAACCCCTGTGTCACGCTACCTCCTCCCAAACCCCCGGGAACCACTGATTTGTTTTCTGTCCCTATGGTTTTGCCTTTAACAGAATGTTATATGAACAAAATCATATAGTATGCAGCTTTTGATGGTTAGGCTTCTTTCACTTAGCAAAATGCATTTAAGAGTCATGCCGTTGTGTGAGTTAATAGCTCATTCCTTTTTATTGATGAATAGCATTCCATTGTACGGTTATACTACAGTTTATTAATTAACCTTTTGAAGGATATCTTGGCAGTTTCCCATTTTTGACAAGCATAAATAAAGCTGTTATTCATGTGTGGGTTTTTGCTGTGGACATAAGTTTATAAATCAGTTAGGTAAATACCTAGGCGTGAAACTTCTGGTGAGTCTGTTTAATTTTATAAGAAACTTCTAAACTGTCTCCTAGCACGGTTGTACTATTTTTGCATTATCACAAGCAACACAAAGGAATTTCTGTTGCTCTGCATCCTTGCAGGAATTTAGTATTGTTAGTTTTTGGGAGGATTTTAGTCATTCCAATAGGTGTGTATGATATTTCATTTTGGTTTTAATTTGCATTTACCTAATGAAAATGATGTTGAGCATCTTTTCATATGCTTATTTGCCATACTTATATCCTTGTTAATGAAGTGTCTGTTCAGATCTTTCCACTCTTTTAAAAACTGGGTTGTTTTCTTATTTTTAGAGAGAGGGAGGGAGGAAGGGAAAGAGAGAGAAAGGGAAAAAGAGAGAGGATGGGGGGAGGGGCAGAGGGGCAGGGAGAGAGAGAATCCCAAGCAGACTCCACGCTGAGCACAGAGCCCAATGTGGGGCTCGATCTCATGACCCTGAGATCACAACCTGAGCCGAGATCAAGAGCCAGACTCTCAATCCACTGAGCCATCCAGGCGCCCCTTGTTTTCTTAAGTTTTAAGAGGTCTTTATATATTCTGCATACAAGTCTCCACTTGGATATGTGGTTTGCAAAAATGTTCTCCAAGTCTGTGGGTTTTCTTTTCATTCTCTTAACAGTACCTGTCACAGAGAAAATGTTTTGAATTTTGATAATCCAATTGACCATTTTTCCTTTATGGGTTATGCTTTTAAAGTTGTATCTAAGAATTCTTTGCTTAATCAAAGGTAACAAACACTTTGTCCTGTTTTCTTACACAACTATGGTTTTGCATTTTACATAGATCTCTAATCAACTCTGAGTTAACAATTACACAGAGTATGAGGTGTCAATGTTCTGTTTTGGTTTGTTTTGTTTTTTTGCGTATGGATATCCAGTTGTTCCATATCACTTTTTGAAAACAAAATCTTGAGAAGAATTGACTTTAAATTTTTTTTAAGATTTATTTATTTGACAGATAGAGAGAGACAGTGAGAGAGGGAACACAAGCAGGGGGAGTGGGAGAGGGAGAAGCAGGCTTCCTGCTGAGTAGGGAGCCTGATGCGGGGCTCAATCCCAGGACCCTGGGATCATGACCTGAGCCGAAGGCAGACATCCAACGACTGAGCCACCCAGACACCCCTTGACTTTGAATTTTTGTCAAAAATCAGCTGACTATATTTGTATAAGTCTCTTTCTGGACTCTCGATTTTGTTCCACCGCTCTATGTGTCTATCCTTTTGCCAGCACCACACTGTTTTGATTACTGTAGCTTTACAGTAAGTCCTAAAATCAGGTAGTTTGAGTCCTCTGACTTCTTTTCAGAATTGTATTGGCTAGTCAAAGTATCTCTGCTTTTCCATATACATTTTATCTTTATTTTATTTTTAATTTTTTAAAAGATTTTATTTATTTATTTATGAGAGAGAGAGCACGTTTATGATTGGGGGGCAGTGCAGAGGGAGAGGGGGAAGCAGGCTCCCCGCTGAGCAGGGAGCTCAACGCGGGGCTCCATTCCAGGAGTGTGAGATCATGAACTGAGCCAAAGGCAGACACTCAACTGACCCCAACAGCTTACATTTTAGAATCAGTTTGTTGATATCCACAAAACAGCTTGCTGGGATTTTGAGTGGGATTGCATTGAACCTATAGATCATATTGAGAATTCACATTTTAACAATACTGAGTCTTCTAATCCATGATTATGAAATGTCTTTCCAATTGTTCAGTTCTTTCACTGCTTCCATCAGTGTTTTGCAGTTTTCTGTATACAGATAAAACATTTAACTACTTAAGCTGAGTACTTATTTTTTGGTGTTACTGCTTTCTTAACTTCAAATTCCAGTCGTTAGTTGTTATTGTATAGGAAAGCAAATGACTTTTGTTTATTAACCTTGTATTATGCAACTTCATTAAACTTACTTTCATGAGTTTATGTAGATCCTTTGGGGATTTCTATATAGATAATCTTATCATTTATGAAAAAAGTTTTATTTCTTCCTTTCTAATCTGCATGTCTTTATTTTTCTTGCTTTATTGCACTAGTTAGGATTTCCAAAACAATGTTGAACACAAGTGGTGAGAAAGGGAGATCCTTGTTTTATTCCTGATCTTAAGGGGAAAGCATTTGGTCTCCTGACATTAAGTATGATGCTTATCGCATATTTTTCACACATGTCCTTTATTAAGTTAAGAAAGTCCCCCTCTATTCCCAATTTTTTTAGTTTTTATAATAAATGGGTACTGAATTTTGCTAAATTGTTTTTCTGAACCTAATGAGATGATCATATGGCATTTCTTAGTCTATTCATATGGTGGACTGCATTGATTTTTTGTTTAATGTTGAAAAAGCCTTGTATTGGGGCGCCTGGGTGGCTCAGTGGGTTAAAGCCTCTGCCTTCGGCTCTGGTCATGATCTCAGGGTCCTGGGATGGAGCCCCGCATCGGGCTCTCTGCTCAGCGGGGAGCCTGCTTCCCCCTCTCTCTGCCTGCCTCTCTGCCTGCTTGTGATCTCTCTCTCTCTGTCAAATAAGTAAATAAAATCTTTTAAAAAAATAATAATAAAAAAAAAAAGAAAAAGAAAAAGCCTTGTATTCCTGGGATTAACCCTATTGGGTATAGATGTATTATCCTTTTTACATATTGTTGGATTCAATTTGTTAATATTCTGGCAAGAATTTTTGTGTTTATGTTCATGAAATACTGGTCTATAGTTTTCCTTTCTCTCTCTCTTTTTTTTAAGATTTTATTTATTTATTTGACAGAGAGAGAGATCACGAGTAGGCAGAGAGGCAGGCAGAGAGAGAGGGGGAAGCAGGCTCCCCGCCGAGCAGAGAGCCCGATGCAGGGCTCGATCCCAGGACCCTGAGATCATGACCTGAGCTGAAGGCAGAGGCTTTAACCCACTGAGCCACCCAGGCGCCCCAGTTTTCCTTTCTCTTACTGTTTTTGTCTAAACTTGGCATTAGGTAATGATGACCTCAAAAAATAAGTTGGGAAGTGTCCCTTATTATTCGATTGTATGGAATAGAATGTACAGAATTGGTGATATTTCTTTCTTAAATGTTTGGTAAAATTCGTGAGTGAAACCATCTTGGCTAGGTGTTTTCTTTTTTTTTAACTACTATTTCTTTAATAGATTTGGGACCATTCACATTATTTACTTTTTCTTGAGTAAGTTTTGGTAATTTGTGTCTTTCTTAGTCTGCTCAGGCCACCATAACAAAATGCCATAGACTGGGTGGCTTAAACAATGGAAATCTATTTTCTCACAGTTCTGGAGGCTACAAGTCCAAGAGCAAGGCAGCAGCCAATTCGGTTCCTGGTGAGAGCTCTTTTCCTGGTTTGTAGATGGCCACCTTCTTACTATGTCCTCATGAGAGAAAGAGGGTTGGGGGTTGGGAGCTGTCACTGGAAATGATCACTACTCTTCCTCTTTTATAAGGACACCAGTTCATTTGGGCCAAGGGTCTACCCCCATGACCTCATTTAATCACCTCCTTACAGACCCTATCTGCAATACAGTACTATGGGGAGGGGGGGTTAGGGCTTCAGCATGAATTTGGGGGGAACAATTCAGTCTACAGTAGCATATTTGTAGGAATTGGCCCATTTCATCTAAATTATCAAATTTATGGGCATAAATTGTTTCTGGTATTCCTCTTATTGTCCTTTTAGTATCTGTAGGATCAGTGATAAAAATTCCTGACACTGGTAATTTGTCTCTTTTCCCTTCTTTCCTTGGTTAGCCTGGCTGGAGGCTTATCAATTTTATTGATATTTTTAAATAGACAGCTTTGAGTTTATTGATATTCTTGTTTTTTTTTCCCCATTTTCAATATCATGGATTTCTGCTCTAATATTTACTATTTCCTTCTTTTTGCTTGCTCTTCTTTACCTAATTTCCTAATGGAGAAGTATAGGTTATTGATTTTAGACCTTTATTCTTTTCTAATAAATGCATTTATTGCTACATATTTCCCTCCAACTGCTGCTTTAGCTGCTTACCATAAATTTTGATAAGCTGTATATTCATTTTCATTTAGTTCAAAATATTTTTAACTTTGAGACTTTATACCTACACATTTTTTGGGAGTGTATAGCTTAATTTCCAAATATTGGAGACTTTTCTAACTATCTTTCTGTTATTGATTTCTAGTTGATTCCATTGTGGTCAGAGTACATACTCTATGTTTTAGATTCTTTTAAGTTTGTTGAGCTTTTTTTTATGGCCCAGAATGTGGTCTATCTTGGTGGATGTTTCATTTATATTTCAGAACAATGTGTACTTACTTGCTGGATGGATTGTTCTATAAATGTCAATTAGGTCAAGTTGGTTGATAGTGCTGTTCAGGTTATTTATATCCATACTGATTTTCTGCCTGCTTAATCTATCAATAACTGAGAGAGAGGTTTTAAAGTCTCCAAGGACAATTGTGGATTTTTTATTTCTACTTTTATCTCTATCAGTTTTTGCTTCATGTAATTTGATGGTCTGTTCTTAGGTGCTACATTTTTAGGATTGTTACATGTTCCCTTAAAGAACTGACCCCTTGAATCTTGGAACACTGAAAAAATAAAATTAAATTAAAAACAATAAAAAGAAATATGCAATTAAAAAAAAGAACGGACCCCTTTATCACTCTGTTCATATGCCTCTTTATCCCTAATAATCTTCCTTGTTCTCAAGACTGCTTTGTTTGAAATATAGCTACTACTGGTTTGATTATCTGCATGGTGTTTCTTTCTCTATCCCTTGGTATTGTCTCACAGTTTCCAAATACTGTATGTATTTTTGTTTTCTCTCTCTCTCTCTCTTTCATTTCAGTTTGGGTAATTCCTATTGACCTATCCTTTATATTTACTGATTCTATCCTTGAATGTGTGAAGTCTACTGATAAGCCCATTAAAGTCATTCTTCAAATCTGTTACTGTGATTTTGATTTTCAAAAATTCTTTCCTATAGTTTCATCGCTCTGCTGACATTATCCGTCTGGCCTTTCATTTCGTCTACCTTCTCCATTAGAGTCCTTAACATATTAATCACAGCAATTTTAATTTTTTGACCAACATTTTCCATACCTGTGTCACATGGTGAGTCTAGTTCTGATGGTGCTTTGTGTCTTCAAATTGTTATTCGTTGCTTTTTAGCATGCTCTGTAATTTTGTCGTTGTTGAAAGGCACACATGTATAAAGCAGTAGACACTGAGGTAAACAGGACTTTGGGGTGAGTATTTATACCAATATGGCCAAGACATGGTTACATCTGATGTTTGTTGTCTCTATGGATACCAAAAGCATTAAATTCCTCTAGTGACCTTGTTTTTGTCTCTCCTCTTGGCCTTGGCTCTTCTCTTTGTGCTGCACCTCAGAAACAGTCTGTCTCTTGCAGCTCTCCCAGCTGTAATGCACTGTTATTTTAACTGGAGTCTTATTAGCTGGTTATAATGTATGGCAGAGAAGGGCATTATCTAATATTTGGATTAAGTCTCAGTCTTTGGAGTGAACAGTGGGCCTATGTCTTTGGAATGTAACCTTCACAATTGTTTTTGTCCCTTTCCAGGGTTATGGGTTGAACTGTATTCCCCCAAAAGATGTTGGAAGTCCTAATCTCTAGTACCTGTGAATGAGACTTTATTTGGAAATAGGGTCTTTGAAGATAATCAAGATAAGATGAAGTCATACTGGACTGGAGTGGGCCCTAAATCCAACAACTGGTCTCCTTATAAGGAAAGATATGTTGGAAGACACAGAGAAGACACAGGGAAGAAGCCATGTGATGACAGGTAGAGAGTGGATGATGTTGCCACAAGTCAAGGAACACCAAGGATTGTCAGCAACCGTCGGAATCTACAAGAGGCCAGAAAGAGCCTTTGGAGGGAGCATATCCCTGCCAATGCCTTTATTTCAGACTTCTAGCTTCCAGAACTGTGAAAAAATAAATTGCTGTTGTTTTAAGCCAACTAGTTTATGGTAATTTGTTGTAGCAGTGTTAGGAAACTGATACACAGGGGTAAAGCTTTTTCCCCCTTCTGCTACCTAATACTTCACCTGGCTGTATCATTCCCAGTCTATGCCTTTGAAACCCACTTCTCTATATACTGAGGCTTTCTTTTATTTCTTTTTTTTCCCCTTATATGAGATAGAGAGACAGAGTGGGACTGGAGTAGAGCAATGTTCCCTTCCCCTTGCTGGGATGAGATTACACTGTTGCCTTAATATTTTTATCTTTCTTGCAACCTGTAGGGTAATCTTGGAAATAAATAGCTAGAGGTCCTCAAAACTCCACAGAAAGTATGTTCAGTCTATATAAGCAGTAACTGATATTGCACAACAATGTAAATATACTTACCACCTGAACTGTACACTTAAGAAATAGGTAAGATGGGGAGCCTGGGTGGCTCAGTTGGTTAAGCGGCCAACTCTTGATTTTAGCTCAGGTCGTAATCTCAGAGTCCTGGGATACAGCTCCACCTCGGGCTCTGTGCCCAGCAGAGAGTCTGCTTGAGGATTCTCTCTCCCCTTTCCCTCTGCCCCTCCCCTCACTGTCTCTCTTTCAACTAAATAAATCTTTTAAAAATGGGTAAGATGCTAAATTTCATTTATGTGGGATATATAATGGAATATTACTTAGCCATGAAAAAGAATGAAATCTTGCCATTTGTAACGACGTGGATGGAGCTAGAGAGCATTATGCTAAGCAAAATAAGTCAGAGAAAGACAAATACCTTATGATTTTAGTCATATGTGGAATTTAAGAAAGAAAACAAATGAACAAATGGGGGAAAAAAGAAACAGAGAGGCAAACCAAGAAACAGACTCTAAACTATAGAGAAGACACTGATGGCGACCAGAGGGGAGGTGGTGGGGGGATGGGGGAAATAGGGGATGGGGATTAAACAGGGCACTTGTGATGAGCATCACATGTTTTGTAGAATTGTTGAATCACTATATTGTACACCAGAATCTAATACTACACTATATGTTAGCTAACTGGAATTAAAATAAAAAGTTAAAAAAAAAAAGCATCTGTCTTGACATATCTTACCAAAATGATCTTCATGTTGCTTCCAAGCACAATTCAGAGACTCGGAGGCTGTATGGTGCCGATGGATGGCTAATGGAAATACGCTTTTGAAGTTGGGCTGTTGGAAGGCCCCACATGTGACTCCTGTCCTCAGCACGTTCTGGAGCCTGCTTTGTAGGTGGGACAGCCTGTGGCACCACATCCTAGAAAATTTGACAAGAAGAGAGAGTTACTAATAGTATTAAAGAACTTTTATGAGGTGGTAGGAACAATACTACAGATGTAACTATATAAAAGAACAGATTTAATTAGCTCAACTACAGAGGATTAAACAAAAGAAAAATTCTCAAAAGTTGAGCATAAGTGGTCTATAACCATTACTTCCATTTCTCACCAGCTACTTTTACTTACGCCTTGTAATCTTGCTTCTATCATACTATTTAACTGAAATGGTTCTTTAAAAATTCACTAATTTTAACCCTCCAACCACATATAAGAATTGTTTTTCAGATCTCATCCTTCCAGGCCTCTCCACTTGAGACACTATTGATCACCTTCACATGACTTCTAGAAACTTTTTTCCACTGATTATGTGTGATTGTGAACAAGTTACTTAAATTTTCAGTGACTCTGGTTTCCTGTTTTGTAAAATGAGGATAATAATAATAATAATAATAATACTTATTTCATGGGTTTAGTATGAAGACTAAGGTACTTAGAACAGTGTCTGTCCCATAGTAAGTGCTATATATGTCAGCTGCTATTATTCTCATTATTATAATACTTAATGCTAAGGATAAAATATATCTGTTGGTAAAAGTATCTTGATAAACCTGCTTAGAGTTGGTGACTCCCTCAGTGTTATGGTTTCAGGAAGATTAATTTAAAAACTTCATTTGCGTAATATCTTTAAAAGAATTAATTTGTCCCGTGGGAAAAGAGGGAGAAAAGCATGCAACTGCACAGAAGCTTATGATGCTTGATGTGCAATAACCCTGTAAGGTCACTAAACCCATAAAAGGCTTATTTTCAGTGCATATGTGCGTGCGCGCACGCGCGCGCGCGTGTGTGTGTGTGTGTGTGTGTGTGTGTGTGTGTGTGGTGTAAGCTGATGAAGGGACTGAAT
Organism: Potos flavus; assembly: GCA_028534135.1. Taxonomy (NCBI): domain Eukaryota; kingdom Metazoa; phylum Chordata; class Mammalia; order Carnivora; family Procyonidae; genus Potos; species Potos flavus. The sequence continues at coordinate 254,830 of CM052901.1, read as the reverse complement.
TTCATGTTGATGTGGGATGATATCAATCATATACACAACGGCCATAGCTAGAGATGTAACAGAATATGCTGATTACCTGGGGAGGGTTCCAAAGTAACAGGCTACGAAATCAAGAGCTAAAGTCAAATTTATTGAGATTTTATGGGTACAAGCAAGGAGCAGAGCAGAGAGAGGCCTCTGCTGATATCTGGGTTACATTTATGTTTTCTATTGTGTCTTGTTTCCAAATCTCCTACCTACAGGTATCATCTAAGACAGAGGCTGGCAAATTACGGCTCGTGCCTATTTTTATATAGTCCACAAGCTAAGAATGGATTTTATATATTTTGAAAGATTTCATTTATTTTTAAAGATTTTATTTATTTACTTGACAGAGAGACACACAGTGAGAGAGGGAACACAAGCAGGGGCAGTGGGAGAGGGAGATGCAGGCTTCCCACTGAGCGGGGAGCCCGACACGGAGCTCGATCCCAGGACCCTGGGATCCTGACCTGAGCCGAAGGCAGAGGCTTAACAACTGAGCCACCCAGGCGCCCCTGGATTTCATATTTTTAAAGGGTTGTAAACGAAATAAAAAATGAATATGAAGCCAAGACCATATGTGGCCGGCAAAGTCTACAATATTTGCTATTTGGTCCTTCAAAGTATAATTTTTCCAACCCCTGATCTAATGCTCAGTTCTTTTTTTTTTTTTCCTAATGCTCAATTCTTAATCAAATACTCTTCTCACTCTTCTCCCTTTACATTGGATTATTTACCCCAACACCACTCTGAAACAAGTATATTTATTCATTTCTTCATTATTTCACCCAACAAGTATTACCGAGCATGTGTATAACAGGTACTTTCTTAAGTACTGGGAAAATAAACCTAAATAATTCTGCAATCCCAGCCACCATTCAAGAAGCTCACAGTCTAGTGGAGAAGAGAGACAAAGGGTGGTAGCTACTACTACTTCTGATATTTTCAAACACAGAGAAAAAGCGCAAAGGAGAAAGCAGCTAACTCCGCCTGGTAAAACCGGGAGGACTCCACATAATCTACGTTATTTGTAGAAGCGCTTCATTGCTTTGTATTCATTTACAAAATAAAATTTGCTCATGTGTAAAAAGAAAACAAGGAAAGAAAAATCAAAACAACACAGAAATATATAAAATGAAAAGTGAAAGCCTCCTTTCCTCAATATTTGTCATTCCCACTCCTTCGAGAAACCTCATCAACAATAAACAGTTTGGAGGGCCAACTTCCAGATCGCACACAGTTAAAATCTCCAACCTTCTATATACAGATACAAAAATACATTTTTGCATTTGGTAGTTTTCGGATCACTTGGGTACATATTTAAGAGTGTTAGTGATGGGTCACATGCTAGATTATATGTAACATTATAAGAAACTCTGAAACTATCATCCAAAGTAGCTGGACTAGTCTGCATTCCATCAGCAACGAACCAGAACTCCTGTTCTCTGCGTCCTTGCTCTAAGTTGGTATTCTCAGTTTTTAAAATTTAGCCATTCTAAGAGTTGTGCATGATACCTCATTATTTTAATTTGCATTTCCCTAGTTACATGTGATGTTGTACATCTTTTCATAGTCTTAACCGCCATCTCTATCTCTTCTTTGGCCAACTATCTGTTCAGCTCTTTTACCCACTAAACATTTTTTTTTAAGGTTTTATTTATTTATTTGACAGAGATCACAAGTAGGCAGAGAGGCAGGCAGAGAGAGAGGGGGAAGCAGGCTCCCCGCCCAGCAGAGAGCCCGATGCGGGGCTCGATCCCAGGACCCTGAGATCATGACCTGAGCCGAAGGCAGAGGCTTTAACCCACTGAGCAACCCAGGCACCCCTAAACATTTTTTTAATTAAGATTTTATTTCTTTAGAGAAGTCTTATTCACAGCAAAACTGAGGGTAAGGTAGAGATTTCTTATATAACTCCTTTCCTTGCACACGTATAGGCCACAGGCTTAACAACTTGTCCCGTCACATTTGTCACATTTGTTACAACTGACGAACCCATATTGACACATCTGTATCACCCAAAGTCCACAGTTCACTCTTGATACTCTACATTCTATGGGTTTGGACGATATTTTCTAATTTACATCGTGATTTTTACAATCTGATCTGCACATTATTTAAAAGTGTACTACATATTTGAGGGAGATTTTCTAGTTTTCTCATTATTATTTTCTAACTTCATTTCACCGTGGCAAACAAAAACAAACAAAAAAAACAGTGTAACTGTAATTGTTTAAGGTTTTTGAGACTTGCTTTACGGCCCAGGATATCATCTGTGTTTCTGTGTGCATAAGACAGGTATTACCAAATATACCTCTGCCTAGTAAAGATTCCTACACTGCAGAGCCTGAGATTTCCATAGTTCAGTCTTTGAATTTAGGCAACACAGGCAGCCTGTTACCATGTAATCCGGCTACTCGTACTCTCACACAGTTTATCAGAAGGATTCAAATCCTCAGAAGGGCTAACGTAAGAGCCAGTTACTCCCGCGTCGGTCCGGGCTGACAACCGCGGCGCTGGGGCCGAGGCGCCAGGCCGGCTCTCCCCAGCCCTGCAGCGCTCCGCCTAAGGGCTCACTGGGATCCACGGCGACAGTCACGCACACAGTCCCGGCTGCCCCTCCCGGCACGACTTCCTTGAGCTTCTTCCCTCCGGGCTTCCGCATACTTGACATTCCACGATGATAAAGCTGAGAGTCCCCCGGACCCGGGACTTCGCCCTGGCGCCTGCCCTTCTTGCTCGTGCTGGGGGGGGCAGCCCCTTCGGGCCTCTCTTTGTCCCAAATTATTGGACTCTGACTAATCATTTCGTCTCTTGACAAGCGCGCTGCGCAGCGCCAGGTGGTGGTGGAAAGACCCCTGAAAAGGGGAATGGGGTAGCTGTACTTCTTTTTTCCTAGGAAAAAAGCCAACTTTGTCATGTATCTACTTCTGTTGTCTCTTGGATAGTGTTTGCATTGTATATTTCTTACACCCTTTTACTTTCGATCTTCCTATATTTTTACATATAACTTCTGTTTTTTTTTATAAATAGCAGTTACATTTTTTAAAACACTTTAATAATCTTTGTCATTTTATTAATGTGTTCTGTTCATTTACATTTAACGTAATCATTTTTTTTAAAGATTTTATTTATTTGAGAGAGAAAAACAGACAGATAGCAACAGACAGCACGAGCCAGGAGAGGGAGAAGAGGGTCCCTTGAGCAGGGAGCCCGACAAGGGGCTCGATCCCAAGACCCTGAGATCATGACCTTAGCCCAACGCAGACGCTTCACTGAGCCTCTCAGGTGCCCCCTTAACATAATTATTGATACATTTGAGCTTAACTCTGCTATATCAATGTTTTCTTTCTGTTTGTCTTGCCTATTTTGCTACCTTTCCTATCTTGCTTTGTTTTGCACTGGTTAGGTAATTTGTATTATTCCATTTCCTCCTTTGTTTACTTGTTAACCATACATTCTTTCACTGGCTTTTAAGAAGTACTTATTCTACAGCTTACAACATGTATCTTTGATTTATTAAATTATAATGCAAATTAGAAAATTTATATGAGCTCCACTTCTACTCCTTCCACAACCACTATTGTGTATTTTAATTAACATACACATATCCCACATGACATGACATTACTATTTTTGTTTTATACATTCTAATATTAGAATGATATCTTCAAAATGCTGGAGGGGGTAACTGCCAAGCTGAATTTCTATATCCAGTTGGTTTTTGTTGGGAAGTCAACGCCAACCTAATTGCTGCTCCTTGTAAGGTAATACATCTTTTTTCTCTAAGTGCTTTTCTGTTTTCTTCTTTTTATTTTTTAGCAGTTTTTACAAAATAAAACTAGATTAGGTTTTCTTTGTATTATTCTTCTTTGAGTTACAGGACTTTTTGAATCTATGACTTGATGCTTCTGATAGGCATAATTCTAAGATGACATCTGGTGACCCTTGCCAAATTATAATCCTTTCCCCTAGAGTATGAATATGATGGGATTTCACTTGTGTGATAAGGCAATGGATATGGCACAGAAGACTTTAAGGAAGATCCTTAGCTGGGCTGAGATACACTGGCAATCCCTTAAAAGGCACAGGGCCCTTTCTGGTGAAAGAGACTTGAAGCCAGAGAGGGATTTGCTGTCACGGAGATTCTCCATTGGCTTTGAAAGTGGAGGGGACTACAGGGCAAGTAATGCACACAGTCTCAAGGAGATGAGAGTGACGAACAGATGACATGCAAGAAGGAAACAGCAACCTCAGTCCCACAGCCCTGTGGAACCGAATTCAGCCAACAATCTGAATGAAGCTGGATGTGTGCGTTCTTAGCCAGAGCCTCCAGAAAGGAAGGCAGCCTGGCGATACCCTCAGTTCAGCCCTAAGGCCTTCAGGGTGAAGTCCAATTTCTTTATCATGTTAAATAACCCTTCTGTTACCTGGTCCTGAGCGACCTCGCAACCTCACTTCCTCCTTGTACTTTATTGCTTACTGTCTCCCAGACTCACTATACTCTTTCCTGATTCTAAAAAACTCATGTTCTCTCATAATATTCTGTTTATGTCTCTATCTTCCTTCTTCATACCTTTTGATGAAATTATGTTTTTATGTCTTCCCTCCTAGTAATACTTGGATGCCTTAATAGGAAGACATATGTCTCATTAATTTTTGCACTCTGACATTTAGCATGGTTCCTGGTACTTTGTGAAACTCCACAAATATTTGTGGGAATTCAAATGAATTACTTTTCTTCCAACTTCATATTTTCTTTAAATCTGGCAGGATGTCTGTTGTAAATCTTCACTTAAGTAAGTTATAAAATATTGAGGTTAAGCCAAAGGTAGGTTTTGTAGAAGGCCAACAAAAACTCTTCCTTTGCCTATGGTCTGCTAATCAGTTCTCTTTGAGTACGGTAATTTAATTAATCAATACACAATTGTATCAATTATCTAACCCATCAACATAGATATATAATTTTTTTTTAGAGATTTTATTTACTTATTTGACAGAGAGGAGAGAGATCACAAGTAGGCAGAGAGGCAGGCAGAGAGAGGGGGGAAGCAGGATTCCTGCCGAGCAGAGAGCCCGATGCGGGGCTTGATCCCAGAACCCTGAGATCATGACCTGAGCCGAAGGCAGAGGATTTAATCCGCTGAGCCACCCAGGCGTCCCAGATATATAATGCTTGTTCACAAAGGTTTCATAAAAGATTTGTTAAAGTCAGCGAGGGAAACAGTCAACAAAACCAAAAGACAACTGACAGAATGGGAGAAGATATTTGCAAATGTCATTATCAGATAAAGGACCAGTATCCAAAATCTATAAAGAACTTATCAAACTCAACACCCAAAGAACAAATAATCCAATCAAGAAATGGGCAGAAGACATCCAAAGAAGACATCAAAATGGCCAACAGACACATGAAAAAGTGCTCAACATCACTCAGCATCAGGGAAATATGAATCAAAACCTCAATGAGATACGACCTCACACCAGTCAGAATGGCTGGCTAAACGACAGATGTTGGAGAGGACATGGAGAAAGGGGAACCCTCTTACACCGTTGGTGGGAATGCGAGCTGGTGCAGCCACTCTGGAAAACAGTATGGAGATTCCTCAAAAAGTTGAAAATAGAGCTACCCTACGACCCTGCAATTGCACTACTGAGTATTTACCCCAAAGATACAAATGTAGTGATCCAAAGGGCACGTGCACCCCAATGTTCATAGCAGCAATGTCCGCAATAGCCAGACTTGGAAAGAGCCCAGATGTCCATTGACAGATTAAAGGATAAAGAAGATGTGGTACATAAATACAATGGAATACTACGCAGCCATCAAACCCTCCCCCCACCCCCGAAATCTTGCCATTTGCAACGATGTGGCTAGAACTAGAGGGTATTATGCTAAGTGAAATGAGTCAATCAGAGAAAGACAATTATCATATGATCTCTCTGATAAAAGGAATTTGATAGGCAGGGCGGGGGGGTCGTCGGGGGTAGGGAGGGAAAAAATGAAACAAGATGGGACCGGGGAGGGAGACAAACCATAAGAGACTCTTAATCTCAGAAACAAACTGAGGGTTGCTGGAGTGGAGGGGGATGGGAGGGATGGGGTGGCTGGGTTGTGGACACTGGGGAGAGTATGTGCTGTGGTGAGCGCTGTGAAATGTGTAAGACTGATGATTCACAGACCCGTAGCCCTGAAACAAATAATACATTGTATGTTAAAAAAAAGATTTGTTAAAGTCTTGTTGAAAAAAAAGATTTGTTAAAGTCTTGTTGAAATTTCATTCATTCATTTAATGTACATTATGTCTGCCACATTTCCATAAATTACCTCTAATAATATTTTTAAAAATAAAAATTACATTTGTGTGGAATGTCTTTGTTGATAACACTTCGTAATTTTCTAAGTACACACTTCCTTGAAATCTGTTCTAGGATCTAACCCCGGAGATACTTAGTTTACTGATTAGTAGACTGCAAATTCTCCCTTAGAAGTTTTACATAAATGCAGTCATAAGGCACCTCTCCTATTCTCCGTAATTCCTTCTGACCACTGAGAGCGGCGTAATGATATTATCTGAGTTATGGCTTCCCCATGCCGGGGCACGTATTCTCTTTCTGACAACATAGTCAGAATGTTGTTCTTGTTGTCTTTGCAAACCTGTATTTCTATGAGCCTGAGGTAATTTTGGGCCTTATGCTTCCAAATACTAGTCCTTTAGGCACATGCCACGTGTTATATTCATCCTTCTTTTCCATCTTTTATATTATTATTCTTTTAAAATAGGAACTATGAGCTCATTGTAAAACTTCCTATGTAGTCCCATGGTTTCCCTCATTTCTCCTTTAATAGAATAATTTGCTGTTTCATAGTCAAAATTATGTTTTTGAGAGCTTCCCAACCTTTAGAATCTAAAATCATCTTAATGTAAATTAAGGTCCAACAAGTATCAATCACAACAACAGAAACTTTTGGAGAACAGCCATAGCTAGAAATTCTAGTCAGAGTAGGCAATTACATAATAGGTCAATTTGAATCTTTTCATGGTTATTACTAAGGAAGAAGCATTACCTCCTGAAAGGCTTAAAGCCAAGAATCCATTTGGCTCCCGTCAATGTTTCCTTCCAAAGGTGTCTTAGGTTTGTCCTTCTTTTTCCATCCCTACAGACGCCTTCAGCACCTCATACCTGGACTATTGCCATAGACTGGATTGTTTCCTTGCCGCTGATCCATCCGTATTCCACTCCATGTCCATACTATTGCCAGAGTAATCTTCTTAAAACACTTGCATCATGTCACTCTCCGGCCTGAGACCTAGCTCGAATGTCACCTTCTTTGTAAAATCTTCCTAAATGCCTTAAGAAGAGTTAATAGCGGCCTAGTCAATGTTTTCATCATTCTTTGTGCATAGCCTTATTAGTGCCTTTACAACATGTATAATACTCACTTGTTTAATTATTTTTTTCCTCCCCATTTGCTGAGACCTCCTTAAGGACAGGCAAAAGGACTGAGTCATCGCTTGACATAATTGGCCCCATCCGTTTCCTCTGCCTCCCATGTTCTCCCTCTTATTCTTTCTACTCATTCTTCAGGTCTGAGATTAAAAATCAAATCACTGAAGAAAACTTCCCTGACACTCTTAACTAATTAATCAACTCATTTAAAAAATATTTATTGGGTGCCAACTTTGTGCCAGGCAGTATTTTAGGCACTTGGGATATCTAAGTGAACAAATGAGACACAAATTCCTGCTTTCATGGAGTGTATCTTCTAGTGGGAGAAGGCAGATGATTAAAGATAAAAATAATACATAAGTAAATCACATAATACATTATAAGATGATAGGAGCTATTAAAAAATATCCAGCAGGAAAAAGGGGTATGCTGGAGGTAGTAGGAGTTTTAAATATGCTGGTAATGGTAAACCTCATTGAGAAAGATGACTTTTGAACAATGAGGTAGTTAGTCATGAAGATACCTGGTGTAAAGTAGGTCAGTGCAAAGGTTCTAAGCTGGGATTGTATCAGATATACTTTTATCCTCCTCTTAAAGATACTTTCTATTGATGTCCTTCATGAGCCATAATGAAATTTGCTAGTATCCTCTTTTTGCCTCTCCCTCCTTCTGACCCAGCCTCTAATTTAAACCTGTATTTTCTTTTTTTTAAGATTTTATTTATTTATCTGAGACAGACAGCAAGCGAGCACACGAGTCAGGGGGAGGGACATAGAGAGAGGGAAAAGCAGACTCTCCGCTGAGCAGGGAGCCCGATGCAGGACTTGATCCCAGGACCCTGGGATCATAATCTGAGCTGAAGGCAGACGCTTAACCAACTAAGCCACCTAGGCACCCTAAACCTCTATTTTCTTACTCCTAGTTAATATCTATGAAGCTATCTTCCTTCTACACCCATTTTTGTTGCTTGTGTAATATCTACATTTCAGAATGTAAAATATTTGCCTCTTTTCTGTCATTTGATCACCATCATTTATTCTTAGCTTTACAGGTAAACATAGTTACAGATCACCATCGAATATATGCCAAATGTCTCCTATGATTTCTTGGCTATCTGAAGCTTTTTTTAATTTTCATTAAATCCCTCAGTTAGGCATCATGGGAATAACATTTCCTGAGTCTTACATATTCACTAAAGCTTAAATTTATGCATCTTGAATTTATGCATAACAAGTAGTTTTCTAACATCACAACTTTTGCAGATTTTTCTGAGCAGGTTTCTTCTGGAGTTCTTTGTTGGAAAGAACTCTAAGACTACATTTCAATATATATCAATATGTATTACAATAAATATTTATCACATGTTAATAAAATGCATATGTATGTATTTATCATATATAGCCTTTTAATATATTATACACATGCAATTATGTATATGTTTATTCTATTTATATATAAAATTTACATATGTTTACATAGATGTGTAAAACCTATTATACATACATATATATATATATATATATATATACAGTTACTATACATATACAAGGAATCTGGTGTTCACGGGCGATCAGACCCTTGGCGGCAGATGTGCAACACTGGCCTGCTGCACTGACTAGTTCTGTACAGAGTCTTCCAGAACTGGAGATTCTTCGAGGAACTAGGTGAGGCCACCAAAGTACACTCTGGGCTGCATTTCTTCCACTTTTTCACTTCTACTTTTGGTCTTTCTTAGAGACATCTGAACCCATATCCTAATTAAGGCTCACCCGTAGCCCAGGTCAGGACAGAAAAATGTGATGCATCACTCTTCTGTTGCTGGATTTTTTTTTGCTAAACCATACTTTCACAGATGTGCACATCTTTGAGGTTCTTCATCCCAATTCTATGACTTGCAAGGACCCAAGGCCCAAGCATTAATGTCAAGCCCAGGCTCCTGAAGACCAAGGCGGAAGACCTGACTAGACATTTTTCCAAAGGTATACAGATGGTCAACAGACACATGCAAAGATGCTCTATGTCACCAATCATCAGGGAAATGCTAATTGAAGCCACAATGAGATACCGCCTTACACCTGTCAGATGGCTAAAACCCAAAAGACAAGAAATAATGAGAGTTGGTGAGGATGCGGAGAAAAAGGAACCACCCTTGTGCATTGTTGGTGGGAATGCAAACTGGTAGAGCTGCTGTGAAAAACAGTATGGAGGTCCCTCAAAGAACTAAAAATAGAAAACATATGATCCAATAATTCCACTACTGGGTATTTACCCAGAGAAAACTAAAACACCAATTTGAAAAGATATGTGCACCCCTATGTTCGCTGCAGCATTATTTACAATAGTCAAGATATGGAAGCAGCCTAAGTGTCCACAGATAGACGAATAGATAAGGAAGATATGGTGTGTAAATACTAGGCAGCCACAAAAAGATAAAAATTTTGCCATTTGGACAACATGGATGGACCTAGAGGGTACTATGGTAAGTGAAATAAGTTAGACAGAGAAGGACAAATTTCATATGATTTCACTTCTATGTAGCATCGAAAAAATAAAACAAATGAATAAACAAACAAATAAGCAGCAGAATCAGACCCGTAAATACAGAGCACAAACTGCTGGTTGCCAGAGGGGAGGGGGATGGGGGATGGGCCAATGGATGAGGAGGAAGGGGAGATACAGGCTTGCAGTTATGGAATGAGTAGGTCGGGAATGAAAGGCACAGCACAGGGAAGATGGTCAATGGTATTGTAATAGCGATGTATGCTGACAGATGGCAGCTACACTTGTGCTGAGCACGGCATAATGTAAAGAGTTGTTGAATCACTATGTGGTACACCCGAAACTAATGTAATTAGTAAAATTAAAAAAAAAAAAAAGCCACGCAGGCCCGGCTTTTACTTCTGGTTAGGCTGAAGAAAGTTACAAGAGAATGTTTTACCAGCCCTCAAAGCGAGAATCAGTCAGGTAAGCTACAAGATCATAGTTTAAAAAACTCATCAGACTTTTGGTTTCAGCTCTAACACGTGAAGAGCTTGGAAGTCATCAACCCCAGCCTCACAATAAGAATTAGCTGATCAAATTGAAAAGCAATGGCTCTTTTTGGACTTCGACTACCGAGGTTGCAGGGCACACTGCCACTCCAGAATCTGGAGAGACTGGCAAATCCAGAGGCAGAGCCACGATCTATTCACCCGGGGCAGAAAGTCCACTTACTTACATGGTAATTTTGATGAACTGCTGGAGGCTGAGTGTGGACTACCTTGAGAGGGAGAAACTTCTGGGATCACAGTCTTAAGGGGGAACCCACACTTCCATGGGATTTTACCTCCATGAATTCCCCCACCAGGTTCTTATGGTATAGGGCCCAAAACAAGTCCCACCGAGTTCTGGCAGGGAAGGGGGAGAGCGAACACTGCACTGTTCATAACAGAGTAGTCTCCGAACAGAGCTGTCTCCATAACAAAGACCTGCTCTCCAAGGGAAAAGACTTTATCAGAGTCTTACCCCATCTGGGGAAAGGGCATTTCTCTCACTTGGGCCTTCTCGAGGCTTTCTGTCTTACCGAGAGAGATGCTATCACACAGCCCAGGGCCACAGGCCCACCAAAGAACCAAGATTTAACCATGAGATTAGAGAATGCATCCCCTATACCACCATGCCACGATAAGAGCGGATCATAATGAAAGAGCTGCCCGATGCAGACCCTATCTGGTAAGCAGGCCTTAGGGCACACCAAGGACAAAGAGACAAAAATCGAGGACGCTAGTAAAACGTGAAGACTTTGACACCCACAGCTACCACAAACATTAAACATAGACCAACTCCTAGCCGGATTAAAACAAAACCTCATACTAAAGGCTGTTTATGTTAGTACCGTTACACAATACATCATGCCTGGCTTTCAACGAAAAATTTATAAGGCACATTAAAAGGCAAGGAAAAACACAGTCCGAAGATACAAAACAAGCATCAGAGCCAGACTCAGATATCACAAAGAGTTTTGCAGTAACAGATATGATTAGTATGTTAAGGGCTCTAATGGAAAAAAGTAGACAACATTCAAGAACGGATGGGTAAATGAAAGCAGAGATGGAAACTTGACAAAAGTATCAAAAGGAAATATTCTAAGTAAAAAAACACTGTAACAAAAATAAAGAACGCCTTTGATGGGCTCATCGGTAGACTGGACACGGCCAAAGAATCAGTGAATGTAAAGACAGGTCAAGAGAGAAACCTCCCAAACTGATTAGCAGGAAGTAAAGAAAGAAAGAAACTGAAGGAATATTTGAGGTAATAATGGTTCAGAGTTTTAGAAAATTATTGACAAACACCAAACCACAGATCCAGGAAGCTCATTGAATGAGAATGATAAATATCAAAAAGAAAAAAAATCTGTACCTAGGCATATCATATTGAAGAATATGGCAGGGGGTGGATACCTTACCTTTAGAGAGCAAGGATAAGAATTACAGAGAACTTCTCTGAATATATTTAACAAAATTTGAAGATGAGGTTGGTACGTTTTATGACAGCTTTATCAAGGAGTAACTGATATATAATAAACTGCACACAGTTAAAGTATGCAATCTGGGGCGCCTGGGTGGCTCAGTGGGTTAAAGCCTCTGCCTTCGGCTCGGGTCGTGATCTCAGGGTCCTGGGATCGAGCCCCACATCGGGCTCTCTGCTCAGCGGGGAGCCTGCTTACCCCTCTCTCTCTGCCTACTTGTGATCTCTCTCTCTGTGTCAAATAAATAAATAAAATCGTAAAAAAAATAAAAAAATAAAGTATGCAATCTGATTGGGTTTTACACATGAAATCATCACTCCCAGGATAAGATGATAAACATGTCCAACACCCTCCAAAATCTCTTCCTGTCCCTTTCTAATCCTATATAGAAAACTGAGCCTACAAATAATTCTAAATTGATCCACTTTAGTAATTCTAAATGAATAGACTTGTTATTTGAAGAATTGCTTGTGCTAACGTGTAGCAAAATAGTTCGGAAGTGGATTTTAACAGGGAAATCATTAAGTACATATAGCTCCCTGCCTAGTTTGTTATCTAATTATCCTAAAAATTATTCTGTGGCTTACTTCTACCTACAAAAGAAGATATGGGAGAATGACTTATGCATGAATTAGCCTCAAATCTAAACATCTGAAATCATCTGAATCATTATTGTATCCATAAATTTCCATTTCCTTGACAATGACAGCATGATGTATGTATGTATAAAGCACATTTGTGAAAAGGTTACATAAAATAAAATTTTCGTTTCCTATTAAAAAAAAAAAAGAATTACAGAGAACTTCTCATCAGTCACCATGAAAGCAAGACAGTAGACTGAAATATTTAAAGTATTGAAAGAAAAAACTCACCACCTAGAACCCCATATCTAGTGAAATTATCCTTCAAAAGTACAGCAGTTAAGATGGCAGAGGAGTAGGGGGCCCTAAGTTCATCTGGTCCCTGGAATTCAGCCAAATAGTTATCAAATCATTCTGAACACCTGTGAAATCAATTAGAGATCTGAGAAAAGAAATGCTGCAATTCTACAAATAGAAAAGTGATCACTTTTTGGAAGGTAGGAGGTGCAGAGACTTGAATCCAGGGCAATATATTAAAGGATATGGTGAGGGAAGGGAGCTGGCTTAAGGAGGCTACCACAAAGTATTACAAGCAATGGAACACAAAATCAGAACTTTTAGAAGTCTGCTACAGTGGGGGATGTCCCTGGCTAAAAGGTGCTCAGGTGGCAAAGTGAGGTGGAATCCCAGGTCAGAGAGTGTGAAATGGACCCTCCACTCTATGGTCAACTAATCTTCGACAAAGCAGGAAAGAATGTCCAATGGAAAAAAGTCTCTTCAACAAGTGGTGCTGGGAATATTGGACAGCCACATGCCGAAGAATGAAACTGGACCATTTCCTTACATCACACACAAAAAGAGACTCAAAATGGAAGAAAGACCTCAATGTGAGACAGGAATCCATCAAAATCCTTGAGGAGAACAGAGGCAGCAACCTCTTCGACCTCAGCCGCAGCAACTTCTTCCTAGAAACATCACCAAAGGCAAGGGAAACAAAGGCAAAAATGAACTATTGGGAGTTCATCAAGATAAAAAGCTTTTGCACAGCAAAGGAAACAGTCAACAAAACTGAAAGGCAACCTACAGAGTGGGAGAAGATATTTGCAAATGTCTTATCAGATAAAGGACTAACATTCAAAATGTATAAAGAACTTATCAAACTCAACACATCCCCCAAAAAAATCCAGTCAAGAAATGGGCAGAAGACATGAATAGACATTTCTCCAGAGAAGACATCCAAATGGCCAAGAGATACATGAAAAAGTACTCAACATTCCCAGGTATCAGGGAAATACAAAGCAAAACCTCAGTGAGATACCACCTCACACTAGTCAGAATGGCTAAAGTTAAGAAGTCAGGAAATGACAGATGTTGGAGAGGATGCAGAGAAAGGGGAACCCTCCTACAGTGTTGGTGGGAATGCAAACTGGTGCAGCCACTCTGGAAAACAGTATGGAGGGTCCTCAAGATGTTAAAAATAGAGCTACCCTACGACCCAGCAATTGCACTACTAGGTATTTACCTCAAAGACACAAATGTAATGATCCAAAGGGGCATGTGCACCCAAATGTTCATAGCAGCAATGTCCACAATAGCCAAACTATAGAAAGAGACCAGATGTCCATCGACAGATGAATGGATAAAGAAGATGTGGTCTATATATAACGGAATATTACTCAGCCATCCAAAAAATGAAATCTTGTCATTTGCAATGACGTGGATGGAAGTGGAGGGTATTATACTAAGTGAAATAAGTCAGTCAGAGAGACACAAATACCGTATGATTTCACTCACATATGGAGTTTAAGAAACAAAACAGATGAACATAGGGGATGGGAAGGGAAAATAAATTAGAAGATTGCTGGAGGGCAGGTGGGTGGGGAGAAGGGATAACTGGGTGATGGGCATTAAGGAGGGCACTTGATATAATGAGCACTGGGTGTTATATGCAACTGATGAATCACTAAATTCAACCTCTGAAACTAATTAAAAAAAATAAAAAGAAAATTTAAAAAGTATAGGAGAATGAAAGACTTTCTCAAACAAAAACTGAGGGAAGTCAATCACCAGCAGTTATGTCCTGCAATAAATATTAAATGAAGTTTTTCAGGGAGAAATATCAGAAACTTGTGTCTCCATTCAGAGGCAAAGGGCATCAGAAAAGGAATAAATAAAGGTAAAAACTACTCTAGGTGTTCTTATTCTTAATTGTTCCAAAAAAATAATAGTTTTAAGTAATAAAAGTAACAACGTGATGGGTAATTATAGCATATAAAAAATTTAATGCCTGGAAGAAAAATCATAGATTAGAGGAAAGAACTGGGAGTATTCTGTTATAAGGTTTATGCACCACATGAGAAGCAGAATAGTCTTATTTGGGAGTGGACTGAGATTAGTAAAAAATACATATATCACAAACTCAGGGCAAGCAGTAAAGAAAACTTTAAAATGTGTAATTGAAATTTTAAAAAAGGAGATAAAATGGAATCACATAAAATGTACAATTAAAACAAGAGAAGGCAGAAAAAGAGGGCAAAAGGGAATAAAGAAGAAATGTGACATATAGACATATTACCAAAATGGTAAATATTAATCTAAAAATATCAATAGTCGCTTTATATATAAATGCTCTAAATATACCAATTACAAAAAAAGATTGTCAGTGTGAACTTAAAAAGCAAAGATCCAACTTTATGTTTTCTCTAAGAAAGTGGAGGGTAGGGGAATAGGTGAGCCTGGTGGTAGGTATTAAGGAGGGCACAGATTGCATGGAGCACTGTGTTATATGCAAACAATGACTCATGGAACACTACGTCAAAAAAAATAATGATTATCGTATGGTGTCTAATACAACACAATTAAAAGAAGAAAAAAATTAAAAAAAAAACTATATTGTTGGGCTTGCAATATATTAAGATATAAATCATATTACATTAATAGGACAAAGGGTGGAGGAGCAAAGCTTCCCTGTGTTACTGGAATTAAATTATTAACTTAAAATAGATTATATCGGGGCACCTGGGTGGCTCAGTGGGTTAAAGCCTCCGCCTTCGGCTCAGGTCATGATCTCAGGGTCCTGGGATCAAGCCCCGAGTCGGGCTCTCTGTTCGGTGGGGAGCCTGCTTCCCCCTCTCCCTCTGCCTGCCTCTCTGCCTACTTGTGATCTCTCTCTCTGTCAAATAAATAAATAAAATCTTTAAAAAAAAAAGAAATAAAATAGATTATAGTACATTGATAACATATTGTAATTCCCAGGGTAGTTAATAAAAAATAACTCCAGAAATTACAGTAAAAAACATCAAAAGTTCAATCACAGTGTTAACTTAATTACAGTAATTTTAATTATGATAAATGTAACTAGATCAGATAGTTCAATCAAAAGACAAAGACTGTGAGACTGGGTAAAAGAACAGAATCCAAGTATATGCCCTCTACATTATACCCAGTTTAGATGTGAAGAAATAAATAGGTTGAAACAATAAAAGGGTAAAAAAGATGTCTACAATGCGAACAGCAACCATAAAAGAGTTGAAGTAGCTATGCTTAGAAAAAGGATATTTCATAATGATGGTAGGGTCAATTCATCAGAAAGACACAGCAAGTAGAAACGTGTAGAATACACATCAACAAAAGAAACTTCTCAACTCATTCTATGAGACTGGTATCTTACATCAAACAAGACAAATACATCTTAAGGAAAGAAATTGCACTATAATGCAATGTCTCGAATGAATATAGATGCAAAATTCCTCAACAAAATGTTAGCGAACCAAACCCACTGATACAGGCATACGTATTTTGTTCCACTTCTCTTTATCGTGCTTCACAGATACTGCATTTTCTTCAACTGAAGGTTTGTGGCAAACCCTGCATTAAGGAATCTATCGGCACTATTTTTCCAACAGCACTTGTTCACTTCATGTCTCTGTGTCACTCACAATAGTTCAAACTTTTTCATTATTATTATATTTGTTATAATGATCTGCGATCGGTGATCTTCGATGTTACTACTGTAACTGTTTTGGGGCACCATGAACTGTACCCACAGAAGACAGTGACCAACCATTCCCCCATCTCTCTCTCTCTGTCACCTTGGGCCTCCCCATTCTCTGAGACACAACAATACCGACATTAGGCCTATTAATAACCCTACAATGGCTTCTAAGTGCTCAAGTGAAAGGAAGAGCTAGAAATGATTGAGCTTAGTGGGAAGGCATGCTGAAAGCTGAGATAGGTAGAAAGTGAGGCCTCTTGTGTCAAACAGATATCAAGTAGTGAAGGCAAATAAAGAGCTCTTGAAGGATATTGCAAGTGCCCCTTCAGGGAACACACAAATGATAAGAAAGCAAAACAGCCTTATTGCTGATATGGAGAAAGTTTTAGTCATCTTGAAAGATGATCACACCAGCCACAACATTTCCTTCAGCCAAAGCCTAACCCAGAGCAAGGCCTTAACTCTCTTCAGTTTTGTAAAGGCTGAGGGAGTTGAGAAGGCTGCAGAGGAAAACTGTGAAGCTAGCAGGGCTTGGTTCATGAGGTTTAAGGAAAGAAGCATGTCCATAACATACAAGTGCAAGGTGAAGCAGCAAGGGATCCAGAAGATCGAGCTCAGAGCATTAACAAAGGTGGCTACGCTAAACAACAGACTTCCAACGTAGATGGAACAGCAATTCCATTCCTAGGTATCTACCTAAGAGAATTGAAAACATGTCCAAAACTTGTGCATGAATGCCCAGAGCAGCCTTCTTCACAACTGCCAAAAGGTGGGAATAAACCAGACGTATATAAACTAATAAATGAATAAATAAAATGCAGTATATACATACAGTAGCACAGTATCCTGCCATCAAAAGTAATGAAGTAACCGATTCATATTACAATATGAATGAACCTTGAAAACATCATGCTAAGAAGCAAGTTACAAAAGACCACACACTGTATGATTCCATTTATATGAAATGTCTGAGAACAGGCAAATCCATGGGCACACAAAAGGATTACATTGCCCAATGCTAGGGGTAGTAACAAGGATTAACTGGAAATGGGCAATGGAAATGTTACTGAAGTGATGGAAATGTCAAAAACTGGATTACACTGATGTTCGCGACACTGAATAAAGCTACCAAAAATCCCTGACGTTTACACTTAAAAGGGGTCCATTTTATGGTATGTAAATTACACCTCAATCCAATTTTTTTTCCTATTTTGCCCATCCCCCTCCCCCCACTTCCCCTCTGGCAACCACTAGTTTGTTCTGCATTTAATAGTCTGTTTTTGTGTTTGTTTTGTTTTTTAGATTCCTCATATAAGTGAAATTGTATGGTCCTTGTCTTTCTCTGTCTGACTTGTTTCACTTAACACCATACCCTCTAGGTCCATCCAGGTTGTCCCAACACAAGAAATGTTACAGGCACTCTGGGCGGTCGAGAAAAGAGCAGGAAGGTCGTCTTTTGCACAACTGGTTAGGGATCGTCCCGAGC